>JAOVVB010000037.1:23809398-23822106 GCA_028570985.1 Heterobranchus longifilis | reverse complement strand
TATTTTATTTTACTTTATTCTGTTGTTTCTTAATTTTTAACTTTGTACTGTCCACTTGCTGCCGTGGCAAAACAAATATCCCACTTGTGGGACTAATAATGGTTTATCTTATCTTATCTTTATCTTATCTTACAGTATACACCAATCAGCTATAGCATTATGACCACCCACCTAATATTGAGTAGGTTCCTCCTTTTGCCATCAAAAAACAGTGACATGCTCTGTGTTCTAACCATTCTACTGGAACTAACATTAATCTTTTCATGTAGTTGAGGTACAGTAGCTTTTCTAACGGATCAGACTACATGGACCAGCCCATGTGCATCAATGAGCCTTGGTCGCCCATGACTCTGTCACTGGTTCACTGTTTTTAATACCTTGGAGCACTTTTGGTTGGTCTTGATCAATGCAGAAAGGAAATATTACACAGAAGGTGCAGTTTTAGAGGTGCTCTGACCCGGAACTATAACTATTTAACCATCACTATTCATCCCTGGTCAAAGTCACTCAAATCTTTATGTTTGGCCACATTTTTGTTTCAAACACATCAACTTCAGGGAAAAAATGTTCACTTGCTGCCTAATATACCCCACCCACTTCTGATGGTGATGATCCACTGTAATGATATTGTAAATGTAGCTACTCTGACAAGGGCCATATTGTGATATCTAGATGACTGGGTCAGAGCAACTCCAAAACTGCAGAAAGAAAAAAGTGAACCAGTGACAAAATCATGGGTCGGCCAATTCTCACTGATGTAGTCGAATCGAACAGAAGAGCTGCCTCAGCTCAAATTGTGGAAAAGATTGTTAATGTTGTTTCCCATAAACACATTTACATTTACATTTGCATTTAGGCATTTGGCAGACGCTCTTATCCAGAGCAACTTACATTTTATTTTTTTTACATTTTTTATTTTTGGAAAAGAAACACTTTTCAAACTCGTTTTCATAATTGTTTAATTCTGTAAAGCTGCATTGCGACAATCATCATTGTTAAAAGCGCAATACAAATAAAACTGAATTTGAATTGAAATGTGTCAGAACACACATTGCATTAATGTTTTGGTGGCAAAAGGGGGACCTACTAAACATTAGGTGGGTGGTCATAATGTTATGGCTGATCGGTGTATAAGTCAAGAGTGGGACAGGGGATTTGCATGCACAAGACAAACAAGTACTGCATAAAATAAGGTGTAAGGTGCCATTCCAAGATAAGATTTCAGTATTGCATATGAAAATTAAACTTCAAGTATAGAAAAATAAACGGTTATTACATTACAGTTATTGCACAAGACATTCACCTGAAACCCAAAGCAGATTGTCGGGATGACACTGAACATGGAAGCCCAAAAGCCCATGCTAGGAAGAAAAAGATCAGAAGAATAAGGTGAAGTTAAAATACTCTTTGGATTTTCAAAGAGGGTAGACTGGAGAAGATTAACAGGAGAAATACGATAACAAACATATTTAAAGCATTTATTAAACCTTCCTGATCACCTTGAGTTTTATAAGAATATTTTTCATAAATAGAATGTCTTTTACCAGCTGACACCGGGAACAAAGAGAAAGTAGGCATTGGAGGGAGGGGTTTCAACAGTACACAAACAAGTATCGCTAATCTTCCAGAAAATAATCCTTGGTCTCCTTAAGAAACTGAAATGAGGTCAAATACTCACCCACTGTTGTATGAGGGAGACAGGTGGGCCTCAGGGACTGTTCTTGTGTAATATCTTACAACAATGGCTACAGTCAAATAGCTGGCAGCTACAGTACCTAATGCGCTACAGATAAGATATTGCAGTGACATACAGAGTGTTGAATCAGTAAAATTGGTATTGAACAGAATGGCATTATGTTCTTTAGGGAGCCTGATTTGGTCTACATATGGATTTGGTAATATTCTTGTCACATAAACCTCAGTAATACTGTAGTATCAGGTTCGGATGAGAGAAATGCCATGAATGACTATACTTGATCACTAGACTTGATAGAAATCAATTGGATTCAATGTTTTTATTCACTGCAGTTACAAAGATGAAAACATTGGCTTATTTTATTGCTTCCATAAAACAAATTATATAAAAATATTACTTAATCAATACAATATATTATAGATATTCTTTATTTATTATAAAATATATTATAATAGATTATTTACAAATTATTTTTGTTTCTCACCTGGTGTACTTCTGTATCCAAATCTCTTTAGGAATTGAGAGAGGAAGAATGACAAAGAGACACACAAGGAAAAGTGTAAACCTCTGGTCTGTGTACCAGTAATAAGGCATCTCGTTCCCAGCTGAACCTGTGACTAGCTCATATATGGAAATACTCACTGACACACAGCCAACACAGACAGGAACAAAACATTAGCCATTAAGGAGGCCAAAAGTCAGTAACACATATGTGCAAATATTTGGTTAGACAATCTTCAATATTTAAAATATTAGTATATTAGATGCTCATATTTTTCTTCAGTGCTCTTATATACTTATGCTGATAGTATAACTTATGAGGGAGCTATATCCCAACCAGACGTTTAGCTTACTGCCCAACACAAGTCTTTACTGCAACTATCATTTTGGTGGTAAAAGGTTAGGCAATTATTTTCATATGAATATTGGCACATAGTCTATAATAGCATCAAGCATTAGCCAGAGCTAAAGTGGCATATCTGTCACATTTACACCAAGCAGAAATTTGCACAGAAAAGGTTAAATGCTATTACATTCAACAACAAAAAAAATCAACAATATATTTACTAGTAATTATTATACTATAGGAGGTTATCCCCACTGTTCAGATTTTTTTTCTGATATATCCTTCCCATCCTTATTCTGAAGTATTCCTGTTTTTAACTCTTTTGTCTGTACATTCATTTATTTAAAAAATGTATTACTTTCAGTAAAAGCTACAACCTGCTTTTAGCACCAATCCATGAAAATAAAAAAAAAGGTTTCCCTCCACAGTCACTAATCAGTCTAGATGTGCTGGATTCAAGTGCAAGAAGGAAAGATCCCTAATTTCACAAGCAACATGACTGACAGATAATTAGTGAAACCTCATTATACTAATTGGTATTATGCTGGTTGGCCACATATTTTTTTATTCCCATTGGCCAGAGTATTTTCTTCAATAGAATATACTGTACACTGTCTGGCCAAAAAGAAGTACCCTTTTACTTTAAATAAGCAAATATTTAAGAGCTTTTGTTCAGATAATTACTGCAGTAATTCAGTCGATTCAGTCGAGTTAAAAGAGTTGTTACCATAAAGAAAACGGATTATTAAACAACCGTGGAAGAACATGTATCCCTTGGTTGTGGAGAGAATGTTATTGTGTTTCAGAAGGGTCAAATTATTTACATAAACAGCTAAGGTGATTGAATAAAAACTGACTGTTATCGGAGCATGAAACACCTAGTTAAATTGCAAGAAGGGAGGCAGATGAAGTGTACTACTCATGCACAGTCCCCACTGTTCAATGCAACACACAGTATGAATGCAGATCAATTCCTGATTTCTGTTTCACCCAGATGAGGATGGGTTCCCTGTTGAGTCCGGTTCCTCTCAAGGTTTCTTCCTATTACCATCTCAGGGAGTTTTTCCTTGCCACTGTCGCCCTCGGCTTGCTCACCAGGGACTATCTGACCATTTTGATTCATACACATTCAAATTCCAAACTTAAATAATTCTTTTGATTGTGTAAAGCTGCTTTGGGACAATGACAATTGTCAAATTCAAATAAAATTGAATTGAATTGAATTCAAGCCTCTAGAGGCAGTGGCATCAATTAGTCAGGTCTAGGCACAGCAACATTACGTGACTACAAAAAAGAAAGTCAGGTGCCACCAGTACCTGCCAGCACTGAATGACTGGGGTTATCACATCTACAGATATTCCAGAACAACAGTGAGATGGTCTATTGGGTTCAATTCTATTTCAATTCAATTTTATTTGTATAGCGCTTTTAGCAATTGTCATTGCCGCAAAGCAGCTTTACACAATGTAAAGGATTGGCACATAGTCTAGTAATCTAGTGGGTTCCAACTGTAAAGGAGTAGCTATGCTAGAATGAGAAATCATTTTAAAACTAATATTGGCCACTGCAATTTCCTGACATCAGTCCTATTGAAAGTTTTTGAACCTTTGCTAGAGAAGCTTTAACGAAGTAGTTCAACTCTTTGGTCATTGATACAAGAACTGTGCCAAACATTACTGAAACTCTAGATGGAAATAAGTGTTATAACATTGCATAAATTTGTCAAAACAATGTTATTCACAAACATGTGATATCAATGAAACTAAAGGCAATCTAACAAAATATTATTACAGTGAGGAACTTTTTCTCGGCCAGGTACTGTATCATTAACTGCTGTTAAAATTCTGGTTAAACATCACTCACTTTACCTTTAAATAATTATTAGGAAACTATGGGTAAAACACGAATAACGTGAATGTTATTTACATTTTTTAAGCTGGTCTGCCAATATAACCAGAAATGCCACACAGATCATGAAGACATTGAAGATGAAGCAGAGCTCACACAGTTTGCCAACAGCTGGCCCACAGAGGTGCCCCACCACAGCCTGGTAAGTGCTCTGGCCACTGATGGATGATGCATAGCCCAGGATCACGAGTCCACTAACGAGGAATATTAAAGAAAACTAGCAGGGAAAAATATCAAGAATGAGAAGACTAAATTAAACATCATATCCCTACAACCCAGCACTTAAAATAGTACATCAACATACTGTATATTATAGTAAACACCATTTGTATTTTACTATGTATCTTTTACAAACAAACATAATAAAGAGTGAAAACATAAGAGTACCCACCTAGAAGTATTAATAGGCCATTTATTTGTCTCGGAATGCATGGCACAGCACGCCCGCGTAGAGTATAGCATATAGAGTGGAAACTAAAACTATTTTGTTTTCTTTCTAAGCACTAAATTATTGGTGAAATAAATACCTACTTTGACATTTTCTGATGCATTTGACTGATGCAAATGATTTAATGAAGACCATATGTCAATGACAATGTGAATGACAATCCCAGCCGAGGTGGGGGATTGTCATTCACGCAGTCATTCCTGTGAACATTCAGCAAGTGGAAGACTGAAAATTCACAGTTTTGACCTTGCCCCAAGACATTTGCATGTTTGGGCCTTTACAGGAGTTCCTGGGAGGCCAGCGGTTCAGATGTAAGGCAGGCAGTCTGATCCTGGCTCCAGCATATTGATAAAACGGCGTACAAGCACTAGTGAAACACTGGGGAAAGTGAATCAGTGGGACTTCAGTTCATTAGTGTAATTATATAGAACAATAATGGGGGTTTATTCTAAAAACTGTGTTCTGATATTTGCACAATCAAAATTCTCAGTTTGACTTGAATCCCCCCCTCATAAATTTTTTTTACTCCCTATTTTGTGTACGCCTGATTTGGGGGTTTAAACGTTGTTCGTGTTTCATTTGATAAAATATTTTAGAGAAAAGTTTGAGAGAGTACAGCACGTTCTTCCTGCTTTCTACAAAACGGAAAGTCGAACTTAATTAAAAGACATAATGTCTTCATTAAAGCTGTATTTCGATGATGGTGTGTGCTTTTCTTACTCACCATCTCCACTGTAACTGCGGCGGGAACTCCTCCAGCTCGAGAGAAAGCCCAGGGGAAGTTCAGCAGTCCTGCACCCAGAGCGGACTTGAGCATGATGAACACGGCGCCGCAGAAGCCCAGCCTCGCGCTCTCACTGCGCGTCCTGCGCTTGTCTGAAAACACCGCGTCTCTTCCCGTCTCCGGCTCCATGCCTGAGTCCCGACAGGCCGCGGAACTGTAAGCTCTGGCATGAAGTTCCCTCAGAAGGGTGATTAGGTGATGCGGGCAGGTCCAGGGGCGGAGCTTGACTTATAATAAAGCCATATGGATATGCCCATGTATATGAAGCTTGAATCCATAATAATACTTGAATCCTTTAAGGCAGGACATGGTGCTTCCCTCGTTCCAAGCTCGTGCTTCTGTAAATGTTTTCGCCATGTGTCTGTGTGAGGTTTCTCAGGGTTCGCCTGATTCCTGTGCAATACTTTTGAAAGACATTCTATTCCGTACTCGAGGAAATAATTACTAAACAGTACCCTTCCTTGTTACTGGGTGCTATATTTAGGGGACATCTTTTGTACATTTATTCTGCATCTTTTGCCTGGTAATGGTATGTAACTATATATGACTATATACTATATGACCAATCTTGTAAATGTACATTTTCAGGGATACAAGGTAGATACAAAAAAATGTACTGGTGATGGTACCACCCCAATGGTAATGCAAGTCGCAGAAAGTAGGATACTAATCAAATTTCCTCAAGGATTTTAGACAAGGAAAAATCTCATCGATTCTTTGAAAAATGTCAGGTTAGGGTAGTTAAGAACACCTGAGAAATAAAAAGATTATGTGGATGTGACTGACCCTGAATGATGATCTCCAAGTAGCCCCACACCATATTTCCACCTAATACTTAAAATATGAAAATGACAGTTCCAAAAATAACAATCCTAAAAAAAAATAGCATTGATTTACTAATCAAAGATTGATTTAAATACAGTATATTATAAAAACAGATTTGTCACAAATGACTGATCTTAGTAATTACTAAATGCATTCAAATGTACTGTAGTTATGATAGTTTACCCACTTACCAATCTCTTATGAAGTGCCATATAAAAATGTGGTGGTGTGCCAAAAGGACTAGATTAAAAAGAAGAAGGCAAAAAAAAAACAAATGGAAAAAATATTGGAGCCTTGCCATGTCCAGTTATTTCTGTTTCCTTTCTCTCTCTGCTTTTGAGATGCACAATTTTTTTTAACTTAAAGGCACACTGCTACTTTTGACAAGCAGGCTGGTTGGCGGCTACACAGCATGTATTATAACTTATAATATAACACAGATAAATTGTCTAATACTTCCAAACACTAATGACTTTCAAATCAGTATACAAAATTTTATAAGGGAAATGTCTCAGCTGAATGTCAAGTTGTAATCCATATAAAAAATCCCTATAGTGCTTACTTAAGAAGTAGAAGTGGTCAAACTGATAGACACAGCGATGTTTCAGTTCCCTGTGTAGGTGCATTGACTCCCATAAAGAAGTTCTGCCAAGAACGCATATAGAGTGGGGCATCGCCTCTTAACTTTTAGTGCCAAACATATGGTGGTAATGTTAAAAGAAATAATACTACTACTACTACTACTACCAATGATAATAATAATAATAATAATGTAAACATTTTATTGATGTTAGTACTATTATTTACCTAATATGGGTTTAAATTTAAAATCAGAAAGTATGTCCGTAGTTTATCAGCACATTATTTGGACTGTCCAATTAAGCAAGAGTAAAATAATAATAGAAAATAATAAACAATTTACAGAGCTGACATAAAGTAGAAATAAATGCAAAAGCAATGTAATAAATAAAGAGCATAATTAAGAATAAGATACATATAATAATAAAGTAACAGTGGGAAAGGAAGGATAACTTGATATGTGCAAATTAGTGAAAGTATTGTATGTACAACGAGCTTCCTTTCCCTTTCCTCTAAACACTATTTCAACTCTTATGCCGGTCTTTGGTTTTATATTTTTGATAAACTATTTGTCAGTTCTTTTGGTCTGTAAATTTTTTTCACCTTCAATGCCGTCATGTTTGTTTCTTCCACTGTAGTTTCCTCTGTAAATCTTCTAATTTGTGTCTTGTGAAATTTAATTTTCTGATCTCATTACTTCTTGAGTGCTGGTTAAAAAGAAACTGTTTAAGAGTTTGAACCTATTAAATGTCTTTAATAAGATTTGTCCCACTAATTCAGTCTAACTTAAAGGAAGTATGAACTAGAGCAGCTCATCTAGGATACAAACCTATAAGCTCGCTAATAAAAATAGCTTTTGATTGACTTAATTGATGTTTGCATTTTTTATTATTTATGTAAATTACAGGTCTATACAAGCTTGAATGCAATTTAAAAGATACATATGAAATGACCCACTTGATTTCTGACGTAAGTTCTTTACATATAGCATTAACACTAAAAACCACTGACATGAATTGAATGACATTGATTATCTGGTTACAATTGCATCTGTCAAGCCATGGGATATATAATGCACGTGGTGAACTGTTAGATCATGACAATGATGAGTTGAAAACAGAAGAAATAGGCAAGTGTAAGGTTCTGAGTGACCCAAGAATTAAATTGTAATGGCTAGATGACTGGTCAGTGTATCTCCAAAACAGCAGGTTCCTGGCATGCAGTGGTTAGTACCTAACAAAAGTGGTCTAAGAAAGAGTATCTGATGAACCAGGGTCAGGGTCATGGGTCGGAGATTTGCTGAAAAAGTTAATGCTGACAATCACACAAATGTATGAAAACATTCAATGCATCGCAGCTTGCTGCATATGGCGTTGCTTAGCATCAGACTAGACAAGAGATCCAATGCACAATAAGAGTCCATGATGCAATGAAAGATGGTGCCCTGGTCTAATGAGAAATATTTTCTTTTGCAACATATTACATCCCGTTACTTGGGAAAGAGATAGCACCAGTATGCACTATGGGAGGAACGGAAGCCAGTGGAGACAGTATGACTCTGGGTAATGTTTTGCTGAGAAAGCTTTGGAAAAGCTATAGGTTTCAGGATAAGCAGGCTTGAAAATAAAAATGAATGAATGGTTGCAAATAGGTTAAAGTCAATGATTGACTGGAACCCATAAACATTACCAGATGCTGGCTTTATTCTCTGGTGATTTTGCGCCAGTACAGTCCTTTAGCTATCCTCAGTTCCTACTTGTTCTTGTGGTGTTGTGCCTCCAGTTTTCCCTCCAGCAAATGAAATCCCTCCTCATTTAGAATTAGGTCAGATGATTGACTTGGCATTCCACTCCCTTGCCTTAAAATAGTCTTTGCTTGCTTTCTTGGGCTGTTTTCAGTCAATGTCCATCTGTATGGTGAAGCTTCATCTAATGAATTGTGAAGTTTTGGCTCAATCTGAGCAGATAAGATAGCCACTCTTCAGAATTCAGAAATCCTGCTGCCTTTATCAGCTCACAGTAAAAAATAAGGCAATCTGTTCAATTGGCAACCATACATGTCCACACTATAAAATGAGTTGGTATGCTTTGGTCCATGAGTAGCTCCTTTTCTTAATCCCCATAATCTCCTCTTCCTGTCATTCTGGTACATGTTGATCTTCGTCTTATCTGTTTGTACAATGTGTCAAAACAGTGCAGGTTTTTGGGAAACTCGTAGATTTGTTTTGCGTGTTAAAATATTTTACATTTTGTGGAAAACCCTCTGTATTTACTGTGCTGAAGGCTTCTGTTGATTGTTGACTTTGACACAGATATGCCTAACATCTGGAGGCTGTTCTTGATCTGGCAAACCTTTTTCCTCAGCAGGGAACATTCTTTTATTATTCACCACAGATGTTCTTTGTGATCTTCCAAGTCTTTTGGTATTCATGAGCATTTTTTGTTAAAATGTGCCAAATGGTAAACATAGCCACATCTAATGATTTCGCTGTCTCTCTGATGCGTTTGTTTTGATTTTTCAGCCTAATGAATGGCTTGCTTCACTGGCAGTAGCAGCTCTCTAGTTCTTTTACAGTTCTGTTTAAAAGTTAGTACCCCCTCTTTTAATTCTGTTTTTTTATTAGGAAAAACATAATAAGAACCATCTGAACAGAGTGGGTCTTAGTATTAAGAAAATACAACAGCAAACAAACAACATATAACTCTTTTCACAGTGCTGTTATTTATTTTAAAAATCATGGGTACGCTTGAAGATTCACCTGTTGCAGCAATAACTTCCGTCTCTCACACCATTGTGGAGTAATTCGATCCATTCTTCTTTACAATATTGTTTCAGCTCATTGAGGTTTTTGGGAATTTGCATTACAGTCCTGCCACAGCACTTTAATTTGTTTGAGGTGTGGACTTTGACTTGGCTGTTCCAAAACCTTGATGATTTTATTTTTCAGCCATCTTGATGTAGATTTACTGGTATGCTTCGGATCATTGTCCTGTTGCATGACCCAATTTCAACCAAGCCTTAGGCCGAACATTTGCTTCTAGAAGACTCTAATATACATTTCATGGTCGACTTATTGTTACATTCCTGCAAGTGGTACGAATATTTCTCTCTTTTACAGTTGGAAGTTTTCATTCTTTTCTGTCTCATGCAATCTTTCCAAATTAATTCCACCTTCCCCACAGTTCAGTGCTCCTATTACCCACACCGATAGCCTAGTCTTCTGTGAAGTGGACTGATTTCATTCAAGTTGATTGGGGTAGGCTTTCCCTCTAAAACCTGTGCCCTGATCCACTTTTAATGGGGCAGAATGCCTGTGAAAATGTCACTGACCCCTCAGGATGATGGCCCACAGTGGAGGTTAATTACATGAAGAACCTGGGAACTGACCCTGTGACCAATTATCTATGCCTTAGTGAATTTCTTAAACCATGTTGGACTTACATTTCCCAGCCTTGGTTTTTGCTTCAACTGCCAACAAGCTACATGTAGATAGGGATCATCCAGTTTTCACTTTTTCAAAAGTCCAAATGGACACTGAGCCTCACAACACTAGAGCTGGTGCCAAACACCCTGCCGGGGAATTCCTACTCAGTAATTACATAGAGCCTGCAGTACCATGTTACCTTTTAAACATGGCTTAGCAATTAAGACATATATGAATCCACACTACAACAAATCAGCTCTTTCCCCCAGATAGTCAGGTTCTTTGACTTCTTGGAACCTCTGTAGTCTAGCTAGAGACCATGGAGGTCAAAGGAGATTACCATTATATTTATTCCCATTTTATGTCCATGGTAGGACATAAAATGTCCAGTCAACATTTGCATGTGCATTCACACAATACAGACAATTTAGGAACACCAATTAGCCAACTTTGGGCTGTGGGAGAAAACCCACCAAGCATGTGGAGAACATTCAAAATCTTGTATCCAAAAGTTCCACATTAGCTTAATTGACAAGTGGTTTTTATTAAGGTTACACACACAAACCTCAGTGTGTGTGGAAATTCTCTTACTTTTACTATTAAACATAGCGGAGTTCTATTGTTTGTTTACAATTTGATTTCAATAAGTGTTTGTGATCCCCCATCACACTCATTCAGGAAGTTTTTCTAACCACATTTCTTACTCGAAGATGATTCACCACTATTTTTTCAAGTTTTAATGTGTTTTTCAGTTCTTAATCCAATTTTAGTAGCTTCAGCAATCTCCTTAGTTGTTTTCTTTGCTTGAAGCAGGCCAATGATTTGACACTTCTGAAACGGAATAACATTTTTGGCAAGACCACTGGATACGTTTTCTGACATGGTTGTTAAAGAAATAGGTTGGGGATAAAAAAAAATAATAAAAATTGTTGGCAGCTGAAACATAACCACTGCAGTAACTATCCAGTAGAATATTAAGTATTTGCTTAGTTAAATCCAGATGGTGACTTCTTTTGGTCGGGCAGTGCAGTTATCCATGGCTAAAACTATATAAAAACCTAGGAGTTTGACATTACAAACCTATCAATATGGAGACTACGTAGTAGCTACATGCTTGATATTATGCACCTTTGATTTTATGCACCAATTAGCGTGGCTTAAATATGCATATACTTAAGTATTTAAACTGTGCTGTTCAATTTAAACCTTGCACTGATTGTGTTCCCACAACCATTTCTGTGTTTTGGGGTGCTAAGACCCATACTAGAATGAATTTATCCAAACAAGCATTGAGAACTTGACAACAATTTCACTAATAACTTTCACTACTGATGATGTGCATAAACTTCTCATGGTTGCTCACTTCCAAAATAAACCTTTAAGGGAAAAAAAAAACAAAAAAAAACCTTGGTTTAAAAAGACTTACCTTAGAGTCAATAAGAAAGCAAGGGCAGGTGTAATGCTTTATTGCAGACAACATTTTTATGCTAGCTCACCAAAAAAGGTGAAAAATTATGATTGCTATTTACAAAATTATCAGAAGCTCATTATATAAAAACAAACAGAACACAAAAAACAAAATGACTTAATCACAAATTTTTAATTATGAAGGGAAAAAAAAAGTATGAAAAAGTATTTAAAAAACATCCAGGACTTCACACTTTGTGTACTAAATTGTTTTTTTCATGGTTGTCCATTTTGACATACATATCAAGGGCTAAATCATTAAAGGTTGTTAATAAATAAAATAAAAAATAAAAAAAAGATTTTGGTCATTGGAATAAAAAGTTCGTTTGGAGAGAGGAGCATCAAATTCCAGAGGAAAACCTCACAAATGGAGGTAAAGGTGGCAGTTTCATACTGTAAGCATGTTCTGTCACATGACAATGTAGTCTGTAGCAAGTTTAAAATCAACCACCTCAAAGACTTGATGTCTTATGGTTTCAGTCCAAGGCAAATGTTAAACTGTAGGGTTTTTGCCTATGTGAGGGAGCTGCTGCTGCTGCTGCTGCTGGAGATAGGTGGGCCTTTTAATGCGTGGTTTCCTGCGCTTTGGCTTGCTTCTGGACTTAGTCAGCTGCACCACAAAGAAGGACAACACAACCATGGCACCCAGAAAAGCAAACATGGGAATGGTCTGACCCACTTCCTGATTATAGCGACCTGGCATTATACCTGAAAACACAATAAACATTAA
>JAOVVB010000037.1:23769493-23786795 GCA_028570985.1 Heterobranchus longifilis | reverse complement strand
ATACGGGGTCACTTACTAACTCATCCTCTATACCGCTTTATCATGTATACAGGGTCACAGGGGGACTTAGGGCACAAGGCGGAATCCACACTGGGCATGGTGCCAATCCATTGCAGGGCGCCCGCACACACACACACACTACAGGCAATTTGAGAACGCCAATAAACCTAATCTACGTGTCTTTGGACTGGAAACCGGAGTAGCGCAGAGGAAACCCACCAAAAACAGGGAGAACATGCAAACTCTACGCAAACAGACAAGAGGAGGGGAATCGAACCCAGACCCTGGAGGTGCAAGGCCACCTCAAATACAGTCACTAAATTAATTTGTTGCAGTTACCGTTTTATATTAGTTAATGTTGTGATGTAAGGTGTGCATTGATCCTGAATGGGATATCAGTCCATTACAGAGATGCTGCTAAAATAAGAGGAGAAAGAAAACAAAACACGACTAGAACAATCCTATAAAACTGTTTACATGAAACTCTTTAATCAAGACATTTGATTAAAAAAAACAAAGAAAAAAAAAAACGATTCACTATTCTGGGGAAAAGTCGTTTAACATGATCCAACATTAATCTTTATAAAAACAACAGCATAAAACACATATTTACACTTTTCCTTTAAGAGCCGGTGTTGGATCAGCTTCATCAAACACAAAAAACAAATATTTAACAAACTGGGTTTACACATACAACTGAACTCCACATACTGTAGGTATTGAGCAATCCAGGAACTTGCTATTCTTCAATTTATTTGCAGTATATTTCCATATCGGACACTGTTGCAAAGGATGAATTTTATTGATACACGAGATGTAAATTCTATTAATAGACTATTAATACTGCTAATTCTCCTTTCTGAAAAAAACTTATTTTTTTATTAAAACACATTATAAAAGTGGTTTTCCCAAAAGAAGTAGAATTTACTGGTTTAATCACTTACTGTGCTGTTTCACAATGATAATTATAGCAGATGATTATGCTTACAAAATAGTAATTTTTCAATAGCTTTATAACTAACATGCTTCAAATGAATGTGTTTACCTATTTCAGTGAGGAAAGAGAAATCAAAAACAATTCATTTATTTTCCAAATTAATACAGAGTATTGTTTTTTACTAAAAAATGTAAAAGGGAAGAGGTTTACAAGTGAAGGAAAACTCCTAAATTAGGACAAGATACCAAATTGATCCTTGTAATAAAAATATGGACATTTACTGTGATGAAGTCAATGTACCTAAAAATGTTCTAAAAGCTGACTTAAGATCAAAATATTTGAAATGGTTTAATGAGCTGACTGATTTGTTCACACAACAAAATCACATACAAAATAGGTCTCTGACTGAATGAAACTTCATGACATACAATCATAGGTACTGCATATTAACTTAAATGCCTAGGTGTTCGTTTTATTTCAAGATGAATACATATTGTAAACTAACATTACACTGCAGATCGATCTGTAATTTAAAATGAGGTGAGAGGAATTACTTGATTATTTAAACAGTGTCATAAGAGGACTCATTGTAAAGAACTACCATAAATAACTTCACCAAGTGGTTTCTTTAGAAAGGAAAGGCATAGTTTAATCTTTATCTTTTAAATGATTTTAATAATTGGGAACCAGCGGACAGCATCAGTATCACCCTATAACTATAATGGTTAACAAAAATAATTCACAGCAAAAATCAGGAAGGTCTAAAAACAGTGAACACAAATTTAGTAGTCCTTCCAGCAACTTCATTATGTAGAATTCTGTTCAACAGATGATACAATCAGGTAAAAGGCTTAATCAGGCAGTAACTCCATAGACAAAATAACATTGAAAACATTTACAATAAATAAATAAGGGGGAAAAAACACACACAAATAACATGAACATAAAGGAAAAATACCAGCCAGAGATGGACTGGAGAATGGGGAAAGATACTTCTTTGAAATTGGCTCTGTGGTCAGTGAGGGTGTTTTCCTTCAAAGTTCTTCCTTCAGACTCTTAAGTACACACCACTCTTGCTCGACTTTACCTCCTCTGCTCACAGCATGTGGGTCCTAGGCATGTGCCGATGTTATTTTTTTTTTTAAATCAAAATAATTGCTTAATTTTTCCCATGATTTATATCATCACATGGTATAAAGGTATTATAAAATATACATTACTATTTAGTCAGAGCAGAACAAGTCACAGTTGTTTGGTATCTTATTTCCAACTTGTACTAATTTGTTATCTGGTGAACAGGAAAGACCCATGGCCTGCTCTGAAATATGCTCCAAAATATATTTGTTAAAAAAAAGGATTATCGGCACATGTCTAGTTTGTCCCAGAATGTCGGTACCAGCATGTGCAGTGTGACTGCAGGTTACTTTCTTCAGCCATTGTACTGTTGCTGGTAGCGGCGGTTGAGCTCTCTCAGCTCTTTCTCTCGGACACGCCGTGCTCGGCCCGACTTGCTTGAGCGACTGGAGCGCGTTGACTGTGCTGACTTTGTGCTTTGGCAGCGCGACGATGCCCTCTTGAGCAGGTTCTGAGAGATGCACCGCTGTAGGTTCTTCATAGAAGATGAAGCAGCCATGCTAACAATCCAGGGGTGCTTGAGGGCCTGACCTGCTGTCAACCTCTCACTTGGGTCCACAGTGAGCACACGGTCAATGAAGTCCTTTGCCAAGTTGGACACACTCGGCCATGGCTGAGGGGAGAAGAGCAGCAAAATTACATGAAATGCAGAAACACGCATGAAAAGAGGTCAGAACAAGACTTTTTTTGGGGGGGGACAAATTGAATATATATAGACAAAGCGTTTTAAAAGAAATGGCTTCTTTTGATGTACAGTACTGCTTTCTGACCTACTACTTTTCATACATCTATATGAGCATTTATCAATATCAATATTCACGGCATGGAGGCAACTGAGTAATTAAAAATGGTCTTCTGTTTCTAATGTAGAACACTAGTGCACAAACACTGAGGTCAGACTAGTTGTTTTAGTCAGTTTTTTAAGAGGTTTATGGAGTTTATAAAATGTTTATAAAATGAAATCTTACGGCCTTAAATGTTTAGTATACTTAAAGGTATATACAGCCACTCTGGAGAAAGTTTGCTGTAGTATACTTTTTCAAATTCAACTCTTATCTCCTCATCATCCACTAGCTGTCCATTCTGTAAAAGGCTGGGGGGAAAAAATCCAGTGATCATACCTGGTCTTGTACATGAGAAATGTGGTAGAAACAGTGCCACAAATATTGTAGCTCGTGTGTTTGGGTGTCATGTAATGCTTATAAACTATTCAGGCACTAGCAGTTACACAATGTCACCAGGAAGTACAGGATAGATATGGCATGGCAAAAGTTCTGTTCAAAGACATCTAGAGAATTGAAAAAGAGGATATGAACAGGCAATGATGATAATGCAGAATTTACTCCATTTCGGTTTGATAGATGGGTAACAGTTTTTTCACATAACTAATGGGTTAATGTTTTTTCGTCCCAATTGCTAATGCTAATGCTAATATTCCATCATTCTGAAATAGCGCAAATCTGGACATATACCACATGACCTTTTTCCATTGCTCCAAAGTACAATCTTTATGCTCCCTAGCAAATTAAAGCATTTTTCTTCCAATTACACTCTCTAGCAAATGGCCACACAGACTTTTTATCCCAGCTTACTTGCTCTTACTTTCACTAGTAAACATTTTTACTACATTTTTTACATTTCAACTGTACACTAAATGTTCAAGTGATTTCTGACCACAGTCTGATCACGGTCAATAATTTCACCCACATTTCTTCAGCAAAGTTCAATACCATACCATTCTTCCAGGTTTTAATAATGTGTGGAACAGTTCTTAACCCAATACCAAAAATTGTAATGTCTTCTTTGCTAAATGGAAGCCAATTCTTTGACTTCAGCAAATTAGTATTAAGAAGCAAAGTAGAAATAAGATTGTCAGAAATAACAAAAACTTGAATGGAGAAACCTGAAGGGAAGGTTTATACAGAAAATATATGCAACAAAAAAGTGAAGGGGGGGGGGGGCACCGTGCTAGTGACCGTCCAAAATCATCATAAAGTCAATTTTGCATAGTAGGTCACCTTATACATTCCTAGGCTTAGCTACAACTCTCATTGGTTACTGTAGTTTCGTGAACTAACTCTCTCTAGCGATTACTCTGTGTAGTTTTGAAGGCTGTGTGTGTGCTTTCACGTCATTTATTGAATTGAAGTTTTATGTTAATATTGACTAACCCAGTTGTTAGCGTCAGTTGCTTTGGCGATGCGCGACTTTAAAGGGAGGGTTGTATTTCTTTGGCCTTTGAGTTCAAATATCAATCTTTCTCCAGTATTGCTTTCTGTACCTTTAGGCAAGATACAAGATGTAATCCAAAAAAGTCAAACATTTTATAAAGAAACATAGTTACTCTGAGTCTACTTGAGTAGTTTTCTTTTTTTTTATTAGTTGGAATAAAAAGGCCAACAGTGTTTTTTACTCCACATACTGTAAGCCTCGTCATTTTTGGGAGCCCAGTTTGTTCAAAGAGGAGAGCCATGAAAATCTTACAGATTTTATAAACATTTAATCTGACTAATATGACAACTTAAACTGCCTGTTAATTTCTAACCAAACTGTTTACATCTCACAGAAGCTTTTGTTCCTTTGTATCCCTCTCCTTTGTTTAGTTTTTTTTTGTGTAAGCAGCAGACATACTGACGCACACGATTTTAGAGACATCGCTGAAGCAAAGGGTTAGTGTGGGACATGATGTGATCACAGGAAAGCTCTGGTTACTGTCCAGTCAACACACAAAGAAACAAACAAACACAGAATCCACAACACAAGTAAACTCCCTCAACAGCACACCCATAAAACTGGTATTGAACAGTCAAGCCAATTCATTCATCAAGAGAGCATTTCTGGTTAATAAATAAAGGATTATAATAAAGTTTAGATTGAACATGCAGAGAAAGATGAAAGGCCAGACGATCATGGGGTATTGTTTTCTGGTGTCGGGACAATGGCCTTCTGGAACATAATATTTTAATTAGGGAATGCACAATATGAATAGACTGGTTAAATGTCCACACTTCCTCATGTAGCTTTATAACAACATGCTGTCAGAGTCTTTATGCTGTACCACAAACCAGCAGTGGGCCCTGAACGCATTATAGCACAAAGATTAATAATCACAGCATGAACTATGATGTGTAATTACACAAAACATCTGATACATTTATATCTACATTAAGCTTTAATGAATGTCACATAACTGCGTAGTGCAACATCTTTAGAAACTGTATTAATGAACACTTTTTATCCATTTTAGCACACATCCATTAACTCTGCAGAAGACTAACCATGGTACATCCAATGCCCTAAAAATCACAAACCAATAGGAATAATTTCTAAGCAATAACTCCTGACCATTATTTTAATTATGCTGAATGCCAAATTTAGCCACATGTATTTTCAAAATAATGATTAAACAGCTTCTCAGCCTCAAAAAACCACTTGTGCTTCAATGAAGGCACAAATCCCTTTCACATCTCGTTAAAGGTTAACGTTCAGGTTTGCTCAATCATCACTATTCAGTGAATTATTTGAAATGAACAAACCATGAACTTCAGTATTTCTTATTAAAAAAATAATCATGAACCATAATTATCATTAAAAAGACAATTAATACTTTAAGTAATTGGTTAAAAATAAGGCAAATATTGAACACCTGCATTAACTATTATTAATTGTCGTTAATTATAAATTATATTAAATGTACAATTATTAACAGCAAATCAATGAACACTTTTGCAGTTGTTAATTGATAAAATTCTGTAGTGACGGTACATAAGCTTCAGTATTTGTACATGGGGAGCATTTAGTCACAGATTGAATAAGCATTAATCAATACAGATATATCCGGTACCACCTTTAACAAATATTAATTCGTTTAAATCTACTTATGTATTAATCCTGATGTTCATGCCCAGTTAATGTAACAAAAACAATAAATAATGGTAGTTAAAGGAAATTGTAGACATGCAATTTTCTTTACTAGCTTGACCCATCTTAAAGTTCAGAAACTATGGATATGTTCACATTACAAACAACATTTATCAGTTCTGTTTTTTTTTTTTTTTTGTCAGATTGGATTTGCATATCTTGAGAGTTCAGATTCATAATTACAAGTGACTCTATCGGAGTCTAATAAGGACACAGCTGTCCTTTGAAACATCACAGATGCACACAGTACATCTTTGTTCGCACCATGTAGGTTAAAACTAGTAACACATTAAAACTTGTGTGCTCATTCTTTTCAAACAACAGATACGATTTTAACAAGAATATGCTTGGGATTCTGGTGAGCAGTTAGTTGGCTGTATTTGTTGTGGTGCAAAGCAAGAAAAAAAAGCCAGATGATTATATTCAATCTGAAAACATCACAATTGTGCATGCAGACAGCCCTAAAAACATATCTGTGTTAAATAAAAGGCTCTGAAAAAAAGTTGAGTCACTTCAGGCTGATAATGTGAACATAGCATATTTCTATAGTTTAAAAAATTAACCTGCTTCTCTTTTTCCGTTCAGATGGCTGTTAGAAAATGCATGGGCCCAAAATTAAAAAATAGAATACTAATTTCCCACCTCGCCAGAGAAGCTGTACTTTCCCTTCAGGATCTGCCGATAGAGGCGCATGCGGTTGTCGTCCTCAAAGGGCATGGTGCCACTGAGAAGGATGTAGGAGATAACCCCCAGGGCCCACATGTCCACAGCATTGGTGTAGGGCTTGCGTACTAGGATTTCAGGTGCTATGTATTCAGGCGTGCCACAAGTGGTTTTCATTAGGCATTCATCACCCTTTTTACGTGTACTAGCTAGACCAAAGTCAGTAATCATGATCTTGGAGTCAGCACCAGGATGGTAGTAGAGCAAGTTCTCAGGCTTGAGGTCACGATGTGTGATGCCTAGCATATGCAGGTAGCGTACACCGTCCAGCACCATGCGGAGAACGCGAGTGGCATCCCGCTCAGTAAAGGAACCGCGTGCAATGATGCGGTCAAACAGCTCACCTCCTGTGGCCAGCTCCATCACCATGTACACGCGCTCAGCTGTCTCAAACACTTCCATAAGCTGGATGATGTTGGTATGACGTACACGTCGCAGGACTCGCAGCTCTGACTCACACACCTCACGACCTTCACGCCATCGAGTCTCAATCATTTTGATTGCATACGGCTGACGTGTACCCTTGTGCTCAACCCGCACCACCCGGCTGAAGCTCCCACGCCCAATGAGTGCCTTAATCTCATATTTAGCTGTCACCCGAGGGTCAAACTTGGCCCGGTACTTAGCCACTTTGTTTCGCCGCGGTTCAGAGGGCTCCGGCTGGCCTTTACCTGCCGTAGGGGAATTAGCGGCAGCGCTTTGACCCTGAGGGGAAGGAGAGACAGTTTTCTTGTCACTCCCATCCACACGGATAAAGTTCTTATAGACATCAGTTTGCTGAGGCTCGACCTTCTTGACAAGATCTAGTTGTACGTCTGCTGGCGGTTCTGGGAGGACCTTGCTCGTCCTGCACCCCATCACGTCAGGATCCTTCGCACCCAATGCGGGCAGCACATCCTCATAACCTGTGCCAGCCAAAGGCACAGACAGAATCTTTAAATGCCACAAAAAAAAAAAGAATGATGGTGGAGACAATCGTCAAGTCCTCCCAGTAAAAAACCTTGTCCTTGGGCAATGTGTTAATTTGAAGTCTATCACGCTGAAAAAACAGAAACAAAATTATGTCAGAAATCTTACTCTAGATGTCAGAACATTTACAGGTTTACATTTGCATAATTCACAATTAAATTAATAATTTTAATAAATCAGCAATATTTTCCTCACTAATTTAATCATAGCTAAGTCCTTTTTTTATGCCACTCGAGGGCACATGGCAAAAAATTTTAAAGAAAAGTATCTGCCTTGAAGCAACAGTTGTGTAGCGGTTAGCACTGTTGCCTTGCAGTTTACATGTTCTCCCCATATTTGTTGGGTTTCCTCCAGGTACTCCGGTTTCCTCCCACAGTTCAAAGACATGCAGAATAGGTTAATTGGCATTTCCAAATTGACCGTAGAGTGTTCTGTGATGGATTGGCACTGCACCCTGGATTTGGACACCTTGTGTCCAAAGTCTCCCGAGACCCTGTACAGGATAAGCGGTTTGGAAGATGAATGAATGATGCATCTTTATGCGCATCTTGTACTGTTTATATTTAAAACTAGTAGTAGATATCTGGTCAATAATCAGCTACTCTGTAAAATAAGGCAGCATGGTGGCTTTATCACTGTCGCCTTACACCTGGATCGAACCGGTCCAGGTTCGATTCCCATCTCTGGGTCTGTGTGCATGGAGTTTGCATGTTCCCCCCCATGCTTTGTGGGTTTCCTCCGGTTACTCCTGTTTCCTCCCACAGTCCAAAGACATGCCGGTTAAGCTAATTGGCAATTTCCAAATTACCTGTAGTGTTTGAGTAAGTGGGAGAGTTTGAGTGTGTGTGTGTATCCTGCGATGGATTGGCACCACGTCCAAGGTGTACCTCTAAGCCCTAAGATGACCTCTGTGACACTGTATACCGGATAAAGCGGTATAAACGATGAGTGAGAGTGAGTGAGTGTCTAAAGTAGGAATAATTCAAATTAACCTAAAATATACGATCTAGATGATTTAACCTAGATTAACACTATGGCCCGCGGTTGCTGATCAGACCAAGCTTTCAGCGGGACAGTGGTTCCGGTCACACTGCAGCTTTCAGGGTGTATTTCATATAATGAGTCGGATCAGGTGTGTATGCTCCCTTTCAGGTGTGTGTGTGTGTGTGTGTGTGTGTGTGTGTGCCCTGTTTCCGATGCCAGATGTTTCAGGTGTGTATGCACCCAATTTCATATGTCTGGGCGCTGTTTCCGTCTAGTGTTCTGTCTCAGGTGTGTGTGTGTGTGTGTGTGTGTGTGTGTGTGTGTTAGTTGCCTATGCGCTCTCTCTCTCTCACTACTGTAAGGGAATCAGTAAGATATGAAAATGTACAGGCGGAGTTGAGAAACCTGCTGCAGGCTAACAAGACAAGCCGCAAACACACGATGTGAAACTGTAAAAAAAAATAGGGTTACAATTAAAAACATGAACTTTAAACAGTGAAACCGGTCTAAAGGCGTTTTATGGCGGTAATGGTGGCTTTCTTTACGGTAACCCGAGTGAAAGGAATGTAGCCAAAAAATGTTAACGTTAACTTTATTTAGGCTTCACATAAAGCGGTAAAGCTCACCGCACACACAACAACAAACAGCGAGTTTTCTCATGTTCTATGTTAGCAACTTTTTTTTTTTTTTTGAGCGACAGAGAAAGTTTTAAACGATGTACATTTTTCTCCAGTGTACAAACTAAAACAAAGATGTTGTACAGCTCCCGCACGGGTCTGTTTTCACGGAGGCCTGGACTGAAAGGTAACCCGTAAAGCAGTAAATAAAGTGGGTTTGTTTTCCCACTTGTGTTTATAGGTTTTAACAGAACGAAATTTGAATGACGATACATTTTAAAAGTTAGGGAGAAAAGTTTTTGTTGTTGTTGTTGTTGAAGCGTCACCTTCTTGCTGTGTGTGTTGCAGTCGACGCAGGGAGTAACAGGGCAGGATTGCAGAGGTCTCCAGCGCCGCCAGCCTCCTCAGCGCAGCCTCAGCTGTTCTCTCCATTTTACACGCGCAGCTTTCCTCAAACTTTCCTCCGACTCAGATCATCTTCACACACTCACTAACACACACATGACGGGCTGAAAAGTCGATAAGAACTTTTCCCAATGAACAAGAAAGAGGTGGGAAATGTGGTCTATCGCTTCGAAACGGTGTGTTTTCAGAGCAGGACCACCTTTTTCCCTGTACAGAGATTTTTTTTCCGCCTTTGGAAGAGTGCGGCTTGGCTCGACCCCTGCAACAAATACAGTGAAGCCAGAAGCATTCAACATGGCCGAGACAGAGAGAGAGAGGGGCAAATTTCTCTCAAAGACGGGGGGGGGGGAAACTCTACCAAAGGGGCAAACGTGTGTCATAAAGTAAAAAGAAAAAACTTGTCAGAAGAAAGTTAGCATATTAGAAAACGGGTCATTTTCTGTCGAAGAGAATAAACTGTTAGAAAAGTAAAAAAATATATACTTAAGAAAACATTCGGTGCGAGGGGGAGGGGTGTAAAGACGCAAAGTGTTTTATTCCTTTAAATAAATAATTAACTTTTTTTTTTAAGTGTGATAGTCTACAAGGATGCATATGCGTTATGCCTTATTAAGTGATTTCTTTTTTCATCTGTTCAGTTTGTTTTAGTGATTTCATGTCTAAAATTGTACATTTGTTTTCACTCAGGTGTATTTCGATGTCAAATATACCACGTTTATTAATTTATTTATATATTACAACTTTTTGTATGACTTTTATTTTGTTAAAACGATTTTATTTGTCCCTTGTTGCTGACTTCAGCAGATGCAGTATGTGTGTTGTTAAAATCTATGCTAGTGAAACTGGTTTTTTTTTTTGTTTGTTTGTTTTTTAAACTAACTTGTAAGACAGTCTCATTGAAGTGTACAAGGATTCTGAAACAGACTCCTTGTACACTAAATGCTCTCCAGCAGTCCCATGCTGAAGGCTTAAGACTGGTTGTTTGCACATGTCATTAATTTCCCAGGTCATTTTACATTATTATTATTATTATTATTATTATTAATGTAAGTTTGCACAAGTGAACTTCATGAAGGTCCTTAAGATTAGGAAGGAAATGTAGTTAAGATTAGACCACAAGACTATTTGACCATTATTAGGCCTACTCTTAGACCTACTCTTAGATCATATACACTGATTAAATGATTCTTAGATCCTTCACACTGATTAGTATAAGTGGCAAGAGGAATAATTCCAATCACACAGACCTACAGAGAGATTCTCCCTTTCTCTTTATACATTGTCTCACTTTGAAGTGATTAAAGTAATATTTTTAGGTCACTGTTTGCCCTTTCCTAATAACTGCAGTCAAAATCACATTCAGTGTATAGCACTTATAATATCAGTTATCATATTCATTACTTATTTTCACACTCACTCACTCCATTACTCATTCATTTTCTATACCACTTTATCCTGTGTACAGGGTTAAAGGGAACCTGTATTCTATCCCAGGAGACTTAGGACACAAAGCGGGGTACATCCTGGAAGAGGTGCCAATCCACTGCAGGGCACACACACACGCTCATTTACACACTACAGGCAATTTGGGAACACCAATTTGTCTAATCGGCATGCTTTTGGGTGGAAACCAGGATACACCAAAAACGCAAGGGGAGAACATGCAAACACCATACACACAGACCCTGGAGGTGCAAGGTGACAGTTCTAAGCATTAAGCCACTGTGTCGCCCTTATTTCCATGCAATTAAAATTGTATCTCTTAATTTTATTTCCGTTGTATATAAATTTTATGTTCCTTGTACTTTCACTGTGTACTTGTCATTCCATAAAATATTTGGCCTTGTTTACACCATTATTATTATTTATTTATTTATTTTTATTTATTTTATTTTTTTTTACATTATGTACTTGTATTCCTGTACCTATTTATTGTTATTTCCATCATATTTATATAAGGCGGAACGGTGGCGTAGTGGTTAGCACCTTGCACCACCAGGCTTGATTCCAGTCTCTGTGTGCATTGAGTTTGCATGTTCTCCCTGTGCTTGGTGGGTTTCCTTCCAAAGTCCAAAGACATGCAGATTAGGCTAATTGCCGTTCCCAAATTGCCCATAGTGTGTGTGTGAGTGTGTGTATGTGTGTGTGCCCTGTGATGGATTGGCACCCTGTCCAGAGTGTACCCTGCCTCGTGCCCTAAGTGTCCTGGAATAGGCTCCAGGCCTCCACAACCCTGTATACAGGATTAATCGGTATAGACGATATACATACACATATATATCATCAACGACGGGTTCTAAAGCTAGTGAGTGAGCCAAAAAATTTATACCCACGTCAGGAAAAGATAGACTGGATAAATATTTTAATACTAAATTTATTGCAATTTATATTTACATATGGTAATATTATGATAATAATATGATAATGTTATTTATGCTATATTATCATATTATACATAAGACTATTTTTCTTTTCCTGAAGTGTGTATACATTTCTTTGGCTGATTCTCTGAGAGAGAGAGAGTCAGCCAAAAAAATATATACATACATACATATCTCTCTCTCTCTCTCTCTCTCTCTCTCTCTACATACATTAGACACTATAGAGAGAGAGAGTCAGCCAAAAAAATGTATACACACTTCAGGGAAAGAAAAAAAGTCTGATGTATTTTATATTCATAATATACTTTTGACTTACTGGGAGCAGCCTAAAGGACAACAACATTATTGTATACATCCTTTTTTAAGTGTTTTAAAGATTTTTTTAGTTGTAGTTTTTTGTTTTTTTTAGTTTATTAAAGTGTTTCACTTACTCGATGTATGGAGCCACTAGATGACACTGTGCTTCCGTTAAAGGAAATCGGACCTCCAACTGCAGTGTTTCTTTAGGATCCTTTGTTTATCACTAAAACAATACAAATCTGATTATGTGCCATAATTTAGTCTGTGAAAATATAATTATCTAAGTATAAAAATGGATTGTGCTGTGAGCCAAACGTGTATATAATAATAATAACAAAAGATTAAAAAAAAGAAGGGAAAAGTAAAATAGGGATAAAGTGAGGGGGTCTGAATTATTTTTGAACGCAACTGTATATGCAGGCATATATGTCACGGTCATGTCATTACACCACGAACAAGTGTGTAAGATACATTTATAGGCCAATCTTATGAAGATGCCTGATGTATTGTTTGATTTTGTTCTGTGTAGGTTCCAGTGGACAGAGATACTGTAAGTGTTATAAGGAACAGCAGCTGAAATCATTTTAATATTTGTGCTTATATCAACCCAGACATTTCTTGTCTTTTGACTAGTGGTTAGTCTTTTGCTGGTGTCCCACGTGGTACTCCAACGTACATTGCAGGTGTTGTAATGAATGCTGCAAACCCTCTTCTTCTCATCTCCCGAACAATGGCTTCATCCCAGATGCAGCTGTGAATAAGTCTGTGGCAAATTTGAATAGGGCAATAGAATGATGTAGTGCTGCTTAGTAATTCAGTGTGGAAATGCCAGATGAAATGTTAAGTTATAGACTTGTGACAGCCATCTGGAGCCTTTAAAGGACACAGACTCTCTGATGGACCTCCTCAGAATTAGATAAGATGAAATGTTTGAGTAAAAAGAATGTATGGGGGTGTAGGATAATAGAGTTGAGATGGACAGATGAAAAATGCTTGTCTCTCTGGTCTGTTTATAAGTACGTGCTGAACATGATAGTAGAATGGCTCAGGCTCAAGGTCCAAATGCCTTAATGCAAGTTTTTTTTTTTTCCTGCTTTTGTGTGAGCTCTTTGTCGTTCATTCACTTGGTTATGTTAGTAATTTTTGTCACACAGCAGCTGTAAAACAATCTCCGAAACAAAGAAGCATACATGATGGACAGGTTAATCTTTAAGACCCCTCGGTAATTCTGGTGCTTCCACTTTTTATGTTTCTCTCACACATTTTTTCTCTACCCCTCCCCCTTACCTCATCTCCATCCTATCTACCCAAAAAGGTCAATACCATCTGTTAAATCCAAATTTGCTGACTGGTGTACATTATTTATCAGCATGAAGATAGAAGTGGCTCTATTAAAAGCCGCACTGACTCTTCCTCTCCCTCTCTCAATTATTCTCATGATAATCAGTCTTGGCCCGTGGGCCTGTCCAGACCGGCTCTCTGAACAGAACACTGAGATCTATAGCTGTTCTAAAATTTGCCAATCTGCACACAAATTCTGTAGTGAATTTGTGTTTGACACTGGGCTGAGTCTCTACGCTCCCCTGATGAAATTCTTATGTGTGGAAAAAGTCTTGATTCCCAATTCCCTCTTTAATTCCCCTTCAAAGCTCTGCTCACTTTCTGGACAGCTCTGAATATAATATTTCCAAATATTTGGAGGATTATCTCTAGTCCCAGTTCTACGAAGCATGTGCGAAGTTTTTCTCTTTCATAGATCTGCCAGGGTAAACAATTTGCTATATAATCTGTTGTTAAATACACTGTAGCTGAAATTCTGAACACATCTTTTTGGAGCATCTTTATTCCTAGCCCATATTCTTGTTTCAAGGCATCTCCAGTGCCCCTGTGGCTCCCAAGGCGATCTACAGATACACAGACACCTTGGAACATCTTCATGAGAAGGCCCTTTCTATCTGGTTTCACATTTCCACACCACTGCACTGCTGTTCCAAAGGCAATCAATACTTACATTTCACTGGGACAAATGTAAATCTCCACTTTGATTGTGTTTGTGAAATCTATTAAATGAGATATGAGAGGAGACACTGAGTGTTTTGAAATAAATGCTAGTAGTAGCAAGCGCACTACTACTGACGTAATTACTCCACAAAGGCCGTAGAGAAATAGCATGGAACAAATAATGTTTGTGTACAGGTAAAATGTATGTATAAGAGAAGGGACAATGGAATTGGCAGCAGTGTTGAAGCATAGTATTTTCAGTACTATATAATACATACTAAACCTATTTGACACTCCTCCTCTCAGTGTCCCTTGAAGGAGGTATTGTAGATTATTATGCAAATAATAACATGTTTTATTCTTTTTGATATGATTCTTTTGATGACTCTTCTTTCCTATGGTTGTTGATTTTGGGGATCATTTTATCAGCTTTGTTAACTTGATGCATAGACTGCATTCTGTCTCACTTCAACTTTGTTATGAATAAACAATATGGCTGTCAGATTAGTGCTGATAGTATAAAATGCACTCATGAGCAGAGTAAAAAAAAACAACATCTTGGTTGTAGATAAATGAATTGAGTAATATTGAAATCAATGGGTAGAACATGTTAATGTTGAATAAGATGATAAGTGTCAATCAGTGTAAAGAGAAGTATAGAGTAAGAGATGTGTGCATATACAGTACCGGTCAAAAGCAAAGACCTTCTAATTTAATGGCCTTTTCTGATTTTTTGAGGAGATATTTTGGATGCCTTCAGCATTGTTATAAATAATCCTTTCTACATTTTAAAGCAATGCTGAAGGCATCCAAAATATCTCCTTTGGACAGTTGATATTGGGATGTGTCTCCCAATAAAGCCTTCATAACAGCTCTAATTATTGCTGTTAATTGGAGATTTTTTAGGCTCTTAATTTGGTCTTGCTTTTCTGGGAAGGTCTTCATGATAGCCAGTTTCATCATGGTGCTTGATAAGTTTTTCCAAATGCACTTGACTATACTGCTCTTGCAACAACTATTCCAGAACAGATGACACTGTGTTTTAAAATATCAAGTTGACAGTTGTTGTTGCTGCTGTTGTTACGTAATTACCTAAACCCATATGTGTTATTTCAAAGTTTTGAAATGTCCAGCGTTGTGTTTAGAATGTAGAAAATAAATCATTAAACAAAAAAAACCCCACTGAATTAGAAGGTGTGTCCAAACCTTTGACTGGTACTGTATGGACAGTTTAACTGTATAAACCAGGATTCTAGCTTGTAGACTACAAGTGAGCAAGAGAGGCTTATTTACTGTATATATTTAAGCAATATTACATAAGCAAGGGTGTCGTTATACTGAATATCGGCACCACTACAATTTGACCAAAGGGACAATGCTACAGCCTGAGAGCTGCAGGTAAGTACATTCATCCTGATTGCAGTGTGATATTAATTTTCTTGCTAAAATAACTTTTATTTCAAATAACAGTCATTTACATACTAATTAAAGTCTTCCTGTGTAATTGGTTTCCTTCTTCATTTTTTTTATCTGACAAGCCTTTATGTATAACATCGGAGTTTATATGTATGTAAAAAGTGCTGTTTGCCATGTCTGATTATGCTGTTACTGATCCTGCTGATAATAAAATTGAAAATTTACACGGTGACAAGGCAAGTGATATACACAGTGCAACCATGCAGTGTTTTAATAGTAAATATAAGCACTCTGGACTGGAAATGTTGTATAAAATTCTTTCTTTATTACAATGATCACAAAAGGTGACCTTTAAAGTATTAGAACAGCAAAGCCAATTATTTTTTTTATTTTTTTTTTTGCTATACACTGAAAATTGGGTGTTGTAACACAAAAGGTACCACGCTCTAAGCTGTTCCACACGTGAAAATGTAAATATGAAAACATCAATGCATAAATTCTGGTTTAAAGTCTCATATTCATCTTTTGATCTCAAACCAAAATTCTCTTTTGCGTATAGCAAAAACAAAAGAATTGGTTTTGCCATTTCTATGCTTTTGACAAGGGCTGTGTTAAGAAAAACAAGATTTTCCCATTTGACCAAGTCCATTCACGTACAAGGCTGCCTCCCAGCATACTCAGGGTATTTTTAGATTTTGTGCTTATTTCAGGTAAGACTGCAGCTTCTATGAATGGACATAGTGAATGAGAGCTAATTAATCGTTTGAATTAGTAATTATAAATAGTCAACCAGAAATGAAAGATAAAGCCTCATGAATTGTAATAATGGGCAGGGGTCCGCTATAGAGTACACTCTATAGAGAGAATATATGCACTCTATATGCAGTATGTATACTATATGAGCCATTTTATATATCAACTACTTGCACATTCTGCAGTTTAGGTGCACTTTCCTTTCTCTAAATTGTCCTGTTTTACTAGAAACAGGTGCAGTAATATCTTAACAGTGGCCACCACAAGCCTTCAAAACAGACACAATGTGCCTTGACATGGACTCTAAGTCTTTTAAAGTGAGGTAGCTTAAGTGTGAGTTAGTGTTTTGAGGATAATAGTGGAGAGAGCTTCTGTCGCACTGGCCAAAATCTCCCATAGGTGTCCAGTTGGTGACTGGTTGTGTCTATACAAACTGGAAAGGGAATTATTAACAATATAATTGAACGATAGTCAAGTCTCACATAAAAGCCATGCATGGGTTTAATGATGTTTAAGTGTTTAAGTGTTGCACTCTACACTAAATATACATTCACACTATACATTATGTGACTGCGACCATACCTAACTGTTATCTCTCCTCTTCTGTTCTCTCCCCCTCTCTCTCTTCCCTCTCTATGTCGAGGTACACATGTCGTTCCTGAGCTGCCAGTGATCCAGACTCCTGCTGCCCTCCGGACCTGTCTGACCCATCCTGGTGCCCCGCTTCTGGTTGGAGTTCTCGTCACATGGATGCCCCGTGT
>JAOVVB010000037.1:23719598-23746491 GCA_028570985.1 Heterobranchus longifilis | reverse complement strand
ATGAATCATGTAGATCAATATTTGGTACTTGAAGCCACAGAAAAAAAGTGCACCATGGACACTTTAAGTAACTGTGGCATATAAAAGTGATAAAAGAGTTTAGATGTGCTGCTATAGTATATGAAAACAATGATCACTACAAACCACAACAATGTGCCAGTAATTATTTCCTACTTAATTAAAGAATGTCTCTTTTATGGATTTATGATTATAGTAGATTTAATGTTGTGAATCAGGTCATCTCGTTTTCTCACTTTTATGTTAATAAAATTTTTTTTGAAGAACAAGACTATCTTTCCTGAAGACTTTACAATAGTGGAAAACTGACTTACTGACTTATGTTATGTTGACACTAGAGACCCTTTCAATAAATGTTAAATGCATGTCACCATATCAACGATTATACAGATTTTATAAGAGTCTTATAAAATATACAGAGTTTATAAGAATTTTATAATGCTGAAAATTAATCGACAACTTCTGACGAATTAAAATGGGGAGTTTACATCCACACTGTGGTGTAATTATAAAATATTATAGTGCAGCTGTCATGATTCTGGTCACCCAGTCACTTTAAATATGATGTGATTCCAAACACATGGACCTGTTTTAAAACACCATGGCTACTCATGTAGCTTCTGCAGACATGGAGAAGACTTTGTATAAATTGGATTAAGGATGCCCAGACTAGCGATTGACAGGAATCCCATAAACAAGGAGGATAGATGTGATGGAAATGGAAACACTGGAAGGAAGTCAATGAATGAGTTTCTGTGGTAGTGAGCCATGGTGTTCTATATTACCTATTATGTCCTTGACAATGCCACAAGCAGAGTATGACACATATGCTGAGGTGTGAATGAATTACACCGTGTGTCAGTAGAACTGGATTATAGTGCCACAAAGGTTTGTATACCCAGGGAGCCGATTTCTTTGATGCATTACTCTCATATCTTTTCGTTTCGGCTTGGGAACGTCCCTGTACTGTGTGTGTCTTAGCCTAATGCTACAGTCTACAGACCTGCAGACTGAGTCGATCTCATGCATGTCCTCTTCTCTTTGGCTGCTGACAGACAAGCTGTCCCCCAGGGCCAGAAGACACTGGGCAAAGCCCTTGTAGATGGAGCTACACCTTCTAGCAGCAGCCATGGAGCTGAAGCTGGGCACCATCACTGCAAACACAGATAAAAACTTACAGTATATTAGGCAGCACTTTTCCCCTGTTACCTTTGTGGTTTATTGCCATCATGACAGTGGAGTAAAATATGAGGGATGAAAGAAATATAATTTGTTTCAGGGTTGTGGTCAGATTAAAAAAACACCAACAAATCATTATTAGAATCACTAGCAAAGTATTTACCGCTATACATTGAAACGGATAATAAAAACTGATTGATGAAACATAACTGTGCAACGTTCTCAAAAGGCTGGAGAACATTTTTTTGTTATGTTTAATAAAAATCTATATAAATCCATATAAGTTTCCCTTACCTGTATAAAATAATCATGCCTATTAGAATGTCACAGATTCTTAAAGAACAATAAAATAAAAGAAAGAAACCAACAAAGTCTGTGATAAAACAAATTTATACATAGTTATACATATGTGAGCTGGAGGACACAGGAAAAGCAAAGGGATTTAAAGATGTTACATATAAAGTATCAGATAAACTGATCCATTTTTTGCATGCTATCTTTTAAGTCTTTAAACCCCTGCCATTAGCTGGCTGCTTCCAAAGCTGTGTGTGGATATGCATTAATCACAAGTAAAATGATAGTGTGCTTGGCTCCCTAAGAGACCCGCTTTGCATCTTCTGTTCTTGAGTTTCTTCATTCTAAGTTCTTCCTTCTGGATGAAACATACCTACTGTTAGTCAGACCGCAAAAGCACCAGCAGGCCTAACTGAGGATCTTAATTGGGACTGAGAGTGGATCGCTGGCATCCCCCCCTTCCCCAGTGGGAATTCTTTATTAATTTTTGATAGATAAAGCTTTCTTCCTCTTTCCCTGTCTCTCTGCTACACCTGCCCCAAGTGCTGCAAACCTATTGATTGCTGGCAACGTTTTTGCAGTGAGATTATTGGTTTCACTGATCCCCATCAACATTTAATGACAACCTGGAGAGGGAGGAAAAGAAACCAAAGCATACATGGGACAGCAGTGCAAGGGAGAGAAAACTACTTCATTACTTCAATACTTTTCAATCTGTAAAGTACCACTCTATGAAGACCTGGAAACAATGCAAGTAAAACAAACAGACACTTCAGCGCTTCAGTGCCTTATCCTCTTGCTTTCAAGCTGATCAGAGGCACTATCTCTCTAGGCCCTACATAGTTTTCTATGTACATTGAATTGTACATTAATTTATCATTTACGCATCTTTAGAAATCTCTTTATTTGGAGACTATCCAAGGAACACTGGGTGACAGGTCGGAATATACCTTAGTTCATCGCAAAGCAACACATACACTTTCATATACAGCATTAAGTCACCAACCCACCTACTGGCATGTTTTGGGAGGTGGGAGGAAATCAGAGAACCTTAGGGAAACCCACAAGAGCACTCATCAGTTGGTAAACTGAGCTCTGCATCGATCCAAGGACTCTGTGAGACAATGCCTGTGATGTCCCATGTACATTCAAATCAACCAAATGGCAAGCAGCAACCAATAATCTAAGCAAGAACAGAGTGAACTTCATAGTATTTGTCCTAGTTTGCTAAACTTTTAATACTATCCAACTACAGTTAATTAACAGTCTCATGACTTCAAGATCAAGTGCACTTGGGTTAGGGAGCAGCAGGAAAACACACCAGCAAGTCCACCCCTGAATGACTCAAAAAAATATTTTTATCAATAAATAAATAAATAAAGGTATTGGAGTGAACTTTATATTTAACATTTTTTATTATTTTTTTTTTTATGTGGCCCGATGTTGGAGGAGGACACTAAGCCTGCCAACTTGACCAGACTTTAAACATATTTTACTTCTATAAAATAAAACAGTACTTCTGGATTGTTGTTTCTGTTAATTGTTCTATTTATTTTAAAGTAACAGTCATACAATTAAGATGGAAAAAGCATGAATGTGTTGCACTTGATGTTGATTAAAGTGGTGCGTCCACATTTTGTTGTGGTTGCCCTGCATCATGTGTCTCAAAACATAAATGACCATATGTTCAGAGTCAGTTTCCAGAACTGCGTCACCTTCTCACGTAATGGTTGATATTTTGGAAATAGTAGAGGGTTGACAAACATAGATAGACCAGTGGTCCCGAGGCACCAGGCCACGGAATGGTACCGGGCCGTGGATGATTTGGTACCGGGCCGCACAGAAAGAATAAAAAATTATTATTTTATTTTATTTTTATTTTTTTTCCATTTTATTGGCTATCAGCGTCTGCAGAGTGTTTAACGTCAGATCGCCCCCCATTCGCTTCTGTCTGCACATCGCAACAGGTGGTTCACATGCTCCGCTATGCATAATAAATGCAGCCTTAATAGTGTGTTTGAAACAACTTTAACTCTGCCAACGTTCTGAATTAAAATTAAGGTGGAATCACCACAAAAGCACTAAAAACCTTGCTTCTATTTCCAGTAACCTATCTTTTTGAGACGGGATTGTCAGCAGTGACAGCAACGAAAATGAAATTACGGAGCATTACGGACATGAGGAATACACTTCAAGTGTCACTGTACCCACTACTAGATGGGAACGTCTCGTCACGGGGAAACAAGCTCAGTGCTCACACTGATTCTGTGTTATGGTATGTAGTATATACAGTATTATGCACTTTATTATGCTTTGTTACAAGCACGTGATGGGCGTCTTGCATAAAAGCGGTCCGTGTTGCAAAAAAGTTTGAGGACCACTGAGACAGATGAATAAATATATGGAAAAAAAGTAAGAACCACAAGACATGCAGTAAACAGTATTTCACACTGTCCTTCACTAGGTACTTTTTCAGGTCTCAGACCAAACCAGTGCTGAGAACTTGGATCCAGGAGAGATTCTCAAGCCCTCAATGACATTTAGAGTTCAGATAAAAGTGCTGTATCAGTACTGCCTGGCTGAAGAGTTTGTTTCCTGTATCGACCACTCCATCCCTCAATAATGAATGGCCTGATGGTCCAGAGCAAATAGCCACAGGCCAGTCAGATAGCGCCAAGAGAGAAGAATGGATTAGGAAAAATTCTGCACTCTGTGGTCAACTTTGCTTTTTCCACTCCCCCTCTTTAAGTCTTTCCACTCTGCTACGTAACAGATATATTAAGATAATTGTACAGAAATACTTGCAGACACCAATCTTACAAATGTTAGATTCAGAATTGCAAACATTTGTTTTAAAATCTTGCAGTAGCAATTAATATATCATGTAATGTCATGCTTTGAATCTTTTATAAGTTGTTAATGTCCAAAGCAATGCTTGCAGAAATTTAAGAGAAAAAAGAAAAAATCATAAGCTATTATTTTATTCAATAATCACTACAACAGATGAATGCGTTATACCTAGACCACATTTATAATGTCTCTTTTATCACTGCACTTCTCCATCTGTTACTCAGCTCTGGCCTATACACCCCAGCAGGACTGAGCAATGAAACATCTCCTATTCATAAGAAAGAGAAAAATGAGTTTCAGCAGTTAGGTCAAACGCTGACCTACTGTTGTCTGTTGCACATGACTCCTTCAAGACAAAGACATTTTTTTCACAAGTCAGTTTCAGAAAAATGGACACTGTTTGATGCATTTGAAGCAAAAGTTCCCAAGTTTGGTGACCCCTATCCTGCACATTTTGGTGCTTTCCCTCTTCTAACACATTTTACGCCCCATTACACCTTGTTTGATTCAACCAATCAACTAATTAACAGATCTTTCTGAATTAAAGAGGCCACCTGTGCTGTGGATCACGTCAAATTTGATGGGCTAGAGTGTCTGCAGGTACAGACAAGCGTTCTGTGTGTTGGCATTTTTTATGAGGGAGCCATATACTAGAGTTGGGTGTGATCTGCACAGAGGGGATGTCCCAAGCAGGTAGTAGCAGAGAGTAAGGACCACCCACTTGATGTCCAGGCACATTTCTATTGTGCTGTACTTACTCTCCTGCGAAGTGGTTACAGCTGAGTGGGACAACACTGCAGCTAACCCTCAGTCCAAGACATCTGTCTATGAAGAGGATGGAAAAAATACACTAGGAGTTGTTAGAGCCTAGAACAACCCAAACACAAGGATGACAAACTGGTGTTAAAAAACACTGTGAAAAAGGTTGTTTTTCGTTTTGGGGATATGAGAGTCAAGGGGATCTTTCAATATCCCTCAATGAGATCCAATGTCAAGTAAAAAGTGAGCTTAACCAATCAAACAGTTTGTTGATTTAAGGCATTTGGGTATGCCCCCAATTTTGACACGGCGTTAACATTTCTAGAGTCTACACAGAACTGGACTGTCCCATCAGTTTTGGGCACCAACCTGCTCTTGTCTCTGTGCTTCTTTTCTTTCACCCTCATGTGCAGAATTGCCCCATGTTTATCTAGAAACCCCTTTTTTTTCGCATTCAGTCAGCCTATAAACGCAACTGCACAAAACCATCCCAGGAGGGTCGTCTCTTTGTGGTGATATATGAGTTTCATGCAAGTGGAAAAAGAAAAGCACACCTTCCCTTTGATCTAATGGTCCAACAAGGTCCATGTCTAAGAGGACATTGAATGAAAAGCCGGAGTGCAATGGCACTTTTGGGGTGACCAGTTCACATTGACAGCATAATGAGCACCACCATCATACATTCCTGAAAATGCCCGACCAATGGAAAAGGGCCATGAGTAAGTTAAGTGTTTTCACTTATCTCACATGCCCTGCCATTGGGTTTTGTTAAGTTGTTTCCTCTCTGGTTTGAGTGTCTTGTGTCATTTGCCTTCAACAAATGAGCACAACATCGAACTGGATTAGCAGCACATCTATTTTTGTTAATTGTTTGAAGGCAATAACAATAAGTAATTTCCGATAGAGAAATCCTCCAATAGAGAAATCCCACTAAAGTGGGTTGAAGTTGACATCAATGGGCCCAGGAACACCTCCCCAGCCAGGGCTTCACACCCCCTATACTGCTTCTCACTTTGCAGAACCCATTTATCACTTTATCTCTTGCATAAACATGAATACTGTAGGGTCACCATTTTTGCATGCAATTCCTTGCTTTTAACTAGGCCTTTGTCAGAAATTGCATAAAGAAGTAGTTTTAGATGTGTTCACACTTGACAGGTTTGGGTCAATTAAAATGAACTCTGGTGTGATTGCTCTGTTAGTGCGGTTTACTCAAACAAATGTGAACGCTGCCTGAACAGCGTTGGTGTGCACAAGGCAACCTTGGTGTGCACTAAGCAAGCAAACTGAGTCCACTTGAAAAGGTAGGTCTCGGTCCACAAGATGGTACTTGAGAACTTTCACTGTTCGACACGATGTTCGATGTACTGTAGAGGCTACCTCTAGGTACCTACCTCTACCTACCTTTGCGCTAGGTATCAAGGTACTGGACGAGTTTTGGAAAAAACAAACAAAAAAACTAACATCATTTATAAATTAAACACTGATAAGTTAAATGTTAAATTTAATGAGCATTCAAGGACATTCATTATGTCCAGCGAACAAGAGCGCGGGAATGCACGTGATAGCCCAGTGGGGCTCTGTTCAATGAGAAGAGAGCTTGCAATACTTTATGTCCATGAGAGTACAACAGTTAAATGGATTAATGAAATATCATATGTTTTTGAGCGGTCTCGTTATTGAACGCGGCCTTGCTATTTTATCGCACGCTCATGTGCTCTCATACCAGGCAGACAGACGCAGAAGCGGGAAGAGTGTTTCAAAAGATTAAAGATCACTGATTGTCTTTATTTATTATTTTGTGGGAGACGGTCGCCACTGGCGGCTATATGGATAAAAGTTAGTTGCAAAATAAAAACATTTAGCGCACTAGCAATTTTTTATTCTTATTATCTGGAGCCATACTCATATTCATTTTCAATGTATAACATTACACTTCATCAACTTTTTATTAGTTTTCAGCTAATAAAGATACCACCATAAATAATCAACATGCCTCCTGTTGAGTCTTATGTTGAAAATTCCGAGGTGTGAACTCTAAGAGAACCAGGACTTCATACTGGCAAACCAAAACTAATGTATCATTTTATGCTTTGTCCCAAAACAACACATCCTTATATTTACATTGATCCAGAGCGGCTTACAGAAGTGCTGAAGAATTCTGCTTTATTGTCCTTTTTGTTGCCTGCAGTATAACGAACAATGTATGAACGAAATTCATAAGGCACTCATTTAAAAAAGTGCTCTTCCCAAGTTTGAACTATTTAGAATAATTACATCTATATAAAGTGAAAGGCATTTAAATTTGACATAAATGCATTATTATAACTGTATACCGTATATGACTAAACCAATCTAATTAAAATCGCTGCCCTTGTGATTTATATACAAAGACAGGAATGATTTTACAATGTGATAGCAGTGATACCACATGCAGTGTAAAATAATGCAGGGAAGCACAAGATCTCATCAAGACATTTGTCTGCTACCTGCTGGGATAAGAGCTCTTTCTAAACCATGCGAGGAAATCTTGAGAAAGGCTTCACTGCTCAATTTATCACTGAGATATAAATATAACAGCATGCCGCTGGCACACAAAGCACAGATTCGGTGCAGTCACAGGTAAGTGTTTTTTTTTAGTTTAGTACTGTGTGTAAGTGGTTGGGATTAGATGTTAGGCACCTCAGTTTTTGTGCATGTGAGTGTGTGTGTGTGTGTAAAAACGTTGTGTTTGTCAACATATAGTTTATAGTAAAAGACAAAATATCACCTTCTATTCTGTAAATTCCACATATTGCTTTAATGGGGCCTTTACAAAGGAAAATGTTTGAAAGCATCTTTGAGCTCAGAGGAGCCTAGTTTGTGACTTTTACTTTTAAATAAAAATAAATATATTTTAGTTTATTTGCACACAGCATACAATGCCAATAAATGAAAGCATAAATTGGAAACATTTGGGAGTTTGGTGGCGTTCAGAAAGCATTGACAATGATGTGATGAATGAAAGCAAAAGAAAGAGTCTCTGACACTCTCTGTACACATTGCCACTGTCATGTTCAAAGACAACTGCTGCGGTTCTTCAGCAGCACTATGGTAACTTTACTGTGGTAACTATGGCACTCTCTTGCGTAGCATCGTTAAGGAAGATGCAGTAATGAAGCTGGCGTCAGCCACTAGCGTGCGAGAGGCAGACAGCACACCTAATTCCCCCAGGAAAGCCTCTGAAATGGGATCTCCAGCAGCTCAGCCTTGCACAAAACAATACCTGATAATTAACTCTGCTAGGAAACACCACTTTCCAAATGATTGGGTTAACCTCTATGTGTTTTCCATTCACACCTCCTATCCTAGAACACTGATCGAGCGGCGAAGTAAAGTGCGTGTGCAGACTTAATAAGTACATAAAAAAGAATCTTTGTATAACAGGAACGACTTCAGTAACTTTGGTTCTTTTTTCCAGCCAATAACTGTGAAAACAAACACAACCACGATTAAGGCACCCAAAATTGGTCAGGATGAAACTTGTTAACCACACCATGATGTGTCTAGTTTGGAAAGTCAAACATGATTCTCTTTTATTAAACATTTTTTTAATTTAATATAATTATTTTATATAATTATTGTCACACCAGACAAGACACCAACATAATCTTGGCCGAATTCTATAACAGACAAAGCAATTTCGTGTTGCCCATGTCAAATTATACAATGAATATCCCTTAATGTTAGACCTGTGATGGAAGAAACATTCTGTTTTTACATAACCAGTCAGTTAAATATGTGCTTGTGCAGAAAATGGAGTCACATAAACAGAAACAAGGATATTTTTATGTTATGCTTAGAGTTTGTCCAATTTTAATGGCGGATAAAAGCAGTTGGGAGCTATTTGTGACTAAAAGGACAACTTCAAAGTGAGCTTGAGATGATAAGAATGTTTTTACACGCATGATACATTTGCAACTAGTATAACATTTATTAATGTGAGCAACTCAGTATTTTAAATGATCACTTGCTCAGGCTTAAGCATATAATTTTGTGTTTTCAAGTTTTTTTGTTTGTCAAAAAAAGGAAGAGCGACAGGAAAGATTTTTGCGCCAATTGAGAGATTGTAAGTTTGAATCTTGACAACGCCACACACATCCAGAATCCAAAGGAGCCATTCTGGCTGTCATTTCTGAGATGATATGCTCTCTCCAGGCAATCATAGCAACACTGTTTAATTGTGGACATCTCAGGGCTCATAGTTGCAAGTAAAGGAAGATAGAGCTGTGTGCTACGGCATCCTGTAATGAAGAACAGTAAAGACAATCATGTGCTTCCTCCAAGACACAAGAAGGCAGCGAGCCAGATATCAGTTAATAACAGTTGCTCATCCTCAGTTATAGTATGATATATGACTGGTGTATGGAAAATTAATAGATCAAAAAATGTCGGAAGAATTTTTTTTTTTTTTAAATATGCCTGAACTTTGGCCACAATGGCACTTAATCGGCCTGGTCACATTCTCTTACGCTTTCCAGTTTTTGTCTGTGCCAGCGAAATCAGGCCAAAAATTATAAAGTGATACACGTTTAATAAGAACAGCTGACAAACAAGCAAGGAGAACCATACGACAGGTTTTAGGTTAAGCATCTCTACCAAATGGGTCAAGTCAAGTCTAGTAGGCTTTTATTGTCATTTCAACCATATACAGTTCAGTACACAGTGACCCCTGGACCAAGGTACAACATAAATTAACGACTTAAATTAACAACATGAATTTAACTAGCTAACTAATACACCTAATTAGCTGACTAGCTAAGACGAAACAAATTAACACCATGAATTAACAAAAAACTATCCAAGTACTATACACAAGACACCAAAAGGATTCAAGTAGCAATAAAGTGCACATGCAAATGTGCAAACAAGAGTGACAACAACATGACAGAATCCAATACTCTGAGGTAATGAGGTAATAAGTTGAGGTAGTGCAAGTAACTTGAGATAAGAGATGAGAAACAGTAAACATTTCTTGTTCTTAGCAGTGAAAATAGATAGGAGTTCTTGTGCAAATAGCTGGTAATGATATTGTGCAAAAAAGAAGCAATGGCTGGTTGGTATGTGAAATTGCTAGATGGTTGTAGATCAGTGTGTTTGATCAGCGCATGTCCAGTCCCTCCCATGAGGAGACGGATGGCTTGCAGGAAGCAGCTGTTACACAGTCTGGGTATGAGGGTTTAAATGCTTCGGTACCCGTTTTCCAGATGGCAGGAGGGTGAAGAGTGTGTTTGATCAGCCACAATGATGGTGGCTTTGCGGATGCAGCGTGGGGTGTAGATGTCTGTGATTGGAGGAAGAGAGACCGTGATGATCTCCTCGGCTGTCCTCACTATCCACTGTAGGGTCTTGAGATAAGAGATGACCCAATTCCCAAACCAGACAGTGCTCCAGGATGCTCTCGATAGTCCCTCTATTGAAAACTGTAAGAATTAGTGGTGGAAGCTGAGCCTTCCACAGCCTTCTCAGGAAGAAAAGACGCTGCTGCGGTTTCCTGTTCTAAGCGCTGGTGTTGAGGGAAGGAATTTGATGCTCTTGACGATCTCCACGGAGAAGCTGTTGATGTTCAGCGAAGAGTGTTTTTTTTGTTTTATCACCGTTCAGAGACAGTTTGTTGTCTTTACACCGTCCATTAGCCACTGTACTTCCTCTCTGTATGCTGACTTGTCGTTTTTGCTGAGGAGACCCACCATGGTTGTGTCATCAGCAAACTTGACGATGTGATTGGAGCTGTGTGTCGCTACACAGTCGTGAGTCTGCAGTGTGAACAGCAGGAGACTGAGCACACAGCCCTGACTGAGGTCTTCGGTTTAGAAAGCCCAAGCTCCAGTTACAGAGGAAGGTGTTCAGGCCCAACAGGTTCAGCTTCCTCATCAGGTATTGGGGGATGATAGTATTGAATGCTGAACTGAAATCTATAAACAGAATTCGAATATAGATGTCCTTGTTTTCTAGGTGTGTGAGGGCCAGATGGAGTGTGGTGAAGATGGCATCGTCTATAGAATGGTTATGATGATACATACTGCAGTGGATCCAGTGAGGGTGGCGGAAGGGTCTTAATGTGTCTTTTGATGAGCCACCCAAAGCACTTTATGATGATGGGAATACATCAGGACGGTAGTCATTGAGACAGGACAAGACTTCTTCAGCACGGGGACACTGGTGGTGGTCTTGACGCTTGTTGGAACGGCGGCGCTGCTCAGAGAGATGTTGAAGATACAGGTAAGAACATCTTGCCAGCTGTTCAGCACATTCTCAGAGCAATCTGCCAGGGATATTCTGGTCCTGCAGCTTTCCTCACATTGGCCGTTGTGAGACACAACACCTCGTTTGGAGGAGGGATGGTCTTCCTTGCTGTCATATCGTTCTATGCATCAAACCGAGCGTAGAAGCTTGTCTGCGAATCAGGAAGGGAGCCATCACTGTCACAGGCAGCTTATGATGTCCTGTAGATGGTGATGGCTTGTATGCCATGCCACATGCGCCGTGTATCACTGCTGTCTTTGAAGTGATTGTGGATTCTCTGGGAGTGTGCATGAGTTTGCCCCTCGCTGTTCTTAGGGCCACCTTGTCCCCCGCTCTGAAGGCAGAGTCTTAGGTTTTCAGAAGTGCATGCACCTCAGCGGTAAATCCATGTTTTCTTGTTGGGTTGTGAGATGATGTTCTTGAAGACAATGACATCATCGGTGCACTTGCTGTAGCTAGAGGTAAGAGAGATGTGGTCTGAGTAGCCGAGGTGCGGGTGAGGCATTAAACAAGATCCAGCGAGTTTTCCCCAAAGTCCACATACTGATGGAATTTAGGGAGCACTGACATGAAATTTGCGTGGTTGAAATCTCCAACGACAATAAACAGTCCATTGGGGTGTGTGTTCTGCAGTTTACTAATCTTTCCATACAGTTCGCAGAGCACAGGGTGTATAGCAGGCTTGGGTTAGTATGCATCACATTTTTTCACATTCAGCTTGAACAAACAGATCAGATATCCAAAAGTTGCTTTATAAACCACTGCACTGCACCATTTACATTCATGAGTAAAGTCCCTCCAGAAAACAAAGCAATTAAGTGTTTTGTGTAAAATGCTTTACAACTTTTATCTACCACTTGATGCAAGACGAAAATGTATTTTGGTGAGAAAGAAGTGGTACAGATTGGAGTGTGGAGAAAGATCTGGAAACTATTGTTAAAAATAATGCATATGGTCAGTTTGAGTGTACAACACACTGGACCTAAATTTAGATTTAAATATAAATTACAGCAAAGAGACAATCTGATGTTAGGCTGAGACTGAGAGCGAGAAAGAGTATGTGTGGCACAGAGAGGGCACGGAAGGTCTACACCTATCCAGTAGCCCTGGTTTAAAAATAGTCAGAGAAACAATGCAGCATTATGCGAAGCTTTTTAGACATAGGAGCAGAAATGTTCTACAACCTTCACATCAATAGGCTCTTTCCAAACATCATTCAAACAGCTCTGCCACTGAATGCCAGCTTTCTCAGCATTCTCCTAGCTGTGCTCCTCATTTTTTGTTCTCCATGAGACACGATATTGCTGTTGAATCAGGATATGGAAAACTAAATAATTGTGTTCCTCTCTCCAACCTCTTGGGATTGGCATATAAAACAGACAATGACAGAAAACCAATTAGTCTACTAAAGCACATTATAAAATGTCCTTGTTATGAGTAGGCTAGAGAATATTGAAGAGAAGATGCAAAATAAATAACCTAAAAAATGTATTAATGAATTTCTGCCATTTTTATGTAACAAATTCAATAACCCATAATTTTTTGAGTACTCACCTTGAACCTCCACACTAGACCACATAAAATACTGCTTTGTTGGGGATTTTAATCTAAAACTATTATACACAATTACAAGTAGTCAGCTCCAGAGTTCTTGGAACATTCATAATTTGATAGGTGCTGTCTCATTCTAAGGGCAGATAGCTGCTAAAAGAAAAACCAACACTTTGGTGTAACAACAAGCATACTTGGTCTTCCTATCCAGGTCCAAAATCGCTTAAATGTGTTTAATTCAAATGACTGCTACCGAATTCAATATAAATGTTTATTTTCTGATCCATAGATATTTCAGCGGGGAGTCAAAATGAAGATGAAATGGAAGGAAATATGGTGAAAGGTTATGGGTTCTGCATGGCGGACATTTATAACTTTGATCAGCAGTGCCACTGACAAGACATCTATGAACCTCAGCAGATGGTAAGGTTCTTTTCTGATTGTTGACAGTCACTCTCACTCTGACTAATTCATTCTCGATACTGCTTATTCGGACTCGGGGTAACCATGTAAGCAAATCCATCACACAGAATCCAATAGGGAATTTGGAAATGCCAATTAGCCACCAGTGAATGACTTTGGACTGTGAGAGGAAACCAGAGTACCCAGAGGAAACCCACCAAATATGGGAAATTGAACTCCACACACAGAGGCGGGAATCAAAGCATCAAGGCTGGAGGTGCGAGGCCATGGTGCTAACCACTCTGCCACCATGAAAGCTAATAAGACTCTTTTCCTCTTTTTAGAAGAGACCAATGTGATTAGAGGAGACAATGCAAGTTGTCCAACTAACTACAGAATCATCAGTAAAGCCTTTTGGCTGGTCACGTCCAGTCAAGTAGACAGTTTTTTAGCCTTTCTTATAAGGAAATGATTTGTTGTTATGGCTTCATTTGAGACATTTACAATTCTATATTTTTCCTAACAGTATATTTCTGTCGCCCCAGCACTGACATAAAAACAAGCCTGGTTTTCTTTTTACACTTGCATGTTTGTTCACCCTGTGATATTGCTGCCGAACAAAGATGCAGAACACTGTGGCAGTGACATTGTGGTTTTAAGCACCAGCTGATAATGCGAGGAAGTCTCAGAGAATGAGCAAAAAGTGAGTGAGTGGTTACATCTGTGTGTGGTCATTAAAAAACATTTATACATTATTTATTTTGCAGTAAAACAATTTGTGTGACAGAGAAAGAGAGTGAGAGAGAGAGAGAAAGAGAGAGAAAGAGAGAGAGAGAGAGAGAGAGAAAGAAAGAGAGAGAGAGGTAACAGCAGGAAAGCTGTCAGTAACCTTGAACGTGAACAGACTAATGACAGTGGAAACACTGTATGTGCAATTAGTTATGATTTTTTTTTTGTAGTGGTTTAAGTTTGCTAATGGAAGTCGCACTCAAGAAAGAAAAAAAAAGAATAAATAAGGCAGCTTTGCTTTCTCTTAAGCTTACTCCACGTCCTCATTTCCCTCACTGCATAAGAAGGTTTTACCAACAAAAAAATTACTGAATCTCCATTTTGCAACTATTCGGTAGAAATATAACTAGAGTGATGAGCTTTTTATGGACTGATACTGAAGGTGTGTTGTTGCACAGGCTGCAAAAAAGGCAGTGCTGGAGGACCAGAAGTAAATAAAACAGACGCTGAATGACAGCGGATAAACTGACAGCTATGTTTAGAGCTCAAAAAGTCTCATATATCTGAATGCAGAAAGTTAAACTTAAAACATCACATTCCTGCACATTCTTCCTCCCTTTATCTGACACAGAAATATACACACGCATAGGAATAATCACAGCTTGAAGCAAAGCGTCCCCTGACAAAAGTCCTGGTTAGAGCCACATTACGGCAATTCCCCCTCCTACAAATAAATGAGCTTTAGGAGAGGATCGATGCTGCTCTATATCCAGTCCTGTGATGGAGAATAAATGCGAAGCTCATTGGACTGGACACTCGCACTGGAGCCAGCTCCTGCTCTAATGAGTTTTTATTGACTCAAGCACCAAAGTGCCCAGCTTTAACTTATTAGAGCTAGCACATGTATCCAGGTGTAGAGACTGATTTACTTCAGATGGTCTGTGAGTGAACGGACGCCTGGTGATACCATTAAATTGTGGGAGAACATCTGAAATCAGACTCCTCAGACCTGTTCCTCATGGCTTAGTGAATGCAGTCATTTCGAGACCTGGCTGCTTGTATTATATGCAGCCTTATTGTATGTCAATTTGCATAAATGTGCTTAAATGTAAATCTAATTTGTCCTGTCTGCAGTGTGCTGCTCCGTTTTCTTCTACATGCTCTACACTAGTGTAACAGGCTTGCAGTATTTTAATCGTCATCTATACTGCACTGCATTCTTCACTGCATCAAACTAATGCTGTGTCTTTTGCCCCCTTTCCTCTAAACTAGTTTCTACCCTCTAATGTTCCTAAAATAATGTCCCAACAGTTTCTTTGCCCTGTTTGTTCAGCACATTTACTTGCCCTGAGAATTTGTCAAGGAAATCGGTGTGAAAATGTTCCTGGAGAGTCTAGACTATATTTTGTCCAAACATAAACTTTAACTGTATATAAAAACTGAAAATAACAGATGGCTGTTTAGTAAGAAGCATGCTTCTGATGATCTGAAATGTACAGTGAAGTGGTCTTTCCTCAGCTGTGTAAAGGGTATGAACAGGCGAGTGAGCAGTTAGTCAAGTGTAGTCTATGTGAAGTGACAGCCAGATTCATTTTTTTTCTTGTGTCCCCCTCTGCAAATATATACAAAAGGAGAAATGATGGCAAAAATGTGCATCGTGGGTTGTTTTATATTACATGTAATCAATATAAAAAAATAATACAACCTTAACAACAACAACCACAACAACAATAATGATGCTAATAATAATGATAATAATAATAATAATAATAACAACAACAACAACAACAATAATCATTTTGTTTAGAAAGCAGATATTGACAGTGTGCTGATGTAATGAAGTATTGATCAGCACTCTCCACTGAACAAAATCTTTCGGGAATTTCATTTCATTGATGTGCTCTTTGTTTAAACCTCTGCATAACTACATCACAAAATACTGTATAAAATACTGTATGTATTGACATTTTGTATATAAAATCATTACTATATTATATATATATATATATATGTGTGTGTGTGTGTGTGTGCTTTTTTTGATAGCTAATTTAAAATTTCCTTTTAGTTCAACCTTATGCATCATCAGCTGCTTAAAAATTTTAGCCCACCTTGTATTTACAAGAGTTCTGTTATAGTACATGGCCACACAGCCATGGCAGCCAATGTCCGAGCTGAATTACCACCACGTAGTGTTAATATAGGTCCAGTTGGACTCATATGCACTCTGAAAGTGTTAAATCAACAATCGGGATTTTACTGCCTAGATTTAACTTTTTTGATCTTCTCTAGATCTTGCATGTGAGAAGACTTATTTTAAATCTGTTGCCAACTGGTCACCTGGGAAATGCTAATGTGACCTTGAATGTCCATTTTCAAAATGCTACTGTTCTCTGCACATTAAAAAGTGCTATTCGGTAATCTTAATTACTGTGGAAGCTCTGTATGACTCTCCCTCTCTCTCACTCCCTCTCTCTCTTACACACAGACAGTAGAGCCAGTGAACTGATCAAAATTCATTGCTGCTTGGAGGACACAGGTTCCTGTGACTCTTTGTTAAAATGGTCATGAGCATTCATTCTGTGGAAAGTGAAAACTGCACCCTGCGGTTAAGGATCCTGCCACACAGCAAGCTACTAAAAGCTGCATGAGGGGAAATTACTTTGGCAAATCTAGTGGGCAGTTACCGGGAAAAGGAAACCCCTGATAATGCAGATGTACATGTTACATTTGTTTATCAGGTCTCATACACTCTGATCACAGCATATCTCTTCTTGAGCAGATTGCTTAATACGTCTGACTGGAAAAAGAATCCCTGAATCTGTTTCTGTCAACCTGAGGATCTGTATTTGGTATGGTAATGATAATGCCATGCCAAATTAATTGTTAGTCATGTAGATACATTAGAGCAGTTCCATTTCATTTCATTTCATGGGCCACAGTTTATTCAATTCCTTCCTGATTAATTCATGGGATAATTATTAAATCCTTCGAGTTGGCTCAGGTGTATACCAGAGAAGGCAATGAACTGGCAAGGATGCGTGACCTACAGGACTTATGGTAACTATTACATTTAAATGCTCTTGCATGGTAGCTCGAGTCACAAAACCATGCTATTAATCCAAAGCAGGAGAATTAATTACTCTGCTGTGTAGTTTTCCCACCATTTTGCAAAGCAGCAAGGATGAGATGATGATCTTGAGAATGAAATAAAGAAAAATGACCAAACCTAGTACAAACCTTTTCTCTGATGAACATTAAAAATGTACTTCTAGATCTAAAAAATGAAGTCTTATGAAAATTAATGTCTTATTGTAATGCATGGAGTGATTTTCGATAGCTTTTTGTCTTATGTGGCATTGAAGCATAATTGACACCACTGCTTTCTCACCTGAATTTGCAAAAATGAAAAGAAATATTGTTATAAATAAGCATATTTTAAGTTTAAAGCTGCATTGTATAGGTCTACTATGTAAATATACAGTAGATTGCTGAAATGATCTCCAAAAGGCATGAAGTTAATGATGAAAAGTTATTTTCAACATTTTAAACACATTTACATCATTTAAAAGTGAAAAAGCACCCCAGGAGATTTGAACTCTCAAATAATGTCTCAGACCCTAATTAGCCTGTTCGGGCTATGGGTTGTTCACAATCACCACTAGGAAAGGCCATTTAGAAGCTTTAGAAATACTGTTGACAAGAAAGACTTCTCAAACCTACACAGCAAACTTTCCGGTGTTGAATTAACATCCATGCTGCATTATATTCCGAAGTTTACTTTAAACTGCACTCCCTGCTGCAATTCCCACTGCACAATTTCACAATAGTGAATACATATTGAAACTAAAACTGATTCATTACAAAACCTGTACTCTTAAAACTTTTTTTTTTAAATACTATTTTGTGCAGTTTATTTCGCATAGAGCTATTAGCCGATTGGAATATAACTCCATATAAACCTAATGTATATAAACACCCTACAGTGTTTTTATCGGTCCAGTTGAAATAAGAAAACTCTAAATCAACACTGATGATTTTACTGCGCAGTCCCAACACTGGTTTACTGTGCATTGACACCTACACAAATATGACTTTCATGGAAGAGTCATCAAAACAACACCTTACCTCACCACAGAAAATCAGCATCAGAAATTTGCAAACAAATATCTAAACAAGCTTAATATATTTTGGAAACAAGTCCTGACTTAAAATGGAAGTTTGTGGATGCATAACGCAAAGGTATATTTGGAGAAAGAATGCGCAGGATTTCACCGACTGTTAAGCATGGGGGTGGATCCATCATGATTTAGCCTTGTGCTGCAGACAGTGGCATGGGGACCATTTCACTGGTAAAGGGAAGAATTGATTCAATTTAATACCAGCAAAGTCTGAAAGCACACATTACACCATGTGTAATAAAGCAGAAGAAGTAAAGATGGTGGCATCTACAACAGGATAATAATCCAAAACACACCTCAAAATCCATAATGAACTACCTCAAGCAAGTTATATGTATCGCTGACCTAAACATCATTGAAATATGGACCTCAAAAGAGCAGTGGATTCAAAATAATCTAAGAATGGATTAAATACCTTATGCAAGGAATAATGGACAAAAATCCTACTAAAAAGAATGAAATGGCTTTAATCCCTAAATACTGACCATGCAGTGTGACCAAACGTTTGCTTTGGGCCATTTTCCTTTTTTGTTATTTTGAAACTGCAAGAGATGCAAATGAGGCGTCTTTATCTCTTTTACTCGCCTAATAAGAAAAGTTTTGCCTGGGGTGCCCAAACTTTTGCATGTCACTGTGTTTATTTCATAGTTTGTTTGTTCTTTTTTGTTGCTTAAAGCTGCATTAAACGCTTTCCACTTCATTGTGTAGATGTGAACAGAACTGAGTAAGGTCATGAGCTTTTTGTATTTGTGTAGGAGTATTGCAGATGGGGGATGGATCAGCTTACTTTAAAGATTTTGGAAACATGGTTTCCATGTTAAAATAGGTTTATAATACTGTTACTTACAATGTTAGATCATTAAATTAATACCTTAAACTGCAAATTTTTTTTCAATGCTATGCAACATTCCCATTTTCCTGTGTGTGTATCAGACAGTACAGTGATTGGCAATGGTGTTTCCCTGGCAACATAAATAACCTGACAACAATGGTGAGAAAAGAGAGTAAGAACACCAGTGCATGTCTTACAGTTATTTTGTTGCTACACATATGTATAAATTATAATCATAAATATTGATAATTTGACTCATAAATTAAACACACTGTGAGGGAAGTAGGAGTGTATTTTGTAGGTTTTGGTAATGTGAGCTTGATTGCTGCTCGGTCTTTCAGCTGGTTTAAAAAGCTAGTGATGACCTTCACGTTAGACATTAAACTGTAAACACCACTGCAGCAAGGCACAAATGTTGGTGAAATTTACATCATATTTACAACATAAATGTTGTAAACTAAATAAAAGTTTACTTTACCCTCCATGTTTTTAACTGCTCATTATATCATGGATGACACCACATCAGCTGTCTAGCAACAGTGCTATCTACTGTCACTCAGCATTTGTGCCAAAAGAATACAGGGCTAATGTGTGTGTGTGTGTGTGTGTGTGTGTGTGTGTGTGTGTGTGTGTGTGTGTTAGCTAGGGGCAGGTTCACTAACAGATGCTCAGTGACAAAAATGCTACTGTAAGTGTCAAGAACTATCCCTATTCATGGCAAAACAGGTAGTTGAGTATGTTTTTCTTTGTTATTTCAAATTAGCTATCAGTTTGCATTCATATTTGCAATATACTGAATTTACTTCTGATTATTGATACTTGAAAATGCTTTCAACATTTTTTGGTCTTCACAAAAATCAATCCAGATCCGAAGCATTAAAATTCCTAGATGCATTCCGAATCCCAATTTTCCACAGATCAAATCCAACACTTTTAGGATGCAGACACCTCAGGGCCCATGTTTTGAAGTGACTGCAGGTAAACCACAATGCGTCAAACTCATAAAACAGCTATATTTAAGCTTTGTTACAAAAAAATGCATTGAAAAATGAATGCAGCTAAAATGAGATCGCTAACAGATTGGGAGACTGCTGAACAGCTGGTGCATAAATTGCTATCCACAGACTTGTGCATAAAATGAGAAGCCTAAAGAAAAAAACACAAAAGTCGATTGTTTTCCAAAACTGGAACTGTCACCAAAGCAAGGGGTAGGAAAAAAAGGGCTCACAAATCAGTGTCCTCAAGTTACATTTCCTACAGTCTGTGCATCGAAACCCTCATTCAGATGTGCTGGTGCTATTTAGAAAATAAAAGGCAAGAGTAGGCACATTTGAAATGATTTCAATTGTAAGATAATGTTTTAGAGGAGTTGCTACATTTTATTGGTTTATTCCATGTGCAACACAGCTCCTCATCATTCTTTCCACATATCTGTATGTAAAAGCGCACAGCAGTAGGTAGAGCAGCCGCGTTATGGTTTCTCACACACACACACACACACACACACACTCCTGAATGAAGACTCCGGCGTTACGGAGCACAGCTGGAAGTCCCAGAGGAGAGCAGAACAGATGCGCAACGTCCATTATTTATTTCTCTGCTTTTCCCCTTTCCACACACACACACACACACACACAATCCTCTGAGGAACACTTACATCAACGCAAACCTTGGCGACGCGTTAACCCGCGCGCGGCAACGTTTCGGCAACATCCGGGGCTTTTCATAACCTTCGAACACCTGAACTCGTATTCACGTCGTTTTTCTTCTTCTTCACGCGCATCAGTTACGTTGCGTGCATAAAGCGGGAATTCAGCGGGAATGTTTTGCGCGGATGCAATCACGCGATCAACTTTCTTTCAGAACGGCTTTTATTAAACATGTCGACGGAGAAAAGTGTGCACGGTAGTGAGAATCGTGGATAACCAGAATAAGAGGGCGCATGCGCCGGTTGTTCAGTGACACATTTTTCTTGGACGTGTTGTTATTACAGCACGGGGGTTTACTGACGCTGTTGTACATTTGTACTGGTTTGCTCAATTTTGCGTCAAATAAAAACCCATACTAACAATAAGGAGCGATAGAATAAGGAACACCGGGAGCGCGTGAGCAGCGCGAGCGTGAATTCAGCGTGTGAGCCAGCGGGTTTCACAGACAAGCCAATACTGTAGATGATATTTTGTAAATTGTAGACGGTACAATTTCCACAAAAGATTTTACATCTTAACGAAGAGACAGAACTGTTTTTAATGAAATGCTATAAACACACAGTCTACGCGGTTTTGACATGATGTTAAGTTTGTCATGATCTGCCATTAAAACCGCTTCCTTTAAAAATACAACAAAAGCCACAAACAGTTTTGTCATAAGTTATGAATAAACGCATAAATCAGTCAAATCAATTCGAGCAATCAGAACTGTTCTCACAGTCAAAGTGGATCTCACTAGGCATAATGTCATGACAAGACTTACAGAGATGGAAAGCAACAGGCAAGAGGAAGCAGACGCTACCCAGGGATGTCATTCTGAAAAGATCCTGAAGAGAGAGGAAACACACACACACACACACACACCGACTGCGGGTTTGAATTGGTGTTTTAACGGAGCGCAGAGTTTTCCCGCGCCACCTGCAGCCGCGAGACTCCGCTGCGCGAGGCGAATCCGCGCGTGCGTCTGTAGTAAAGTGGGCGGGGACAGTGAGTACGTCCGTCCAAGAACCGCATAGATACTAGCGCACTACATAGTAGCCTGTGCCAATCGAGTACACCGCCGCAGATGCCTGCTGATATGGCATGCTATTTAGTAAGGTAGTGTAGGTATTTACATGGGCATCTCCGGACGTCACAGATGCGTCATTACACATGTAATCTTAGTATTGCATCGACAGTGGCTTTGTGCGTGCGTTGCAAAGCGTCGTAGTAGCTGAAAAGAGCTCAGTAGCTCTTATAACCATGTTAGGTCTTTTGGAAGTCTATTTTAAAACATGCACTTTATTTAAATAAATCCTTTGAGTTTCAATTAAACACTGACAAAGAGAGTTTGCAAGAACACTTTGAAATTCCTCCCTAGCAATTCCAGCATCCTGCTGAAAAAAACAAGTACAAAACGTACTGCAAACTAACTGTTGGTTTGAATGAATCAGTTTATTTCTTAGTGATGTAATTTACTTTTTACTCTAAAACAGATGTTTTAAAGTTTTCATACTGGGGTTGAGAGACTCTGGTGATTTCTACAGGTGCTATTTGGAGTCCATTGCTTACAGACTGCATGATCTCCTGGTAATGGAGGATTCCCTGAGCAACATCATAAGGCACTGCAGAGGACGGTGAGAAGAGCTCAGAGGATGACACACACACACACATATATATATACACACTGCAGGGGATTTTTTTTTCAGCCACTGAAAGTCCCAATTCACCCACAATATCTCTCTCATCCACGAGCTTTTCAGGATTCAGGGTTTTTCCCTGCAAGCCATTAGGCACAATAACCTCAATAGATACACTTACAACATTTAAAACACTAACATCTGTTGTTAACTGTACAGCACTGCTGGACACAACATCGCACATGCTTATTTGCTTTTTCACAATTCCTGGCATTTAATCCTAGTAGACATGCCCTGCCTTTAGTCAGTAAGCATTGTGAGACTAGAGACTCCACTTACGGTTCAAAGCCCCTCTTACAGTATCACTACTCTATTTTAACAATGTGAAAGGTAGCATTGCCTTTAAATTGTTTAACTTGGGCCAAATATTTTAGGTAGCCTCCAACAAGCTTCTTACAAGAAGTTTCTGGAAATGTAGCCCATCCTTCTGACAGAAGTGGTGTAGGTGAGTCAGGATTGTAGGCCTCCTTGCTCATACATGCTTCAGTTCGCCCCACAAATTTTCTTTTGGATTGAGTTCAGGGCTTTTGATGACTACTCCAATATCTCCACTTTGTTGTGCCACGAGGTTGGAAGTGTGCTTTGGGTCACTGTTCCTTTGAAAGACCAATTCGCGAACAAGCTTCCTGACTGAAGTCTTGAGGTGTTGCTTCAATATATACATATAAACTTTTCTTTCTCATGATGCTACCTATTTTGTGAAGTACACCAGTCTCTCCGGCAGCAAAGCACCCCTACAACATGACGCCGCCACCCCCATGCTTCATGGTTGGGATGGTCAAGGGCCTTGCCCTTGTTCCTCAGACATAACGATGGTCATTATGATCCAACAGTTAAATGTTAGTTTCATCAGATCAGAAAACATTGCTCTAGAAAGATCTTTGTCCCCATGTGAAGCTGCAAACCATAGACTTATTTTTATTTTTTGGTGTTTTTGAGTAGTGGCTTCTTTCTTGCTGAGCAGCCTTTCTGATTCCATCAAGATGGGTCTCATTTTACTGTATAGATAGGTACTTTTCTACCTGTGCTCTCTAGTGCCTTCACAAGGTCCATTGCTGCTGTTATGGGATTGATTAGTAGTTTTTATACCAATTTATGTTTATCTAGAGGATCCAGAACACTTCCCCAGTGGTATGATGGCTGCATGGTGCTATGGTGTAATTTTTTAAGCTGTTTATAGGCACAGTTACCTGGGTGTATGCAAATTTTCATTCCACTGGAATTGTGATATAGTGGATTATAAGTGAAATAATCTGTAAATAGTTGATAAAAGATGACTTATCATGCTTGAAGTATACATCCTGTGCACATGACTGAGCTTTGATTTGACCTCAACCCCAGTAGTCTGTGAATCAAGACCAGGGGTCAATAGTTTTTTTAAAATTTGGTACAGTGGAGTGAATCTCAACCAACTATGCTGCTACATGCGCATATATTTTGAACTAGAATTTGATGACATTTCTGCCTGCAAAATATAGCAATATTTAATAATATGCATGTACTTCATGTGCCTAATATTTAAATAATCAAAATGCTCTTTAAAAAATTAATGCCAATAGTGGGATCAGACATGTAGGATGTCTCAAAATGTTAGAGCTGGAGAACATTAACCCGATATTTTTGCCAGATATCCAATTGGACAGTGTCTGGTAAAGTGTCTGGCAAATCACACAAATGCTTCTACTTTTATTTAAGGGAATTACCTTGAAAGTTTAATAAAGTTTACAAATAAAGTTACATTTTTAGTCAGTACAGAAAGATCTATGACGTTGAGCCTGGCGCTCGACTCGAGACTTCTTCAGTATTTGAACAGACAGCACTGTGTTCGACGTGCGGCAATTGCACATCTTAAAAGACCAACTGTCCATGGTTGCTTCTTCCTCAGTGTATGGATCAAACACTTGAGCTTGAAAGAATTAAACAATCCATGACACAAACAGCGAGCCAGAAACTGTGGCTAAGAACCATCTAGTATCACTCCTAATGGCAACATAAAGCTTGTCAAAAGAGTAACTGTGAGTAAGCTAACTGGCTGCACATGGTGTAGGGAAAGAAAATAAAATATTTGTGAATCAGACTGTGCTGGGAATCTGGTTTTAATTAATTAGCTATTAGGTTACCACCTTCAGAGAACTGTGGGTAATCCAGACAGTTACTTCAACAAACCCTAAACATTAGCTGTGAATGCTGTGATGGCCAAAGTTGTCACAATATTCGATTTAAGCACACAATGATCTCCCTTTCATTTTTTTTTTTTTAATTTAAGATTTTGAAGATAATCTCACCTTTTGTCACCCCAGTTCATAGATTATTTACAACATGGTTATACCGGCTATGTTTACCATCAATCAGAATAAAATGGTTCTACTGACAGCGGAAAACAGATGTCTTGTCTTTACTAGTCCATTTTTGATCAAAGATAAATAACCTTTAGCATTTCAGGGTAAAATGAACAATCAAACTGAGCATATAACTGAACAAAGTATTTTGTTTTTTATTCCAAAACATCTAGGGTAAAAGAAGTAGATGTAAAATATACAACAAAAATCAAGCACAACAAAACACAATCCAAAACAACTGGGAAAAAAAACAACTTTATAAATGATTGATATTTGTCATAAATGAAATGAGCTAGATCTTAAATGCAAACTTGGAAAAAACAAGTTATTTAACAGAGCATTTATGTGCAAAGTTCTGACATTCATGTCTGTATGATTCTGATGCATAACCCTGATCAGTATTCAACTCAAACAGTACTCAAGAATATCAAAACTATTTGTTTATTCACCTGCCTACAACTGCGGTACAAGATAAAGATTAGTTTAGTTGTAGCTGAAAACTTACACTGAAACAAACTACTCAAGCACAGAGCACCTGTTAAAGAAATGAAAGGGAAAAAGCTACATATATAAATTTAATGGGGATGGGGTGGGAATATCAAATGAGATTAATATAGGTCTTCGGATGCTGGCATATCAGACACCCAACACTGATGGGAATTAGCAAGCTTGAACAGGCATCTTATACCGAATATACACGCAGCTTTTCAAAGCAGCATGCAAGTTTTTTCAGCTTAGCGTATCCCTATTTGTTTCTCCCCAGTGCTTATGGTGTTCAGTAATAAAACAGCAATTAACTATGGTGACTTATGTACTTAGAGATCTAGTTACAATAATGAGGGCCCTGAATGGCAAATAAACAAAAAAGAAAGAAAAAAACTGCAACATCCTATTCAAAAATAAAAGGTCTACAGTCTGCTGTGTAGTCGTAAATATGCCCCAACAAGTCATCCTATTAGAATGTTTCTTTTGCACATCGGTCACCTAAAAAAAAATTTAGATTCAAGGAAAAACCTAACTACTACCAACTTCTTAGAGTATATTTAACAAAATATCTCAGTACCCCATCTGGTGCCCATATGTATTTCTATCCCTCCCCAATGGCAAAAAAGATAAACGTTTAAGGAGCAGACATTCAGCTCACACAAAAAGCTATACAGCCCATCTGGTGGGGATCCAGAAGCAGATTAGCCGTGTCTAATAAGGCACTTTCTGTAAACGTGTCCTTGCTCTAATGAGAACATCATCAAATTTCTGTACAATGTGACACTGTATTTTTGCCCATATTTTAGATTTATCTCAATTCTTTGTTTTGTTTCGAACTGAGCAGAACATAACCAAGCTTCTGGTTTTAACCAACTTGCACAACAATTTTCAAGCAAAAGTGGGCAGAACTAAACTTAAGATAGAAGTGAAGGAAATGGTGCTTCTGGACAGGGTTGGGGAGGGGAAACAAACATACAAACGACAAGCAAATAAGCAGATGGGTATAAATGCACAAGGAAGTCATATAAATTCCTGCCCCCTGGAGCCCTAACAGGAGCACTACACTTTTATAAAGTCAAAACTGTCAGTGTAACAACTGAGAGCTCGTACATAAACCAAACTAAGTACTCCCCTTTTTGGCATACTAAGTCCTTTAAATGTGATGGATGTGAACTTTCAGAAACCATCTGTAGACCAATAAGATGCACGATGCATGGGTTGCATGAATTATGAGTCCAGCAGTTCAACGTTGGTAATACTCAGATGTAGTAGCGTCTCCTGAAAACTATAACTATTGACTGATTATGAAATTACAAGTTCTTTAACACAAAATCAGATGTCGAGTCTCACATTGCAAGAACGACAGGACAAAAGCTGTCCAAATTATTTCCTTATTATCAGAAACAATAAAAGACCAAACAGCAACAATGGCTCAAGAATTTCACATACTATATCTAATATTACTCAGAGGGCATGATGGGAAATGTAGTGCTGTTGTAAAGAAAATTACAGAGTCTCTGTCTGGACTACAACTCCCATCATGCAATCCGCTGAGAATCATTTGTGCTGCTGAGCATGGCATAGTGATATGTACAGGCAAGCC
>JAOVVB010000037.1:23698468-23715364 GCA_028570985.1 Heterobranchus longifilis | reverse complement strand
AGTGTAAACAACAACAAAAATAACATAACTATACAATAACAAAAATTATATATTATTACATAATTTTGTATATTAGCCTAACACTGATAAATTTATGTATGATTTTTTAAAATATATTCCTCTGGTGTCTGGTGGGTGAAGGTTACGCGACGATGACGGTGTGAAACTATGCAAGGGACAATGAATTGTACTTTGATAATAATAATTGCCTAATAATAATAAAATTTAAAAAAATAAAAAACTAGAAAATAAGCCGTATTATCGTCATTTTTATTAGCTATCATCCATATAGCTGACTATCGTTGATAGACGATAGTATCGTCTATCGGCACAACCCTAGTGTGATGATTAACACTTCTGTAGAGCTGTTTGATCTGTAAAAATTTGCAGCTAAATTCAGACTGGACAAACCTGACACAAAACTGAACTGCGACACAACTCAGCACCTAAGCTGTTACAAGTTGTCCCCGACTTATGAACGAGTTCTGTTCCAAGAGCACGTTCGTAAGTCTGATTTGTTCTTAAGTCTTGTATGCCTTTGACATGAATATACAATGTAAACCATACCAATCCACCTGACTAAGTCACTGTCCCCTTTCCCCACACTGCCATCATGTGGCCAAAAACCATAATCGCACTTAAGGAAATGAATCTCTTAATTAAATGTCTCTGCCTTTAAATTGTGAGAAGGAATCCCAAACGCCATTTTACGTGTTTTCCACTGTTTTGGACTGTGAACTTTAAGTGGACTTTAGACATTTTACATATTCACTTACACAGTGAAAATATTGTATATAACTGTACAATAATATTATCAATAATATTGGTATCTGGTGCACTGCAGTGTCTATTTACAATACACGTGAACAACGTCTGCGGAAATTCGTAACCCGAATGTTCGTAAGTCGGGTACTATCTGTACTTTACAATTACAGAAAATAAGCATCAACAATCATTTGATCACCATTATCACCATTAAATACATCTAACATTTTGCTAATTTAACCTAAACACTTCTGAATATCTACAGTTAGATATGTTTTTATTTAAAAATTGAAAATAAACATAGGTTTGAATTTTGAAATTTTTTTAAGCAAAGAAAGTAAGTGTTTAATATATTGCATATGTTTATACTCAGAACTATTCCTAGATCTCTATTTAAATCTAAGCAAAAATGTGATATGTAAATAATGTGAAATGTCATAGAGCATGTAAAACCCTTTGTTCTACTGACGCATGTTCAGACGTCACTCTGCGGTACTAACGTGAGTGCAGTGTCATTAAAGCAATATGGGGGTTTACCAAATACTGACAAACCCTGAAATTTATGTAGATATTTCAACGAGTCTACTTTTCACTCAAGTTGCTATATTATTCTAAAAATAATATAATTTGTAATAAAAAATTTTTTTACTGTTGTATTATATTAGAAAAGAATACAAAATAGAAGCATTTTCATCTAAGGCCTCAGACTTTTGGACCCCACTGTGTCTTACTTTTGGACCCCACTTTGAGATTATGGTGCTGCCCTCAATAACACCTATGCATACATGTGAAAGTGTCACAAAAAATAATGCATGACCATATGGACAGTATCACACAGCAGTATCCGTGAGAAAAGACTCAAAGGTGGCCTTTAGTGATCACTGGCTTTTAAGAGCAATAAAGGGATTTGGCAGTGTGTGAGTGGAACATTAAGCTATGACTAGCCCAGGTTGCCTGGAAAGAGCATTAATGAGCTTAGACAAATACAACTCAGCACAGCCTGAAATTGTAGCCAAGTAGAGCTCAGTTCAAGGTCAGTGGCAGATGAAATTGTCGGGCGGGTGGGGCAGGGTACTACTGCTTTATCTAATGAAATCTAGTTGTAATCACCATTTCTTTGGTGGTTACTTTTGCCTAACATATCCATGCTTGCAGAGCTTCTGAGATTAAACTCGTAGTGTTACCTGGCAGGATGTGCACATTTTTAACTACACATAAATAACTGACCAGATTGTCAGGAAAAAGAACTAGAACTGTGTTTAGAGACTGACCTGATCTTGAGGTCGGTACGTGTAACCAGGTTGGTGGAGAGCTGCTGGATGAGTGAGAGCAGCACGGCCTGATGCAGGGGGCAAGGGCTCTGGCCAAACACCTGCTGAGAGTCCACCGTCTCGCATACATATAGTACCAGATTCAGATCAGCTGCAGACAAAGCCTGGAAAAACATCACTTACTTCAATTCACCTGCTTGTAGTGAATCCTAGTATCATCCAAATACAACCTCAGATACACATGTAACCTTTTTCACCATGTCATTAATCATTTAATAAAAAGGGGGAAAAAAACAAAAACTTATAGGCATTACTACTAAGTATCCCCTTACTACTTCCACAGGATTTAAGCCGAGGTGTTGTTAATCATCAGCCCTTGATTAACTGATCATCACCAGGTGTGCAGACATCTATAAGAAAATGCGTTTTGGCAGTTTGCTGGTCTGGAGCATTTAAGAATTTGTTAACGCAATGGCAAGAGGAAAAGACATAAGCATTTAAAGACAAGTCTTAGAGAACTAATTGTTGCTAAACATCAGTCTGGAAAGGGTTATATACCATTTTCAAACTATTTGGAATTCAACGATCTACAGTGAGATTATTCACAAGTGGAAAGCATTCAAAACAAGTTGGCAATCGTCCCAGGAGTGGACGTCGCAGCACATTCACCCCAAGGTCAGACTGCGCAATTGTCAGATAAATAAATTAAAAAAAAAATATATATATATATATATATATATCTCAAGAGCTACCTCACAGACCCTACAGGCCTCACTGAGCATGTTAAATGTTAAATCCAATTTGAATAAAACTGAACAAGTATGATTTGTTTGGAAGGGCTGCCAAAAAAAAACCTTTTCTGTCTAAAAAGAACAGGGGAGCACGACTGAGCATTGCAGAGCTACATCTGAACAAAGCAGAAGGCTTTTGGAACAATGTCCTATGGACACAGGACCAAAGTGGAGTTGGTGGGCCTAATGCCAAGTGTCAGGTTTGTCGAAAACCAAACACCATTTCAGCAATCAAGCAAGGGAGGCGTGATGTTTTTGAACCTTAGTGGAGGCTTGTTTTTGTAGCCACAGGAACTGAATCTTGCAGTGAGTGAGTGAGTGAGTTGACTATGAACTTCTCTGTATACCAGAGTATCCTAGAGGCAAATGTGAGGCCATCTGTCTTACAGCTAAAGCTTGGACAAAATTGGGTTATGCTGCGGGACAATGATCTAAAGCACACCAGTAAATCTACATCAGAATGGCTTAAAAAAAAAAAAAAAAAAAAATCAAGGCTCTGGAACAGCTTCCTCAAAGCCCAGACCTCAACTCAACTGAAATACTGTGGCAGGACCTTAAGAGAGCTGTGCATAAGCAAATGGTCAAAAACCTCAATGAACTGAAGCAAGGGTATAAAGAAGGAATGGCCGAAATTATGTAAGAGACTGATAAAGTTTGTTATTGTTGCTAAAGTAAGCTCTGCAAGCTATTGAATCAGGGGGTACTTAGTATTGCACACATTTTTTCCCCTTTTTGCTTCACTTTTGTTAAATAAATAATGGCACGGTGAGAAAAAGTTATATGTAATAGTTGTAGTTACCCAATACTAAGACCTGCTTTGATCAGATGATTTGTATATGTTATTTAAACCAAAAAAAAAAAAAAAAACTGAATTAAATAAGCTGGTACAAACTGAAACCAGACACATGACTGTATAGATTAATGGCTAATGATTAAGAGAGTACATCTGTTTGCATGTTTTGTTCAGAGGTGCAGGAAGTAGAAACCCCCAGCAGCAACTGTGCAGCAACACAGATATAACAGTAAGTATAAAAACTGAATACGTAAGCAAAAACTTATAAATAAGGTTTACTCAAAGGGTAAAGAGAGTTAAAAACAGTGTTCCAAACAATCATACAGTGGGACAAAAAAGTATTTAGCAAATTTGTGGAGGAAATTTATAATTTGACCAACTAAAGATGATTGTGCTGAAGCAAATCCTCTACCCACAAACAGGGTAAGAAAAAATGGCAACGGCGAACAACACAGGATTTTTAAAACTATAATTTGTAAAGAAAATAAATTTAATGGCATAAATTCATTCTGGATATTAACATAACAGTTAGTGCAACATTATTGAAGATTAAAACAGCAGTCTCTTCCATCTGGCATCGTTTTAGTTTTTATTAATTAGCCCTAGCAGATACTCATAAAAGGTATATAAAAATAATATTGTTTGGTAATGTTATTGCTTTATCAGTATTTGGTAGTATTACAAAATTTTTCATGTAACATAACATAACCCTAAACCCTCATAAACAATGACAATGTGCATGCCAATCCTGACCTGCTGGAAAGCCTCATTGAGCTGGCCCTGTTGCAGCAGCTGCAGGATGCTGGCCTGCTGTGCCTGGAAGTCGAGGTGGGCGGTGGGGACGGGTGTGCTGGCTGCTGATCGCATGGCCTGCATGATACTGGACGTGACGACCGCCTGCTGCTCTTTCATGGCCTGGCTCACCTCACCCTTCACAATGCGTTGTACCTGGCTAAGGATCGAATCCTGAAGACTGCAAAGCACATAGAGTATTGGGTTAAAGAGCATTAGAGCATGATGAATGACGATAAAACAGTAACAGTGAACACGGGTTACAACCAAGATTAAGAACAAATATTAGTTAAAGACATACAGAAAATAAGGATTTCAGTTACATCTTAAACAAGTAATGGCAGTAATAACCGGTATTGTCACTTTGATTTACTGCTAGTCAGCCGTGTAAACTGTGTAAGACATGGTGTTCGCTACAGGAACGTCCAATTTCTTACAATACAAAGAAAACAGACAGAACCAGGAGTAAAGTCATCAGCAAAAATGATTAACTGATGCAAATAACATTGGTTTAAACTCGATCACTTCAGTACATTATATTCAAACTGACAGCCCTTTTCGGAGATTGAGTACTCAGCAGAATAAAGCAAGTTTAGCATTTACAGCAGAAAAATCACACTGATTTACATTCTGTAATGGCTCCAGATGGAATCCCTGCTTTATTATTCATAAGGCTAATGCTGTAATTACTTAAAGCTGTGTTAGTTGAATACAAAAGCAAATAAGTACCAAGCTACTATTGTGGATTGTTTAAAATGCCACCAAATTCGAAACACTGAAGGGGGGGATTTGAACATGCGTCCCAAACCCAGTTATGTTGTTATATAAAGCAAAACTGTGAGAAAGACACACAGGCGTTATTGGTAAAAATTAAACCCACACTTAAAGTTTTGCATAAAACTGCGTATGTCGCACTGAGGATCAAGTCAATCTAGATATTCATGAGAAAGAAAGAAAATCTCAAAGTGCACTCCTAAGACATGCACATCACTGGAATTTTAATGAGAGCTGATTTCTGAGCGATCATGTGCGCATGTCTCTTACTTTCCCACAATCAAGTGGAGTTGGTGCTGAACCTCAGAGCGCACACTGGCTGCTACTGTGGTGGCCAGCTGGTCTTGCGAAGTCTGCAATGAATCAATCATCTGCTGCAGCTGACCAATTACAGGGTCTCGTGCATCTTGCTCACGCTGCTTCCTGTTCTTAACATGGGTCTCCAGCTGCTGAATGTCTGTTGGAAGTAAAGGAAATTAGTAATAACATCTTGGGTCACTGCAATCTGTTGAGGTTATAATGCCCGTACTCACTTCATTTATGGGACGACAAGAAGAGAATAAACCTTTTATTTAAAAGTTCCTGATTTCAAATGCATGAAGCAATCAGTTTGACTGCCTGAAATAGTAATTTAATTTCCAGACCCGTCAACCCCGAAGCAATTTGGGGTTGCATAAGGGGGTAACGTAAACGTTTCTAGCACCTAAACGTTAACTAAGATAATTGAGTGGCTATGACTTGGCAAATCTGAGGTATTTATTGGTGGAAAATGAAGGGAATGTTCATGTGTTACAGATGATTTACGGATGGCTTTAAAGAGTTTAGTGTTAATGATTCTTACACTCATTGGTTCCCTGTTTAAAGCTGTCATTTATCTGCTGAAACATGGACTGGCAGCCACGCTCAAACACAGGGAGAACAATGCTTTGGAAGGCGTCTTTGTAGGCTGCCTGGATAGGACCCTGCATGGCTTCAGCTGCGGCTCGGCCAATGGCATCAGTAGTGTTCTGTTCAAGAAAAAAAAGTGAAGAGAGTAAATTGGTAAGTTTTTCCACGTGGAGGCAGTTGTGAGGAAATTCTGTAAAGTAAGAATGCTTTCAAAAATATATGTTATTACATTTTTTAGCACTTTACAAAATGCAAAGTAAGCGAACAGAAGAAAAATCTAAATCAAATCAATATTTAGTGTGACTACCCTTTGGTTTCAAACCAGCATCAATTATTACACTTCAAACTCAGGGATTTTCTAGGATCAGGCACCAAGCAGGTGCTAATGATCCATTAACTGAAACAGAAACAGCTGTGTAGGAGGCTTAAAACTGAGTGAGGTCAAACTCCGCTACTAAGGTGAGGTTGTGGAAGACCTGTTTCATGTCACATGTCATATACCATGGCAAGACTGAGAACAGCAACAAGATAAAAGGTAGTAATATACTGCATCAGCGAGGCCTCTCCCAAGCAACGATTTTAAAGAAGACTGGGGTTTTAGGGTGTGCTGTTCAAGCTATTTTAAAGAATTACACTGAAGACGTCCATGAGAGCCATAAGCAAAGAACTGGTGGAAACCACTGGGACCCAGGTACAGTCATTCACTATCTGGAGAAGTCTGGCCAGAAGTGGTCTTCATGGAAGAATTGAGGCCCAAAAGACAAACCTCTGATTGAGAAAAAGGCTAAGCAACTCAACTATGCACAAAAACATCGGAACTGTGGTGTAGAAAAATGGTATCAGATGGACTGATAAGTTAAATTTGAAATATTACAATAGTTAGTGTCTGCAGGTAACAGTGCAGCATGGTGACAGTTCCTTGCAAGTTAGGGGCAAGCAGATACTTATTCTTTATGCAATACCACCACGTAGGCATCTGTTTTGCCCCTAATTTACTCTGCAGCAGGACAACAACCCCAACATACAGCCAAGGTCATTATGAACCATCTTTGAGATAAATAAGAACTAAGAGTTCTGGAAGTGATGGTTTGGCCACCAGCCCTGGTCTCAATATCATCGAGTCTGTCTGGCATTACATAAAGAGACAGAATAATTTAAGAGAGCCTGCATCCAAAGAGGACTTGTGGTTAGTTCTCAAAGATGTTTTTTAAGGAATATTTGCTCTATTGCATTTATTTGCATGTGCCCAAGATTCTTGCACAGTACTGTGCATATACACACATCAAGATATATATGCACACAAAACAAAAGTGCAATTATAATTCTTTTGGTTTGATTGTTATGATCTCTGCTATTGTTCAAGAACAGACCTTAGATTTAACAACTTTGGTGACATTCTCCTTCAGCGTGGCCTCCACTGCAGTAAGCTTTGCTGCAATAAGGTTACTCATCTGTCCTGTCATGGGTTCCAGACTCTTCGTTATGGCTGCAACACAAGGAACACTTTCACAATCTTTCTTTATTACCAACATGTCTAAAATAGTATTTTTTCACACAAAAAAAGACCAACATGCACATGACTGGGCACAGAACTACCAAAAATGTCACCAAACACCATCAGTGACAGTACAGAGACCAACAAACTATAATGCTTGTTTAACTGTAGATCTTTTTATTGCTAATAATTTGAAAGCTCTTACTCTGAGGAACTGTTTTTTTCATCTCCTCACGCAACACTTTATCCAGACGATTTGAGACAGTGGTGCCCAAAGTGTGAGCCAGCTGCTGTGCCATGTGCTCCTGAAGCTGCTGGTTACGTGCGTGTCCCTCTGCCAACACACGCTCCATTGTTCTTTCTGACACACAATAGCCTGTCAAGGTCCAACCATCAATAAGTGCAATTTTTTTTTTTTAAATCAATGAGGCATTAATTGGAGTCATAATTTATTATTATTTTTTAACCTTCATAAATTTTATGGCAAGAACGAAATCTTTTCTTTTAAAGAATGTCTCTGCTGAACCCTTTATTCACGTCGACAAGAAATATTTATTTGCATAAATTTGTCACAAATGAACCCAAGCCTTAGGCTTTAAGCAGTGGCTGTTGAGTTCAGACAGTGGATGACTGCGTTGTTGTCATAACATTTCAGGGTTTTTGTTTTAAACGATTAAGGGAGGAGTGGATAGTCAGAAATTGTTCCACTCTGACTTTTTCCTACAAGTAGTCCACACTTTCATCTACTAGTTTATCCATACACCACTTCATAGCATTCCTCTGGGGTTTGTAGCAATACATACCCTTCCCCTGAGATTTGTTTTGACATACGGTTAAACATAATTTTCATTGTGCGTGGACATTTTTGTAGCATGCAAAAAGCTAATTTATTTACACAACTGTGGAACAAGCTGTGTAACTAGCATGTAAAAAGCAGCAAAGCAATCTCATAATGCAGTGTGACATGACATTAATTTCTTATCCTTATACTTTACTGCACAATGGCCATGGTTACAAAACATCATGAATATCCTGATTTTTAAAACACTGGTTAGTGTCACAGCCATAGAGGAAATCCAAATAAACCTTACACAATGCCCATCATATGCACTAATGAGCACATTTTTCTCATTTTCATTTATTAACAATGTTGCTAAATACAAAAGCCATTGGATGGCCCTGCAATAAACAACTTAATGGGCATTTGGGAAATTGTAAAGGCTTTTCAAATACCTGGTAATGCTCTAAGGCTGTGCTTTTGAAAGCTGTGGACAAGGGGAACTATATCAAAGTAGCACGGTGTGCACAAATGTCTTCAATTTTAGCTTTGTGAATTATTTATTGACTGCTGTGTACTGGTTTGGCTAAAAGTGCTGAATTCTTGCTGGTCTTTGTACAGCTTTGTTGATTATGGTTCAACAAATACTGCTGACAATGCAGGCAAGAACAACAAAGGCTGCATATTAATGTATTATATTCTGAATAATGTAGGGTTAAGTGCAATGTTGTCTTAATACCTTGTTAGAAAAGTTACAGCAATCATTCAATAACTAGGTTCTGTGCTCATGGAAATCCCCATCTTACAAAGTGTGTGTGTTAACGCTGCTACTTGGGAGACTACAACCCTCAATGGATAGTTAATGCATGCTAATTTATTTACCACCTGTGCTGTTTTGTTAGGGTATGGGGATTCCGTATGGTCTACTCCGAATGGTTTGTAAAATTAAAGCATACCGCCCGTGATTATGTGTGCTCTCTGTCACCTTTAGACTGATATATGCTGCTTCCAAAATTATAAGCAAGATGACATGCAGACCCAAGTACTAGATTTAGATTTGTACAGACATGGTGAATAAAACCCAACAACGCGGTGTGCACAGGGGTCTGTCATAACATACTTCTCCCTCTGTATCCTGTTACGTAATCGAATCATAACCTCAATAGTTTCACTGACAGAGCCGAAAATTAATCACAGCTGTGCACATACCCAGCAAAGTGGCATGTGTGATATTGTTTAAGTAATCTTACATCGGTTTTGGTTTCCATCAGAATTTAGTTTTTCCAGAAAGGCTTTGTAGAACAAATTTTTTTTTTTGTAAACATTTAAACTAAAGATTCACTATATACGTAAGGTTTGTGTACACGTCATCATTACAGCCACACAAAATTGTAATGACACAATTGTAAAGGATCATTTCCTTTGAATGGAATTTAAGGGGCCTTGTCCATAATTTTTGATAGTTCCTTAGTCTCTATCATGCAATTTTTTTATACATGTTCTTTTAACAGTCTAGAACCTTCCAGAGTTACAGTGGTGGCCAAACATATAAACACAACAGTGTGTATTAGTTCTCTCTGTGCACAAAACATAGGCTAGAACTAATTAGTAAAATCACATCTGGCTGAAGAGTTGCACTAATTAACTGAAAAACTAGTGAAAACTGGCTATGTGACAATAGTAATCAGTGTCTAGGGCCATGGTCTGGGTCATCTGCAGACTGAAACACAATAGAAAACTATTGGACAATGGTGGAGAAGGCAGAAGTAGTCAGGAAACCGTTTTCTGTACATGATCATCAGAAAGCAATAGAGCAGAAGAGTGAGCAAGTGACACCAGACTACTGCAGACATCTTTTTGACTCCATGCCCAGCCAGACTCAACAAGTTCATACTAAATACTGATTGTTGTATAGCAAGTTCATTGCAGACAATAACTATTTTTATTACCTTAAATGATAAAAAAAAAAAATTGGGAATGGCAATAAAATCTTGAATTTCATTTTTGTCTCAATACTGTTGGCCAAAACTTGTTGTGCCACAATTAGCGTAACCCTTTTTACAAACATTATTATGCATAAATCATATTTCTTCCCCCAAAGACTTCAAAATAAGAAAAGTTACACAGTGAGGGTAAACACATATTCTAGGCACTGCATCAAACAACTTTCAAGCATGTTCACAAACACACACATTCTGATTTGTGCTTACTATTAAGCTTTTTAGTAATACACTCAACCGACACACTCCCTCTAGTGGAAGGATACGTCCCTGTTCCTGTTGTGCAAGCAGAACGTGCTCTACGTGAGCCATTATGGAGCTCTGGACAGCATCCATGTGGCCTGTGAGCCTCTGCCGCAGCTCATCCAGCTCCCTCTGTTGGTTCCTAAGCAGCAACAGCAGCTCCTCCTGTACCTCCACACTCATCTGCAGCAAGGACAGAGAAATGTAAACTGTTCATAACTGCGAGTTACAATGGGAGTCTGTTTAGTCTTTACAAAGCCTCAAAGCAGTGCTGTAGAACTTGTAGGCAGGCTGGTATTGGTCAAATTCTCACAACCAAGTTTCCAATGTTTCCAATGTGTCCCCCCAACCCCACACACATGTACGAACACAGTCAGGCATCAGATATAGATATTATTTACAAAATAATATGCAATAACGAGATTGCTAGTCCTCAAATCTTTATTTTGTAATGGAAGGGGACAATTAAATTACCTGATTATCCACATGCCTGGACTGTGAGGAATCACTAGCAAAGAAACAAGATGAGGTTAATTTATCAAATAAGAAGCTAGACTTAAAAGCAACTCAGTCATTTAGAACAACTTGATGCTTGATACAGTGATGCTTTTCTTATAAAATGAGAAAAGAAAAAGACATGCTAGTGCGTATGAATCACCCCTCATCCTTCTTGCTCTTGCGCTTTAGTTTGGGCGAGCCACGTGGTGAGGTCTTCCAGTCCTTCACTGGCAGCCTGTGCGAGGCTCGAGAGCCACAGTTTCCTGAAGATGATGCCAGACTAGCCACCTCATCATCATGGTCACTGTCAATCAGGACAAATGTAGAACATTTTAATTCAACAAACTGATTTCTGTATATATTTTGCATTTACATTTATTAAATTATCATAAAGTGAGATTTATCCTTTTTCACAAGAATTACTTTTTTAATTTTAAAGAAAAAAAAAACAAAAATGAAAATTATATAAATACTGTAAAAAACAAACTTGCTATATTAAATGTGTGCTGTGGTGCATACCTCTGTTCGGCACTGGCATCCTGGCTGTCATTCTGTGTTAGGTGGTAGGTACGTCTATGGAAGGGAGATGACGACAAGTGCATGTCCTTCAAGTCCTCTCTAGAGCTAAAGTACATTTAAATCATAAATAATTGTGATTAATTTTTTTTATATGGATGTTGGCATTTCTGAAGCGGTCACATTACCTCATCACCAAAAAACAAAAGGCCTAAAATTTACCCCAAAGCAATTTTAGAGATCCCCTTGTACAACAGCAACAATAAAGTAGATTGTGATTAGTATTTGAGAGCTTCTCTCACCATTCTCCCAGACCATTATCTCTCAGGCTGTTCCTTGTTTCACGTGTGATATCAGGTGCTGCAGGCCAGCTGCGGCTGGCACCACTTTCGGAACAAGATGATGCAACCACGTTAACGGCGTTTTCCTGCGACAGCGCCGTTTCCAGCAATGAGGGAGTGCTGCTGAGCCTTTGCTCACCTTCACCAGAAGCTCCTCCACTCAGTTCCAGTGGTGAGAGCAGGTGCAGTGCTGAGGCTGCTGATGCCATGCTATCCTGAAGGCCCTGGAGGGGATCACGAGCCTCAGACAAGCCCCTTGGCAACGTCTCAGAGGCAATCTCAGGAATGATGTCTTGCGACATGGCCGTGGAGGCCGAAGAGATCACATCAGGGGAGCGAGCTCTAGTGGGGGATGCCTGGGGCAGCAGCACAGGTTCCATGGCCTGGAGGTCCAGAGACATGGAGGGGTTTGAAGAGGGCAGCATCTGCAGACAAAAGAGCGGGTGGGAAGGGGAAGTACAGTGTGACTGGAGAAGGCCACCTCACACAACTGAGACCTCATGCAGAGCGAAATAGATGTGAGAAGCCTTAACAAGGGGCAAGAACGGAGGGTGGCAAAAGCCAATTTTAAAAAGGAAAAAAACACTACATTAAAATGTATCTTTTTCAGACAAATTACTAACCATGTTGCTTGAGACAAGAAAACTGTGTCCAGAATACTAGATTTTAGTTTCAATGACCAGATAAAGAATAAAACGAGGCTAAGAAAAAGGCAAAACAAGCCAGAGGAAATTATCTTAGTATTATTTGCTTAACCACATTGTTTAAAAACATTTGAGATCAAATCTAAACTAAAACATCTGCAAACAAATAATTGCTACATAACCTTTATTAGGATTATGGCTACACAACCAACTCCAAGTCATATACATTCATATACATGTTTTATTTTGTCTGTATTTATGCTCTTGTGCAATTAGTTTGTAGCTTTCACTTTTTGCCTAGACAGTTAGGTTTTGAGATAAACAAAAACATTAGGCTAGAAGAACGACAAAGTAAATGTCTAATTTTTCTGATCAAGTTTAAGGAATACATAAACTCAGCAAAGCTGATGCAAATCTAAAGCACATCTGTATAATCATTTCATACTTACAACACACAAAACATGTGTCCATCAGTTACATGTAGAATGTATGATGCTTGGATTTCTGTAGATGATTGTGTGTGAATTAAGTACCTGGATGTTCTCGCCCAGGGCTGATATGAGGATTGAACTGGCTCTTGGGCTGCTAGCACTGGCACTGAGGTTCAAGCTGCTGCTGGCTGCATCTGTACACAACTTAGGGCTCTGGGCGAGGTCCTCTGCAGCCCTGAAAAAGCAACAAAGGCACATAGCTAAATATTAACTGAGAGTAATAGGCTGAAAAGAGAAATATGACACACGTATTAACTCTGAGGCTCCTCCGCCGGGGGAATCAACCTACAGAGCACAACTAGCTTGATTAAACTGACCGAAAAAACAAAAGGTGCAATATTTTTATCATGGGAGTTGTATTGCGTTGTCTGTGAGGGGTGCTCTAAACTGTACTGAACGTATCGTGTTGTCAAAACATGCCAAAAAATCCTAATCCATGCAAATTATTAAATATTAAAGTTCTTTAAGAAATCTTCAACATGATAATTATACCCATTTTTACCAACTATCAGTTGAGCGATACAGAAACACACACAAGTACATGGAGGGGTGATTAGAGGATCAGACCTTTAGGGTGGCTCAGTCTCTAATGAGAATGTAACATATATAGTGTCTTCCTATTAACAGATTTATTATAATCATATACTTATTATTTTAATATATTTCTACATTCATCTTGATTGACCTCAATATTAGTATAACTAATAAAGAATGAGTTTTGTGCCATTATTTTTAAGAAAAAGAAATATAATTATTGAACCATTTTATTGTTATATTATATTTTGTTGTGCATAATAAATTATTCAGAATGATCACTCTCAGATTTTAAAGTCATATACCAATTTTACTGCTGAGACTTGGGAAATACTATCTAGCAAAAGAAGTCTATGAAACTTGATCTTAAACTGGTTTGCCAACAGGCACGATATTTATCATTTAGTGTACAAAGGTTACAGGATTAGGCGTTATATGTAATGTACTGATTCAAATTTGTTTGTTGGTTGCAAAACACTTCACCTACACTACAATGTAGCTGTTATAAACGTTTAGGTAAAAAGTACTATCTATCAACTTAACGTTAAGGAGAACCAACATTGTATACACACATTAAATCAGAACTGATCATTAGCAAACTATGCCTACATCAGCTATCACTCTCTCAAGTTTTTTCTTTTTTTTACCTGTGCTTTTGAGAAAGTTAAATATTCATGCAACTTCTGTCTCCCATCCATTGGTCCAAATGAACCAGAGTGGTAAGAAAATAATCTTACCAGCTTTAACCTGAACCATCCAATAACTTCTCCTTCTGCAATTCTTCTCACTGGCATGCGGACTATTAGCTTTATATAAACTACGCATCCACCTGCTATATATCAGAGAGTAAAGTCACACCATAGAGAACACTGGACATTAAACCATTAGCTAAACCTGTAAATTTCTAAGCAGACTGAACTGTAACAACAGAGGGCTAAAAACAGTTTAAAAAATAATGATGCATTATTATTAGCATTGCCTTTAGGGGTGCAAAGATTAAATTTAGGGGTGCTTGTACACCCATAAAGAGGTTCTAAAATCCCCTGTGTGTACATGATGTAGCATTCTTGAGTAATAGGCTACTTTGTTGGCACAACCATGTCTTAATTATTCATCCTCTATATAATATTGCTGTTTTTAAAACCTTCTGCTAGTTTTATGGCTTAAAGTGGAGTTAAAACATAATTAAGCCTTTGGGAACTTTATAATTAGCATTAATTTGCTTCAGCTGTGAATATATAAACACCAACACAGTGAGTCACAATCACGGTTAAGACTAAGAAGCCTTTACAAAAGCTGGGAGAAGAAATTATTCATTGCACCTGAAGGGCACTGTGTACAAGACGATTTCCTAAAAAATTTGCACTCTAAGTGACACCACTGGGAGCATCATAAGGAAGTTTAAAAATTAGCTAGTTGCATCAAGAGCCTTTGGCAACCTAATCAGGTCAACTAAGCAAATATGTTGCATTAGTGCAAAACAACTACATGATGACCTGGTGAAGGACACGGTAAGTTTTTCAGTTTGTTTCTTTACTATAAAAAAGACTATGAACAACCAAGACACACTCCACTCTTAACCACAAAGAATATGGTTGGCTAGAATATACCAGAATGGATGGGCCTGCAAAGATTTGCGAGACAGGTTGGTGGGATTTAATGAAGGTGATTAATTTAATGAAGCATGGACGCCATGAATCGTCAATAAACTGAAGGCTTTTGCACATGAACAGGCAATGTTTCCAACAGAGATAACATTTAGTGGCAGTTATAAAGGTAAAAAGGAGTGCTCCACAAAGTACTGAATTTGGAGGTTCAATAATTTTGAACATGCACATACAGGGGCTGGACAATGAAACTGAAACACTGGCCAATTTAGTGTTGAAGGTTTCATGGCTAAATTTGACCAGCCTGGTGGCCAATCTTTATTGATTGCACATTCCACCAGTAAGAGCTGAGTGTGAAGGTTTTATTAGCAGAGTAATAGCACAGTTTTACTTTAAATATGGCAATGTACACAACATTATGGATGACATATCAGAGTTCAAAAGAGGACAAATTGTTGGTGCGCGTATCGCTGGTGCATCTGTGACCAAGACAGCAAGTCTTTGTGATGTATCAAGAGCCACAGTATTTAGGGTATTGTCAGCATACCACCAAGAAGGACGAACCATGTCCAACAGGAGTAACTGTGGACGCAAGAGGAAGCTGGCTGAAAGGGTGCTAACCCAGATTGTATCCAAAAAACATTAAACCACAGCTGCCCAACCCACTGCAGAAATAAATGTGCACCTCAACTCTCCTGTTTTTACCAAAACTGTTCGTCTATAGCCAAACCTTTGGTCACTCATGCCAATGCCAAACATCCGTTTCGATGGTGCCAGCAGTGTGAATCTTGGGATGTGGACAATGTAAAACATGTTTTGTTCTCTAATGAGTCCACCTTCACTGTCTTTCCCACATCTAGGAGAGTTACGCTGTGGAGAAGTCCCAAAGAAGCGTACAACCCAGACTGTTGCATGCCGAAAGTGAAGCATAGGAATACACACAGGAAGACAGGTGACAGAGCATGTTTGATGAACATGAAACTGAAGTTAAATCTCCCATGGCCTGCACAATCAACAGATCTAAATATTATTGAGCCACATTGGGGTGTTTTGGAGGAGCAAGCCAGGAAATGTTTTCCTCCACCAGCATCACGTAGTGAACTGGCCACTAATCTACAAGAAGATTGCCTCAAAATCCTTCTGGCCACTGTGCAGGACTTGTATCTGTCATTCCTAAGATGAAATTATGCTGTATTGGCTGCAAAAGGAGGCCCTACACCATACTAATGAATTATTTTGGTCTAAAACCAGGCTTTTCGGTTTCATTGTCCAACCCCTTTATGTTCTCTATTATGTTCTCTATATGGCTTATGTGATTTGAAAGTATTTTAGTTTTCATTTTATTCAAATTTAAAAAACATTCTGTAGGGACTGGCAGGCCACCTCGAATGGCACCATACTGACAACGTGATCTCTCGGTGGTGTAAACCATCTGGAGACGTGACCCGGTCAAAAGAGGAAACCCAGATGGCTTTTACCAACCCCGACCTACAATGGTGCAAATCAGCAAGCCATTGGACGAGGAAGAGACAGTTCACGACATCAGCAAATAAGGTCTCCAACTCAGATGGTGCAAATCTGCAAAGAAACTTCCGTGCACAAGAGGGAAGCATTTCACATCTTCACTCAAACGGTGTAGATCAGCACAAATCCCTTGAATAGGGAAGTTTCACAG
>JAOVVB010000037.1:23623322-23649092 GCA_028570985.1 Heterobranchus longifilis | reverse complement strand
GCCGAATAAGACTATACAGCGACTTTGATGCAAAAAAAAAAAAAAAGGAAAAAAAATCTCATTATCAAGGACTCTGTCTTGGAGGTTGTGAATTGTCGGGGTGTTATCTATTCCCTAATGACGGACCTCTGAAGGGGATGTGAGCTCTGTGAAAATGTGCACGAGCGCACGGTAAATCAGAAAATCCATCAGGGTCGATTTGCGCCTCTGTGCTGTTAGATCACATGTGTTTTTTGTTGGTGGTATAAATAGAACAGAGTATGTGAGCGGATGGGGGCAGGAGTGAGCGCGTATGTGTGCATTTTTGAGTTTTTTGGGAGTGGGGTGGGTTGGCACATGCAGGGTCGTCTGACAGTCCTCTGCTCATGTAAGCGAGCTATGAATTGGCTTTTTGTACTATGTGTAAGCCGTGTAGTACTTTTTATTATGGATGTTTGTCTGGATATGAGGGAGAGAGACCTGCTGTGTCTCAGAAGGCTGAGAGAGCTAAAAATAGACGAGGTTATTATTGCTTCTGTATTCAGAGAGGATGAATATTCACTCAGTTTATTAGTCGTAATGTAATAGGACAGCATAATAATAGACCGGAGTAATGCAGTGTGAGCTGCCAGCGTGGTGTTAAGGATGTTTCCATATTTGTAACTGCATCATTTGTCTGAAGTCACATTTCCTATGGGCATATTCAGCCTTCTCACTATAATACACTATAATAACAGGGCAGGATGGTTTAGACGTCGGACTGCTGATCCAATCCGCCTCGCTCGGTCACTGGTTCAAACCTCGGGAACATCGAGCTGCCACCGTTGGGCCCTTAAACAAGGCCCTCAGCCCTCATCTCCTCAGATCTATAATGAGATGAAAGCAAGTTGATCCGGATAAACGCATCTGCCAAAAGCTCCAAATGTAAACAAAAGAAACGTTAATAACACTATATTTAGCCTGTATGATTCCCAAAAGACCACATGATAATAATCAGCACTAGGGCCACATCAAGTATGCGTGCATGCTATTGTTCGGCTCTAATCGATACTGAAACTGAAACAAGTAACCTACTTAGTATTAAGCAATCAGGATATCATGATACATGTTCTACTTAGCACCAGTATAATTAACTGAACATCTCCAAACATTCTGAGATACTCACTTCACACAGCCTAAACGCTCAGTTAGTGAAACACCCACGCCCGTACGTACGAGGATCGAGGCTGTAAATGTAGGATATGTCTGCAGGGAAAAGTGGATCCTAAATCAGTCTGTGTCCCTGACACATCATTACAAGTTTTTTTTTTTTTTTTTTTTTTTTTTTTGCCACTTTGGGTTCTGGTAGCTGAACACTGGATGAACTATGGGTTTAAGTGTGCTGGCTTATCATTGATGTTTCTTCAGTCTGATTGAAATCATTCTGATGAGACATTGCAGTGTAACTGTTTACATTACATGGACACTGATCTGATTAAATGTGTGTTTCTATGCTTAAAGCATTTAATCAGAATATATATAAAGTTTTTTTGACCCGTGGAAAGTAAAGTGTTTTTAATCTGCTGGATATAACGGAAGAAGTTGTTGTGAAAATAATGAGTGATGATTATTTATTAGAAGAAGATGCCCGTGATGGACCAACATCATTTCTTGCAAATAATATTTGTGTTTCTGTTCCTCTTTCTTATTAAGCAGCAATTTTAAAGTCATGTACTACTGCAGTTAGAGAGTACAAGAGAAGAGACCTTAGAGTCCTTTCTTTGCCTCTTTTGGGGTCTCGTCACATCACCTAAAATTTGTCCCATGTGGGGATCAGATCAGATCAGATCAGATCAAGCATTTACATGGTTATTATTTTCCTGTTGAACAGACTGTCAAAGGTTTACACCATTCTTCTTGTTATGAGTAAAAATGTCTTTATTTCGGTTCGAGAATGTCTTCAATTGTGATCTGAGAATCTAAACCCAGACCACATCCTGTTTTTAGTTACATAGTTTTTTTTACTAGCTATCTTTAACCAAACGATAGATAGCAATCCGAATGAAATCGTTCCAATTTAACTGTTTACACGGACTCTGATCCGATGTGTGTAAATACTCCAAGTATTTAATTTGAATAAAAGTTTTTGGACATGCACGCTGTGAAGTGTTTAATAGTCTCCAACTTCGGCTTCACATCTTTTCCGACGAATCCCACGTTCTGTGTTATGATTGGATATAAGAATTCAGTCTAATTTGTGATTGGTTAGATGCTTTATTATTATGTATAAAATGGTGAACCAATCAGTGACCCACTCAGCCAATGACCCAGTGCATGACAGTAAACAGAAGTGGGCAAAAATTGTTCTCACAGGGTGTACAAACTGGTCAGTGGCTCCCAAAGTGTGGGCCACAACCCCCTAGTCAGCCATAAGGGTATTGCAGGTGGGCCACCAGACTTCATTTATAACAAAAACAAAAGAAATATACATTTTCAATTTTGTAATGAGGTTTAAGCTTCCCATAAAATATTTCCATCAAGTATTTACATTTAGAATGTGATGAAAACTGATAAAACAAAACAATGGGATTTAACGTGATATTCTTCTTAGTTGCATGTGTTGATCAGATCTATGATTAGAGGTTTATCTGGGTCGCAGCCTTGCATAAGTTTGAGAAATGTGATTTAAATTTAATTCCGGGTTGGATCATAAGAAATAAATGTTTAGATGATGCATTTTTACTCTAATTGGGCTATTATTCTGATTATTAGTAGAATATTAGGGTCCATGTAAACACATCTATCTGCATCTAACACAGGTTTTAAGTATTTTAATTATTTTAGCATGCTGGTAAAAATATAATCTAATGTTTTCTCAGGCATCACACCTTGGTTTTAAGGTCACGGGTTCAAACCCCAGCACTACCAAGCTGCTACTGCTTGGGCCCTTGAACCCTCAGCTGCTCAGAAGTATAATGAGATAAATGTTTGTCAGTTTCTCTAGATAAGGACTTGTCTGGATGCAACAGACTGCATCATAAAGTAGGCTTTGTCAGAAAACATCCTCCTCATAAGCATGCTCATGTAAAACATAATGGCTTGGTCAGAAGCAAACGCAAACCGGAAAATTCCCCTAAATCTTATACGCAGTGATGTTTAAACTATGTGGTGTGCCCAGTATGGAAGTGGGTGACCTGGAAACGGGAAAAATTGTCCATTTCAGATCTGTGTAGACTTGTATCGATTCATTACACACACTGATATATTTTAAGTGTTTATTTCTTTTCAGTTTGATCAGTCGCGGCTGGTGAAAAATCTTTGGGGGGGGCGCAAACAAAATTAAAATTAAACTTTTAATAATCGCCTTTAAATAGCCATAAGAAGTGCTGGAAAAGCACCGAGTGTAAGCTCGGCTGCGATCACTTGACTGCTGCCCAATTAGAAAATCAGGTCGATCTGGTCCAAGCTCTTTAACTTTTTTTTCTTTCTTCATCCAATCACCTTGTGAAGGGGTATTTTAGCAAAGAAATTACAGAATCTTCTCTCATATTTTGCTGGTTTCCACGTCAATCACTATTCAATACATTAACTAACAATCTGCTGACCGTTAATAAGACTCGTTGAGAAAGGTCCAATCACATGAGCCCACATATTTAAAAACAATATTGATTCGCTAAGAACAAAAGTGGGAGGGTTCAGGTCGCACAGTGTCGCGCCCCAAGGATGATTTGAAAAGATCCAATTAGAGCTCAGCCTTAAATCACATGCTTTTCAAAAATTTACGTGTCTACATAGACACTTGTTTGTCTGGCGCCCCGCGTACACAAACACAAATAAACGTAATACGTTTTTTAGATTTTAAATAAATTATATTAAGAAATACCGCAGAATATTGTGACTAAATGACTTTATTTCATTATTAAAATATATAATTAGTATATTAAATAATTATATGTTAAAGTAGAATTCGTATCTGCCTAACTTTAAGGGGGCGGCGCCCCAGAGCCCCTTATTGACCGTCCGTCACTGAGTTTGATTATGGTGTAATATATTGGAAACCTTTGCAGGTGTTTTGAGTTAATTAGCTGATTAGAGTGTGACACCATACTGAACCTTCTCACAATATTCCAATTTTATGAGGTAATGAAGTGTTTTTTTTTTTTTAGCTGTAAGCCATAATCATCAAAATTAAAAGAAATAAACACTTAAAATATATCAGTCTGTATGTAATGAAACTATATAATATGAGTTTCACTTTTTGAATCGACATACTGAAATAAATTAACTTTCAGATGATATTCTAATATATTGAGATGCACCTGTATACCAGTTGGTCATACATTTGTTGTAAACGTGCCTACTTGCACCTTACTGCAATGATGACGTAGTTTGGGAATTATTGTATGAATGTTTTAAGAAATTTAACCCACACGTTCAGACCATGCTTGTATCATACTGTATCAAGACTCCACTAAATTGCCCGTTTCTGACCTTCCTTCCTCATGAATCTGATGCGCTGATCATGGTTTCGAATCTTCATATACAGTACATATATGTATCCTCCCCTTTCTAGGCAAAATAGAATAGTGCAGTATCACAAACAAATCAATCCATCTACACTAATCAAGTCCTTAAGTGCGTTTAAAGAGCTATATTAGCCCATGGGGCTCAGCTTGGACCTGCCAGCTTTCTGAGGCATACAGTTTCCACAGAGGGGGTGAGATTAGGACTCATTACTGCTGATGGCAGCAGAAGACCCTTGGAGACTCTCTATTAAAAGTTTTGCTTTGACCAGCATAAGCTCTATCACTTGTTGCGGTGAGCATGGTCTCTGCGATGGTGTTGAGGCACACTCCCAGATCACAGTAAAAGATGTTGCCTTTCTCTTTGGCTATAGTAAGGCAGACAGAAATTCATTTTTTCATTAATCAATTTGCTATTTTTACAGGTTTAGACAAGGCTGTAGGCTAGCTGATGTAGCAAAGCAGAAACAAAGCTCATGTTTGTTTTTGCATGAGGTTGACGGCATCAAAAATACTTTAATTGTCTACGGCATTAATAGAAACCTGTAAGGATAGCGCTCAACACGCAACCTCATAAAAGAAATATGGTCAGGAAAAAAAATTTACGCTCACTCAGGTGCTTAGTAGAATAAATAAATCCGCAGTTGAAATTACAGTTGTGTTTAATAATCAAATTAAGAGTGAATCAAGAGCTCACAGGACTGGGACTAAACAGCTGTGTGGCCATAAGAAAGTGAAGCTAATTGGAAAAAAAGGCTTCAATTTGCTATGAAACATAAAGATTGAACTTTGGAGAAAGGTTGTGATTCCCAGCAAAGGCAGGGATGAGTTCAGACTGACCCTATACCAGAGTAATGGACGTGTCAGGGTAAGAAAGGAAGCGCATGAAGCGCATGCACCCATCATGCATAGTGTCCACTGTACAAGCCTCTGGAGCCAGTGTTATGACCTGGGGTTGCTTCAGTTGGTCAGGTCTTGGCTCAGTAACATTATGAGGCAATAAAACAAAGTACTGAATGACCAGGCTATCGCATCAATGGAGTATTTCTTCACTGATTACAGAGGCATGTTCTAGGATGACGGTGCCAAAATATATCAAGCTCTAATTGTGAAAGAATTGTCCTGGGATCCACGAGGAATAATTATGACACTCAAAAAAAGAGTCCTGACCTGCGGTGCCTTTACGGAGAAGATCGACTCAACCATACGAGATCTTAAGCAAATATTAATGCAGTTTTGGAGAAAATTAAATGTGATGATGTATAAGGCTGTCAAAATAATGCCATGGTGAAAGCATGTCATAATCAGTGCAGAAAGCAGTCCAGCACAATATTACTCTGTGTGTGTCTGTGTGTGAGAGAGAGACCTTTGTCTGCATGTGAGATTAAGACTATTTCCAGGCCCAGGTTCTAGGTTTGGCCTCCTGTGGGTTTAATAATTAGGTTACATTTTCAACTTTAAGAAAGAATGCTAATCAAGGTATAGCTTTGTCTACTTGATTCTGAACATAATATGATGGACCGGGAGAGCTGATCTCAGGTCAGTATTCGCTCTGGCTTCAGAAGTGTGTGATTACAAGGATTTATTCAGTCAGAACAAAAAGAAAATCTAATTTATCTGTTTGTCCAAGCGTGCTAAGTGATGTTGGGTATTACAGTTAAATTCCAGATCGCCACTGAACGGTGCGACATAGTTGTGAAAATTGTGTTTTGTCATAGCAGCATGTAATTTGAGAAAGGCCTCTGTGGAGGAAAAGACCCTGAATCAGTGACTCATTGTGTGTGTTTTTTTTTTAACTTACGCACTCCTTTTTCAGGTCACGGCAAAAACCACAAAGACGCAGCATCCGTGCGAGCGACCCACCCGATCCCCGCTGCCTGTGGCATCTACTACTTCGAGGTGAAGATTATCAGCAAAGGCAGGGATGGGTAAGTGTCCTAAAGCTGCTGGAATTACTAAGTGGAATTAGTGATAGAGGAAATTAAACCGTAGAAATGGGCAGAAGAATAAATCACAGATAATCATACCAATGCTGCATGGGTGGGTGCCTTGCTTGCATTTTAGAAGTTGTGATAACGTTATGTTTTTGAGTTCAGTATGTTTTTCCATTGCTTTCCAATTCCATTGCTGCTTGCAGTTGCAGCAAGTTTTATTGCGGCAGAATTTAAAACTAGGTCTGCACAGTTAATTGAAAAAAAATAAATCACAATCTCGATTCACACATCTTTTCTGAATGACGGCGATTTACTTGTGTGTGTATCAAAAACCTGAGCATTAAACATTGTTCATCGCTTAAACTCTCACTCAAAAATTGTATTTTTATACTCTCTCCTGTGTGCGCTGTTATAGTCCACCCAGTCAGAAGCTAGTGGAGGCGGGTTCATTCAGACAGCCTGTTTCTGTGTCCCCTTTATGCGCATGTGTCAAACCTTTAAATTTGCTTCTGATGTTGCGATTATCAACGCATGAGTTAGTATATATCGATATTATTTGTGTCAGCAGAAGGTAAGCATCTGTCTCTCTCTCTCTCACTCACTCTCTCACTCACTCACACACACACACACACGCACAAAATATACTGTACAGTTGTAATAGGATTGCTACAGTTGTAATATAACTTCCTGTATTAGTTAATTGAACCTGACTTGATGATTCTAGCTTTTACACAGAGACTGGCAAGCTACACAGAATTATACTAGAAGTACAGTATGTTAAGATTGAGCAATAAAACCTAAGACAACAATAAATTGTACACTATAAACTTTACCATAAGTTTCCCATAAGGTCTTATGGGAAAAGTATAGTTTTATTAGGAAAATTGGAAAAGGAATGGATTTCAAGGAGGGACGGAGGAGAGAAAGGGCTAAAAGGAGTGAGGATGTGCACGTGCAGGTCCGGAAGCAGTTCCCAGCTTGCATGTAGGCACTCGACTGGCGAGCAATAGCAATTGCAGCGTGACGGAAAGGGTTCTCATAGACAACGGTTCTTGCAAGCTCCTCAGCGGCATGTTTTAGAGTCCCAGCCAGCTGGCCATGCCCAGTTCATTTTGGTGCGGTCGCTGGTGTGTCACAATGCGACGCAGCCAACGTAGCTGTAGCTTATCCTAGCTGCACCAGCGATCCCGACTAGGGGCCTTATTGTCAAGGCAGCAGCCTTTTCCCTTTTCCCTTTTGTGTCACGATGGCTGACTTCAAACATAACTGGCTACAAACATAACTGGCTACAAACAAAACTGAAAGTGCTTCAGCGGTTGTCCCTCAGCAGGCATTAACAGTGCTGTATAATTCCGGAAACTTTTAGAGCCCCTTTCATGTGGCGAAGTGGCGCGGTTGCAGCCGTGGCCAGTCGGCCCCGTCCAGCCCTCTTTCGTCACTGGCCACAGGTGTGCATCAAACGTGACACTCCGACGTCTGGGTGGCTTTCTTGACTGGGAACGATGACTTTAAAGTTGAGGAAGCGTAATTTTACCTTTCGGTGGTGGCTGGCTCTCTGTGAAAATAAATGCCCCGGGGCAGCTCATGCAATTGAGCAGTTGATCAAACGGCAATGTACAGTCCGCCTGCCTTAAAAGTCCCTGGGGCATGGAAAATCCTGAGCTAAGCGCCACGCCTCCTTTTAAAGAGCAGAGCCGGTTTAAGGTCCATTGATGATTATTTGCCGCCAATCGTGCCAAATTTATTTTTCTTTAAGTTAAAATGCAGTTATACTGTTTTTAAATTTTATTCAATTTACACCTTGCAGACTACAAGGAGTATTTTATAACAAATGGGTCTAGTCCGGATTGCGCCGAAACTGGAAGTGCGCGTTGTTGGAGTTGATCACTGCCACTCTATTCAGTGCTTGTGTTTCCACCATGTATTGCTGTGGCATGTTTCTGAAGCGTTTAAATAAGTTTGTCATTGTTGTTTCTAGTTTGAAGCTGACATTTGTTGTAAATTGTACAACTGTTAGTTCTGACCGAGTAATCCAACTAGATGAGAGTAGTGATAATAGACTGTAACAGCACTGGGATGTTTAACTTTATGTATTGCACAGTGTCCGAGGTGTTTCTACAATGGTTAATTACACTAACTGTTGGTCGCAGCATGCGTGAAAATAAGTTGGTAATGTCCACAGAATCTTTATTATTGTTTACTGTTATTTTCTTTACGCCTAAGGTGAGCTGCTAAGCTAACGAACTTGTAAGTCCCAAAACCCTCTGTGACCCCTAATCAAGGTCAGGACTTGGCGTGTTGAACCTAACAGAGCTGATACCCTAATTCAGAATAAGTGGGAAATATTACACTGTTTTACATTAACTGTTGGTCGCTAACTGTCGGCCTCCAGCTCCACAAGTCGCGGTTAGTTTGTTAAACCAGTGACAGGACGGTATGTGCTGACGGAGCAAAATAACTGATTAAATAAAGAAACAAATCATAATCTGTTGATAGTAAATGGTGTTTGTGGAACTGTTGTATAAAAGCAATATCACACTCAAGGTCATTCTGTTTGTCGGATGTTCGCCACAACAGCACTCCCTCTCATGTGATATTGCTTAATCATCCTGAGATCCTGGTCTCAATCTTCCTTCTCTTTTCTCACTGTTTACAGGTACATGGGCATTGGACTGTCCGCTCAGGGGGTCAACATGAACCGGCTGCCGGGTGAGTTAGTGGGGCAGGTGTGTCTATGTATGTGCAGAGTCTGTGTGTGTGTGTGTGTGTGTGTGTGTGAGAGACACTGTGCTTCTCAGGGAGCCATTTGTGCAAACATGACTCCTGATATGTGGTGGACAGGTGGACTGAAGTTTGGACTAAGTGTTTCATTCATGTATCAGCCTTTGTTATATAGGTTTCATAGTTTGGTTAACCAGTAGTCCTCAGATAGGACTGTGTGTTGACCAAATTAATTGCCATTTTTTACTCAATATTAATAACCACTTTGTATTATTAAATTCTACTCTTTACTTATGAAGTAGTTAACTTGTCTAGTATGAATGTTGAGTTTATTTAGATGTTATAACCATTTTAGGAAGATTTAGATGGTGATAGTAAAGCCGCTGCCGTTAAAATCTGGCTTGTTTAGCCTCCGATTAGTCCAACTTTGATTTCTATCACTTAATTTGTTTGTGGTTTGGCATGATTCTCATCTCCACCCTTTCCGTGCCATTGCTGTGTCTTCTCAGACCATCTCTGTGTCCAATCTCAAAATCTCTTGTAGCATGGACAGTCTTATTCAGTATTTCTCTGATTTAATAATTTCCAGCATGCTTGTTTACACAGAGGCTGATCCAATTAAGATACATGTGTTTACATTCTCAAATTTTTGTATTTTATTTTATTGTTCTACTAAAGCCTTTAAGAAGTGTTCTGCCAGGATGAACAGTTTTCCACTTAATTGGGCTTCTATTCATCATCTTGGACTACCCAAATGTATCTTGGACTAGTAATAAAAATGGTGTAATTTTAGTGAAATAAAGTGCATGCACATATAATTAGTTACTGTAGGAGTTCTAGCATGGATTTTATTTGGGTCAAAGTGGATTAGTTTTCCCACATAGCTTAGGCAAGATTTTGCCAGTATGATCTATTTGAGAAAATTCTATTTGTTTCGTAGAAGATGCCCTAGATGGACCCACATAATGTCATGGGAACATTATTAGTGTTTCTGCTGGTCTTTGTAATTAAGCAGTGAGCCGTTCTCCAGACTGTATCTCTGCCATTGTACTGTACATGCAAACCTGCTTTTGTAGTTTTTAAACAGGACTGCAAGAAGACCTTTCCCTCCTGAAACCTTGTCATGTACTGTTAATCCCACATTGCGCAAACATGCAGAAAGAATACATTTATTCCAGCAAGCAATCAGATCAAGTGTTTACATGGCTCTTATTGTCATATTAGATGAATTATTGAAGGTTTACACAACATCCCTCATTATGATTAAAAATTCCTTCCAATCGGCTCAGGTCTGGCAAAACTGTTTGAATGTGATGTTTACGTAATGCATTTATATTTTGATTGGGCTATTATTGTGATTATTAGTGAAATATTAGGATCTGTGTAAATACAGCTATGTTAGAGTCTCTTCAAACATGCCTGAACATGTGCTGTAAGCAGAATGATCCTGGACCTCTCCTTAAGCACGTTCTCATCCAAAACACATTGTAACACAGCTTTTTGAGCATGTGTAGATCATTTCTCCAAATTTCCAAACAAAGCCTCAGAAGACAGGAATATGTGCCAGGAGGAAATATTCTATCAGTCTTTTGTTACTTAGTGGATTTAGATTTCCATGAACAGACAAGCTCAAACATGAGTTTTATACTGTCGTGGATGCAAAAATCGAAATGTGCTGGATTTCTTACTAGATATTGATGTGAGTTTTGTGGAATGCTTATACTGGTGTACTGGTGCATCTGAGGTTTTTTAGATTTGTTGGGATTAACTTCATTAATTCAGTTTATACCGAGTATAACCTCATAAACTTACATTAGCATCAATAATCATAAATTGTATAACTATAAAAAGACGGATTAGACTGTTGTAGAGCTTTAAATGGAGAGTAAGTGCACAGACACATACTTCTGTTTTTTTTTGTTTTGTTTTTGCAGTTTTCCTTGAAACATTCTGCTACAGTTTTTTGCACGATGCTTTTCAATCCGCTAAAATACCATTGGACAGCTTTTCCTTTAGAGGAAGTGCAGGCTTAACTAAGCAACTCTTATAGATGGGATCTTGAACTGTAGGCAAAATATTCATTCTATATGGGTTGAAATATGGCTGTGAATGTGTACACTGTTGGTAGTGTAGCAAGTTAGACTTATCATATATTCACTAATTACTTACTTAAATTTTAGGATTTGATTTGGTTGTTTTGATATTCATGATGTGCTATTTGAGTAAAATTTAATTCACCATTCAATTAGAGCAGGTTTTTGTCTTATCAGCATTAATATTCATATATTGCATAAAAATGTTTTGAAAGACTTTTGAATTCCTTATTTCTATATTGATTGATATTTTAGCTAGTAATTGTAACTATGTGCCTATTTTGAGCAGCTGAATCAGTCCTAGTGTCTCCCTATCAGTGCCTTGTGACTGCTCAGTCATGCCCTTGCAACACCTGCAAATTCCATGTAATACGAGTTTGTAAATGTTCTGAGGGTTTTGTCATGATGAACGATTTGTCATGTGCCTGTAGTGATTTTAAACGTGTTTGAAAGTGGTGGAGGAATGAGACATGCATACAGAAAACAGAGGTCTTTAGAGCAAAGGGTTCCTTCTATTTCCATCCCCAGCTGTGGCCAATCACATGACAGGCCCAGATCACTTGCCTCTTGGGTTCTCCGTGGAGTCTGGAACGATCTGGAGTGCTTCTCATAATTCTGCATTGTCGGTTCAAAGAGAATGGATGTTTATGCAGCACTCTTTCCCTGGACTAGTCTTTGTTTCTGAGCGATTGGAATATAATGGAGGAGAAAATGCTTGTGCAGGATGATTTAATTTTATTTATTTTTTGTCAGCATTTATTTGGATAGAATTCTAGTAGAGCTTTCGTCATCAATGCTGTGTTAACAGATTTCTTATCTACAGCTAGGATATTTGTTTATTTATTATCAGTGGTTTCTCCTGATCACCACTTCATCACCCACAGCACCAGGACGTAGCTCATGTGGCATTTTGCACACTTGAGTGTATATACGTCCATTCACTGTCCAAATACTCAAAACTATAAAACTATAATCCGTACATACCAACCCTTTCAGATGTGTATCATTTGTATCATCTTGCATTCTTACCTTATATGTGCTGTTTTGTTACACACTATGTTTAGAGTTGCCTCATCTCATTTTCCGCACCCTTGTACCAGCTACAAACTGGTACAAATAGACAAATAGAGCTGAGGTGATGTTTTGCTATCTAAAATAAATGTTCTTTTGAGGCATGATGATTTCACATTGTGTGTATTACTGTTAGTGAAGTCTGATGATGTCCAGAGTATGTATGAGAGTGTTTGAGGTTGGTGTATCTGCAGTAAACAACTTTAAAGGAATGATAAATGTGTTTACATTTTCGTCCACGCAGATTAATTTAATACTTCACAGTTCAGACACATCCCTCAACCCCCCCTTATTTTTTTGTTTCGCTATTTATTTATTTATTTATTTTAGTCCAATATGTTTCTCCAATCTTCCTCTCTGCATAGTTAAAATGTTAGTGCACGGTGATGCCAGACTCTTCACACACCACCATATGTGACGCCTTAGCCTGGCATGAACAAGTCACATTGGAATTCACAGTGTCTGTGGTGAACAGTAAGTGTTGCAGGGAGCTGAGTCACTCGTTGCGGCCCTTGTGGATCTCATGTGTCATCTGATGCCCCTTGTGGCTGGATTAGGTGTCTCATGCTTTATCTATAAATGGCTGAAATGGTGTGAATTTCCTTTTAGCCGGTCCCAGAACTTTTTTTTTTTTTTTTTTGAGCACAGAAAAGATAATGAGTTTAGTCATTTAAAGTCTGATTATTGTTATTTACCTTTCCTTTCAGGCTGGGACAAACACTCTTATGGTTACCACGGCGATGATGGGCACTCCTTTTGCTCCTCAGGGACCGGCCAACCGTACGGGCCCACCTTCACAACGGGCGATGTGATTGGCTGCTGCGTGAACCTCATCAACAACACCTGCTTCTACACTAAGAACGGACACAGCTTGGGTAACAAGGCAGAAACGCTACCTGTCCTGTCAGAACGTACACCTGCTGACTAAGCACACAGTCATGACATTTCGGCTCAAAAACTGCTAAACACGAAAGCTATTTATTCACTTTTATTAATTTTTTTTTTTTTTCATTTTAGTCAGTGTGTGTTTATTTGTTGTTGGTTTTAATTATTTTTTTTCCTTTTTCCTTTTTCCAGGTGTGGCCTTTACAGACCTTCCAGTAAGTGAACCATTGATCAACCTCACAGGCAAACATACTGAGACGTCTAGTTTTCTCTGCTGTAGCTTTGGAATGCTTTGTTGTTCGGGTTTAAAGGGCGATTATATGCTAGGCTAGGCCCTCTGCTAGGAGCTTATGACAAATGAAGTAATCCACATGTAGTGACTGATACAAGCATTACCTATACTCTCTGTGGCTTCTTTTATATCTCTCTTTTGGTGTCTCTTCTATATTCTTCTTTTTTTTTTTTCTAGCCCAACCTATATCCTACAGTAGGGCTGCAGACTCCTGGAGAGATTGTAGATGCTAACTTTGGCCAGCATCCGTTTGTGTTTGACATTGAGGACTACATGAGCGAGTGGAGGGCAAAGATTCACAGCATGATCTCTCGCTTCCCCATCGGAGAGAGACTCGGAGAGTGGCAGACAGTGCTGCAGAAGTGAGAATGCAATTTAACAACAATTAAAGTCTCTAATTGATATGGTTGTCATCATGCACAGATGAAACCCTATATTTACTGTATGTTTAATTTATACTGTATGTGCTCTAGGTGGCTCACAAAGCTAAGCTCCATGAAAGACAGGACCGCTCATATAGATATAGTGTATATACAGTAGCCTGGGTTCTAAAGTTGCATCTCCCATATGCAATCATCCTGAGTGTGTGCGTGCATGTGTGTGTTAGTGTTGTTTTTTTTAGTTTTTTTGGTGGTTTCCTTCCAGCTGCTAAAATCATGCAGCTGTAGTTTCAAATTATAAAAATGCAATTTTTTGGCCCCTTTTTTTGATGTACGTTCCTTGAAGCTACACTCATTGACCCTTTCATCATGTAAGTGCATATTATACTGTAGGTCTGCTAGTAACTGTTTGCCTGTTGTTCCTTCCCTGAGCTTGGGAGGGGCTTATGTGTGTCAAACAGCGACAGTCACTCAAATATGTTTTTAGTATTGTAGCAGAATTTAATCTGTGTGGAGTGCATGGCTAGCACTTTATGAACATTAATATTTATTGAAAGTGAGTATATAAATGGAGGGGATCTGCCTCATCAGCTCCGTTTGGATGATCTGCAACTGAACAAATGAATAGTATTTCGTAAGTATTTATGTATAGATGCACTATATGGTCATAAGTTTGTGGACAATCAACCAGTCACATCCATGTGTGCCTTTTGAACATCCTGTTCGTTATTTACTCCCATCAAACCCTTAGGTTCTGGAGTGTTGCTGTAAGGATTTGTGCTTGTTCAGCCACACGAGTATTAATGAGGATGGAGAGTGTTGTCTGGCGAGGAGGCCTGGAACGCACTCAGCACTCTAGTTCATCCAGTTCAGTGGTGTTGAGGTCAGGGGGCCCAAGTGGAGTTCTTCCACTCCAACTGTGGCAAACCATGCATATTGCATTGTGCACAGACCCAATCCCCCAGCCCATTCTCCAAATCCATTCTAGACAATTGTGTGCAACATATGGTTGTGATGATCATATGTCCACACACTTTTTGCAGTTGACTATATGAGTTTAGTAAGCACATCAGGGATGTTATAGGATGTTGCACTGGTATGGTATGAATGTTATACTTCACAGTAATGTCATGGTTTTCAACACTATAAGTTTATACCTTGTTAGTCCTCTTTGTTTACGTAGAATTAGACCTTTAGCTCTAACATGTCACTGCTGTACTGTCAAGAGTCTCCAATCTAAATATCAGTGATGGTCCTGTGTGTGACCTCATTGTCCTGCGTGCCACTCAAAACACCTTGAATGACTCATTGCCGTTAACTTGCCGAATCATGTCAAAAGTCCCTGCTGCAGAATGGCATCAGTTACACAGCTACCAATGTACACAGGCCAATGTCTTTTGGCACTCTGACTTATAGAGGTCAGTGCTCCCCGTGACTGTACATGCAGCTTTGTGCTGCCATCTGTTGTTGTGTTAAAAAACTAGTCTCAAAACTTCTTGATAGTGCCTCATATAAATACAGGCAGTCCCCGACTTATGAAACATTCGAGTCGTCTGAACGGACAGCGGTTCGCATTCAACATTCGTAGATGCGAACAAATCACAGAAGTAGCTCACGTATATTGTACAAAAATAGACACTGCAGTGCACCAGATACCAATATTTACAATTGTATACAATATTTTCACTGTGTAATTGAATTTATAAAATGTTTGGTATTCTGTACTGTATGTGTGGGAGGAATGAGTCGGCCTCACTGGTTTCAATAAATCAGTCCAGGAGCACGATGATGGAAAATGGCTGTCATGTAATGCTGTCCCAATTGAGAATAATCCTAATTTCAGAAAATTCTAGGAAATCCTAAATTACAGTCTCAGTACGAATATGGTCCTGGAACGGAACTCGTTCATAAGTAGGGGACAACCTGTACAATGGGTGTTCAAGTCAAGCAGAATAATAGCAGGCAGTCTGACCATGGCTCTGGTGTACTAAGAGAATTTTTCACCTTGATGGCCAGGTAAAAACTGGGATAAGTGCATTAATGTTGCAGGGAATTATATACACAAATAAGGGGAGTTTTTACTCTCATAACTGTATTCTGTTATTCAATCAAACATCTTGCCTTGACTTGAGGTATATACTGCACATTGAGCTGATAAAAGATCTTGGCTGATGACAAGCTGGATAAACTCTATGCTGGCATTTTGCTTTTCAAAATAGGTGTAATCTGGGTTTGTAAACCAGCATGAGCTCATGTGTATGAAACATGTGTGTGATTATGAATGGTAGAGGTAACATCTATGGTATGAGTAGGAGTCATATTTTTCTCTTTCGCTGTGTAGGGTAGGCATTATGTATTCAGGTTTGTCTGCTAATCTGTCAACAATGAGTGGCTGGATGTTTTTATTGTTGCTTTTCATGCAGAGACAGTTTAAAGACAGTTTTTAGTTTGCTAACTAAAATTTTTTACCATTAGTCCAGCCTTTCAGCCACCAGTGTGTCTGTGTGACTGTCCAAGATATTCATTAACACGATATCGCAAGAATGAGTGGTTTAATGTTTGTAGGATTTATATTGAATTACAGAATGTAGTTTAAATAAATACATAAAATCAGATCATACAGAACACACAGAGTAAATTGATGTACTGTAGAAAGTATGAGTGCATTACACCCCTACTATACAGCATGTTGAATTAACAATGGACATACCATTCTGCCTGTAACTTTGTGTGTGATGTTTTCTTTAGTATGGTATCCAGCTACTTGGTGCATCATGGGTACTATGCTACTGCCATGGCCTTTGCCCGAGCCACAGAGACCATGATACAGGAGGACCAGGCTTCCATAAAGAACCGACAGAGTGAGAACCAGCATGCAAAAACATAAAAACACATACACACACACACACACACACACACACACGCACAGATTCTTCTCACTCTCAATATCTGTTTATCAATAACCTCTTGTCTGCAGAAAGTGAAAACTCATCTTTGTTTGATCATTATTGCACAGAGCATATTGTGCTAAATGAAACTTGGTACTTGGGGTTATATGTTGCTATGCAAGATTCTTTATTCTTTAAGCATATGTTATATATTTATATATATTTAGTTATATTTCTTGATATTAAGAGTCAGCAACAAATACCATGTCCAGGTCTGTTTTCAGATGCAAAGGAATAGTAGTAAAATTAGAAAGCTCGTTGCTTTATTAAAGTTAAGAAAAAATGTGTACACTGTACACTGGGCTGGAAAAATATAGTGTGTTAAATGTAGGATTATTCCTCTTGTACATAGAGCATGTCACAGATGCTACATTTTCACCAAACATGCACTTACCATCTGTTTTGTGATGCTGTCCATTCATGTGGCAGCTACACAACACAGAGAATTTCTGTAGGTACGGTCTTCTTCTGGGAGCAACACTGAAGGCAATTGGTTTTGAACTCAAAAAATGAATGAGATGATGGATCAGAAAATCAGCTTTTATTTCCTGATATTAACATCTAGATGTGTCAAAAAAAAAGCTAAGAACATGGCATATTTGGTAACCAAACACCTATTTTTTTTTTTTAGGTGAGCAAAAGAAGGGAACATTAATGTAAACCAAATGTAACCCACCGCCGTTTAAGCCCAAGCCATGACACTACTTCCACCATGCCTGACCGATGAGCTCATATATTTTGGTTCGTGAGAACGTCCTGTATTTCTCCACACTTTGGCATTTCCAACACTTTGAGAAAGATTAATAACGGTTACAGAACTTTTGTGGCTCAACTCTTTATTTCATTATGAATTCCAATCTGACAGTCGTGCTGATAAGTGATTAGCATCTTGTGTTATGGCCTCCATATCTCTGCCCTCAAAATATTCTTTGAAAGGTGGATTGTGAGATCTTCACCCCTGCCCTGTGGAAGTTGTTAGTGATGACACCGAGTGCTGTTTTTGGGCTTTTACTCACAGCTCTTGCACCATTTCTGTCATCACCTGCTCTTGTTTTCCTTGGCCAACCTGTTTGATATCTGGTTGTTAGTACATCAGTGCTTTCTGTATTTTTCAGGACAATCCAAATTGTTGTAGTGGTTATCCCTAATGCTTGTACAATTACTGATTAATTTCCCATTTTTGTCAGCTTCAAACTAGCATCTCTGGACAGTTCTTTAGTCTTTATGTTGATTTATGTTGAACTATTTATTGCTTAAACAGTCAGTCTAACAGTGCACACCTTCGCATTAAGAACCACCTTATTCAATATTAGTGATCACTTAATAAATCAGTGCGTTAAAAAAATGTCTTTAGTGTATAGCAACAAGAAAAAAAAAGCTTTGCCATTGCAGTGACCAGAGTGTTGTTGCCCATACAGGTGAACGTTGGGCTTGCTATGTGTTTTGAGATGTTTTTCTGCTTATAAGTGGTTTGAGTTACCGTCTTCCTGTCGGCTCAAACCAGTTTTGACCTATTCCACTCTGATCTCTCTCATCAACCAGACATCGCCACCCACAGAACTGCTGCTCACTGGAGTTTTTTTTGTACCAGGTTCTGAAATCCTTAATCCAGCCCGAGTTACATCGACAACGATGCCACTGAACTTACCTTTTTTTTTTTTTTTTTTTTTGACGTGAACATTAACTAAAGCTTTGATCCTGTAGCTGCATGATTTTGTACATTCTGTTGCAACATGATTGGCTGACTAATTAACTGCATGAACATACATGTATATATGCCTCCAGGACGGCTTGTCTTTGAGTGTATAATATTGGATGGTGGTAAGTATTATGGACAGATATGCAGCTTTAGTGATATCTTGTGAAAATTGGTGGCTTTAGACATGCACTCATGTTATTATAATATATTTTTTTTGTTAATGTAATCATTTTTTATGTTCATCTTAGATTCTGGCATTTTGGCAGTAAGACATTTGGCTAGGTTTTGCACAGATGGTAATTGTGAATGTCTGTGTGTTTGTTTCTCCTTTATGCGGGAACAGGAATACAGAAGCTGGTATTGGAAGGTCGTGTCGGAGAGGCCATTGATGCCACACATCAGCTGTACCCTGGACTCCTAGAACGCAACCCCAATTTACTCTTCATGTTGAAGTGAGTTTCTGTACACATGCACACAAGTTCTAAAGAAAAGGATTCTATTGCTTCTGGATTAAAATGTTGCTCTTGAGTCATCGACAGTAGCAGTGCAGAACCTGTGCATATTTAGGCTTGGGTAATTGATGTACTTATCTAATAATATTAAAATGCACTTCATTGATGGCTATTTGCTAGCTGCCAAGAAACAAGTAGTCCTGACAATATTTTTTTAAACTAGATACTAGTAGAGTTTTCCACTAAACCCAAGACTATCAGTAACTGTGTGTATCTTGCTTTCCATTTATTTAACTTTGATAAGCGCAAGTAGTGAGCAATATACTACTCAAAGAAAGAAAAATATACGCTAAGAAAACTTAAACACGTCTGTTATATTGAACTTCCAGCTGCCTAACGCTCTGCATTCCATCCATTATCCATTATCACCTGTTGAGTCTGGTTGCTCTCACGGTTTCTTACTATTCCTACATTTTCCTTGAGTTTTCCCCTAATTTTCTTTTGATTCTGTACAGCTGCTTTTCGATAATGATCACTGTTAAAACACTTTGTAAATAAAATGAAATTAAATTGATCTTGAGGCACAAAATAAGTGCATTCCCTGTCACCAAGGAAACAAAATAGGTTGTGATAGAAGTGACAACAAACTCTCTCTCTCTCTCTCTCTCTCTCCCTCCTCCTGTCAATCACAGTGACACTGGAGTGCATGTAAGCAGAAGAGGACAGAGATGACGCTTTTCCACCGAGTGTGTTGTGCTGGTTTCATATTAATGCTAAATTAATATTAATGTTTCAGTGACATTTGAGTGTAACCCTTACCAGATAATGTAAAAAAGCAAGAAAGTATATCATGTCTTTCTACACTACACTGCTTGTAAGTAGGTAGCTCTTATATATTATATCCTATGTAAAAAAAAAAAAGTAGAAATTGCCAAAGAAGATGGATGATGTTACTTGGATCACAGGGAATAAAATCACTTAAAACTTAACTTTGGATAAATAAATAAAATTGAATCTGAAACATTAGATTGATATTTCAAGCTTATGTGTCTTAAATCCACTAGAACAAAAAAAATTATTATATTTGAAAATAAATAATAAGTACAGTATACACTCTTTACATCTTGCTTTAACGTATGTCCTGAGTGATGAGATGGGAAGTTGTGTGAATCATGCCTCATGATTTTATCATGCCAGCATGTTTTAATGCTTTGTCACTTTATCCATGAGCCCAGTGACAGAACACATTGCTGTTCAACAGGATTTCTAAGCGGTCTTGCAGTAATTACATATTTTCCATCTAGGGCAAGGACTAAGTCAGTTGGTCCTTGGTTCCTAGATATGTTCATGATGTTGATGGGGCTGTATGCCTCTCATACTCTCAGAATTAGTCTTTGAAATACAGTTGACCCCATTCACACCAGCGCAAAGCGCTCACTCAGAACCCAGGTGTGAACCGGGCCTAAGAGTTTTTTTTCTTTTCACTAAGGTTGGCCTTCAGCAGAGGATTTGCGTGCTATCAGTTTAACCAGAGGCATTCATCACAGCGTGTGTTTCCGTGATGTGTGATTTGCAAACAGGCTGGTTCTTTTAGATTCATGTTAAAGAAAAACTGCTCATCTGTGAGAGCTGGTTCTCTTTCTTTTTTTTTTTAAATTAATTTATTTATTTTTTGTGGCTGTAGCCAAACTGTTACTCTACACTGTGATTTAATCAAAATGCTTCCATGGGAACGCCTTCAACATCTGACCTGTTCATTAGTGTAAAAGGTTGGGACATGAGTTTGACTCTCAGCTGTGTGTGTTGTGGGATATGACAAGGAGGATCTGTCTGAAGTTGTGCTGCACCTAGTTAAGTTTTATTAGAGGAGGCATTCTGCTATCAGATTAAGAATAAGAAGGACTTTTGTTAATTACACTTCGGCAGCTGGCACAATAATATTAGTGCAGGGATGAACCGTTTGGGAGACAAATGGTCTGACTCACTGAAGAGAGAACAAAAAAAAGTTATCTGTCCTTAATAATCAAAGTAATCTATGTAGTTGTGCTGAGTCAGCCGAAGGACTTTTTTAGGCTTTGAATCCTAAAATTCAAAATACTAGAGATGAAGGAATAAAATGTATTGTGATTCTTTTGTGAATTCTTGTATCACCACGCTGACTCAAAAAAAGATTTTTTTTAAAAGTACATTTCTGTTGCTGTTTCTTTATATGCCTGGAGGTGGTGTAATCTAAACTATTCACACGGCACAGTATCCTGTGTGGTATTAGAAAATGATTTACTGAGTATGTTTAGAATAGTAAGAAAAACATGAAAAAAGGGTCATAGCGAATAAGTATATTTCTAAAACCGTGATGCATCGCAATACAGATCGAATCGGCGATATCGTGAAAATATCGTATCAGGAGGGACCTGGTGATTGGCATCCCTCCTAATCCTTCATGGTATCTGTTTGAGATAAACATCATAGGCTGCCTTCTTTCACATAGAGTAAAGGGATGGGGATGTTTTGGTGTGTCCACACTAAAAATCTTGAATGATAACATTACTCCTTTGATTTAATCAACTTTATAGGACATGCTGTCCATGCCAGTACAGACACTGAGAGTCTGAGACTCAGTGTGACTGATATTGCAAATGTCTCTGAACTGCCAAGCTACTGTATGAATATCTGTCAGGGAGTCTTACGGGACTGAGGAAATGTCCCTGCTCATTTTGACACATGAATGGTTTAAAGATGTCACACAAACACAAAATGATATAACATGACTGTCCCCTCTTTGTCAGGTGTCGGCAGTTTGTGGAGATGGTGAATGGTACAGACAGTGAGGTACGATGCTTTAGTGTCCACTCCCCCAACACCCAGGACAGTTATTCCGGTTCCCCAAGCCTTAGCCCCCGGCACGGAGCTGCCAACCCCCATCTGCACAGCACAGGTAACACACACTGCTTTTTTTTTTTGTTGTTGTTCTTTTGCTTAACAATCATTACTCCTCCACACCATATATATATATATACTTAGTTTGTAGTGACCCTAATTTGTTTTGTGCACAGAAATAGTTTTAAAATAAGTTACAAAATGCATGGGGAATAATGTTGGAGAACATCATTTAAACAGCAATTTCTACTGTATATTCAATTATATACTGTAGCAATTCCGCTAGATTTCCGAGTATTAGTAGGGTTTTTGATGATTACCAAAAATATCTTAATGAAGGTGTCGTTCATCCTCAGCATGTTGACCTTTAAATATGACTTGTTCGAGCTTCTGTTGAGTGATAATTAAGTTTGAGCATGCAGTGTGAACAGTGCACTTTCTTTCTAACTATATTCTTTAGTGCTTTCCATAATCTTTGTGTAATCCGCCTTGTTCAGGAGCAGACAGTCCCACGTGCAGTAACGGTGTGACGCCTTCTAACAAAAACAAGAGCCACACCAAATATCCCGGAGCTGGCTCCGCCTCCTCTTCCCCTTCCTCATCACCTTCATCTGTCAACTATTCTGAATCCAACTCCACAGATTCCACCAAGTCCCAGCCACACAGTACCACCAGCAACCAGGAAACCAGGTGGAGAGACTTCAAAACTGGAAAAGAATTTTTATTAATGCATATTAATATGTCATTATTTTGCATAATATAGATATTTAAGCTTTCTTTAAGACAAATTGTCATTTAGTGCTGTGTGCGCGTGTGCACTCAGTGACAGTGAGATGGAGATTGAGGCGGAGCACTACAGTAATGGAGTGACTGAGAATTCCTCCACCCGCATTATGAACGGCACCTACAAGCACCAGGAGATCATGCAAGGGGACGACAGTAGCGTGGGCAATGGAGTAGCAGGTACATATACACACACACACTTGCTTTTTGTAAGTAATAGAATACTAACATAAAAAGTTTATTACACCACCAGATGGGGTTTGAGATGGAAATGAATTGGTATAAGCACAATGTTCAAAGGCTTACTTTACACCTTAACAAGACTAGGCAGGTTTTTGTTTTCCAGATAAATGTCCTGTATTTATAATCTCATCTTCCTCTTGTATTTACACTCATCGGCATTCACTGCACGTTTTTTATCAGAATTTGTTTCTCGTACACATTATGCAGGGCAAAGTGGTTAGAAGGAGGTAAAATCTGCATCTTTTTCATATGGCATTCCACAATGTGTTAATGCTGCACTAAAATGTCAATCACGATTTCTCTCCTTGGGAACTGATATCACGATTCTCTCACATGATTCTTACTTTTTTCAAACAAAGCATTCATTGTGCTTAAGTTTATATGTAAAAATATGTACTGTCCACAGGAGACTTTTTTCAACAAGATATAATGTATAATTATAAAAAAAAAAACTTTATAAACTTATAACCCAAAAGCTGAAGCGAATGATAACACTAATAAATAACAATAACTAATAAATATCGCCTGTGTCACTCACAGTACATCATCACATGCGTTACTTTATATCATTATTATTCTTATTAGCATAAGGTCAGGGTCACAGAGTTTATGTACAGTTAAACCTTGGATTGTGAGCAAAATTCGTTCCATGTGCCTGTATATCAAAACACCCGTATATCAAAGGGGTTTTTCGCCCATAAGAAATTATAAAAACTCAGATAATTTGTTTTATAACCCGAAAATATTCCTATCAAAATAATTCATCCTGAATGTAAAAAATAAAACAAATTAACCTGCACCTTACCTAAGAAAAGAATCGTGGCTGAAGTAAGACGAAAGAGGAGAGGAGGACTACTGTGAAGGATGACTTTCTCACTCACACGCACACACACACACACAGTCGGCAAATTTCTTTAACATTTTTATTTTGATTTTTGCGGAAATGTGACATTGTATTGTTTAACAGATTCATCTCCCGCACTGATACAGCCTTTTAAACCTTTTTTCTTCATGGAGGCCGTTGTTGCGTTACATGTTTTGTTGTCAAGTATATAAGTGAATACATGAATGCAGCATGATTTGAATGTGTGTGAACGAATTGTCATTATTCAGATACAAGATCACATGTATTTATGAATCTCAGTCATGATTAAAAAAAAAAATCTCAATCATGTTTTTTTCATCAATTTCTTTTACGATTAATCTGGATAAGTCTGCTGTTTTATTCAAGTTTTTCTAAACACTGGTGCAGTTTTAAGGTACTCTGTACTAACCCAGTAGTAGAGGCTGAAAACAGAATGAACCTGGGACCTTCCCAACCGTAGTCCACTGAGCTAACCCTGACTACTTAATTATGATTATCAGTGTTTTCTGTATTAGGGCATGTAATACATGAACTATACTGGCTGTAATTATAAACAGTATTGATTGTGATTAGTTTATTTATCTGCAAACTGAGAAATATTCTGGCTTTTAAAATAGTCCACGCAACATAAAAAGCACTTCGACCAGGAAGCTTTTGGAGTAATTTGTATTCGCTCGTTGTATCCGATTTGATTATATGCAACTTTGATTAATGAGGGCCCTTCTATTTCAGCAAGCTAAGATTTTATCCCACTCTGACAACCTCCAGAAATGGTATGGTTAATCTGATGACATGCTAAAAGCATTATGTGCTGTGTTTTTATATGTATACGTATACACACACACACACACACAGAGTTCATTACTGTATGATCATGATGCTACTGTGTACATACGGACTTTTATAATTCAGCTTCCTTTTTTCTTTGTGTTTCAAGACAATTATGTAATTTCTTCTCTCTCTCTCTCTCTCTCTCTCTCTCAATGCAGTGGTCCTACAGTGGAAAACCTTTTTAGAGCTGTTAAATCCTACATGGACATTTAGTCTGTATTAAAAAAAGAAGACCGGCCACTGAACGCATTCAGCATTTAATTATATTGCAGTTTGAAAAGCAGAGTGAGATGAATAGCGTTGTGAAGATTGGTATTAAAATACTAGTAAATAAATATTTTGTCTCGCCTTCAGACTGGGGGAAAAAAAAAAAAGGTTACAGAACCTGAAAAACACAGAAAAGCAGTGATCTGGAATTAAAAACTAGAGATGAATAAAGTAATAAGACGCAGGCTGTGGCATCTACAAGTCTAACTGGCTATGCTGCAAGGCTTCCTTAAACAAACGTAGTTAAATTTTGTTCTCACGCCCTCCCTGAGTAGGGACCCTGAGGTTCCTGATGCACTCATCTAGACTGACTAGATACTGTGTATTTATATGAAAAGATATGATTCTAACAAACAGCTCACATAAGGTTTAGTTATAAGATCTGTGAGACCTAGGTATGATCTCTAGTCTAGGTCATTCTAATCCGCCCTGGACATCTTGTATCTACTGTAGCCGCTATTGCTTCTCACTGTGTTGCCTACACACGTTATCATCAGTACATCCCGAGAGAAGTACAAATCTATCAAAGTTTAAGTGACATGTTGCAGTGTCTTCGGAAAATGGACGCTGTCTGATTTTGTTCCGTTCCCACCCTTAATTATTTTAAGAGTAATCCGTAGAAATTATTTCAAAGATTTTGCAAATGATCCATGGCTAACGATCATCTCTTTTTCTGCTTTTAGAGGACAGCTGTGGTTCGAGGCAGCTATGTGGGGGTAACCAGGCCGCCACGGAGCGCATGATCCAGTTTGGCCGCGAGCTGCAGGCGCTTAGTGAGCAGCTCTCGCGCCAATACGGCAAGAACGCTATGCATAAGAAGATGCTGCAGGTACAGAGCACAGTGATGGGGAGTCAAGAGAATGATAATTAAGAATAATCCAACTGGCGTGAAGCAGAGTGCACAATTCATGGGGAAAAAAAACTCACTCGCATTACACAACTGTAATC
>JAOVVB010000037.1:23604518-23616271 GCA_028570985.1 Heterobranchus longifilis | reverse complement strand
GTATTCCAGACACACACACACACACACACACACACACACACACACCATATCAAGGGTAATGCATAGCAGTAAAGTCTTCTTGCCGTTTTAAGAAGCAACACACCTCCCTTAATCAGAACTCAGGTATTTACGACATGTGATTTTAGCATGTAGAATGAGTACTGTGACTACTCAAAAAGGCTTATATACAGTATGGATATCTATATGGACTATAATTCTCCTGGCTACTATACCACAGGCCTGGTTTTTGTATTTGGTTGAAAGCTTGTTCAAGATTTTTTGAGAAGGTGCGAGTCTCCGCGTGTCTCGGTTCCAAGCTAGCAGTTCACCTCAGACACCAGCGCTAGAACTAGTCTTTTTATTAGGTGCAGATTATACAGATGCATTGCAGTTCCAGAATTGCTAAGTATATTTTACGAAGCTCGGGTTTCTCTCATACTTCAAAAAGCTTCTATTTTAAAGACTATCTTTATAGTGTACATTTCCTAATATATGTAATCCCCGCCCCAGCTTTTATTGTTTTGAGTTGGCTTTATCGAAATTTAACCTGTGGGTTTTTGTGTGTGTGGCTACAATGAATAAAAATATGAAGTTCTTGTCAAAGAAAACAAAGATTAGTTATTTTATTAGCTTTGACTACAACACCGAAGCTTGGAAACTGACTAATGTGTTCTGCAAATTGCTACATTTTCTATCTGCTAGGACAGTGCTTATGATGAGAGGTTTTCCCTCAAATTCCTGAGACCTTCTCTACTGATTGTTTAGTTTGTAGGAGTTAGACTGCTTAAGACGACTGTTGGAGACACTGTACTCCAGCTATTAAAGAGTGAAATGATGTGTTAAATGAATGAGGACTTTGATGGTTATGGTGGTTCTTATACCTGTTTTGTTCTTCTCTCCATCACAAGCTTTCTTCCTAACTTCACATTTCTTCTCGGTCAATTAACCTTACTGTCTCTCATTGTCTCTCGCTGTGTCTCTCACCGTCTCTCACTGACATGCAATCACAATCAATGACTCAGTCACTGCAGGACGTGACCAAAGCAACCAATATATACAAAAAATGTCACACAAATCCATCATTCTTCTTCCATGGTTTCTTGTTCTTATCTTCATGTTTCTCTGACCATAAACATAACCCTAGTTTCTTCCCCAGAATCAGTCATTTCCTCAGCATTAACAATGTTTCCCTGCTGGCCACCGTACCGTTGTTACATCCCTTATTTCATACATACGTACATGGCAGGAAGCAGTAGAGTAGACTACACAGCCTGTGCAATAGCTGCATTTGGTTGGTCTTCAAACCGGACCTGTCTGAGGATTCTGAACTTTCTGGGAATGGTCCAGAGGTGTGTTTCTCAATGATGGTCATGGAGTATCCCAGACCTGTACGTTTTAATAACTCGACCAATTCAACCTAATTAGGATTTGTTAATAATCAGCTGTTGATATCCAAATATCCAAGTGGGAATCTGGTTCTCCAAGACCAGGACTGAGTAACACTGTTCTAGACGTTACATATTTAACCTGCCAAGTCTGAAATACAGTACACTTGGTTCAAGATCAACATGCACTTCTTTTTGCAAAAAAAAACAAACAAACCTGTGGTTCAAAAGAGTATACCATTTTACCTACGTGTTCTTGATGCGTTTGTGGCTACTCCTTTAGGCCATAGTCTGTGCACTTTCCAATAGTGTGTTAATTCAACCTTTTGAGTTCTTTTCTTTTTCTGGTACATGAGTTGATGAATATGCTGAGTGGTGTTGCATGGAGACATGTGTAACAGCTAGATCCAAGAGCTTGTACTTTTACTGTTCTGTACATAGTAAAGCCTGTGTTTTAAGGGTGTTTTTATGGCAAAAAAAATCTTCAGGAGCTCATCATTGGTTATCCACCCATTTTAAAAAGGTCACACACATAGAGCTGAACCTTGATCAGGGACCTACTATATACAATGAAGGATAGAATTGCGCTGTTATCCTCATAGTAAAAATTTGTCCCTCTTTGCTTATTCGTGTAGTGGCATCTCTGCCTCAGATTACGAAGGAGCAGGACAAATATAACTAAGCTGAATACAACAAGCTGTGCACAATTTACTTCTGTTATTTCAGTTTTATTTGAGTTTTGGTTTTAGCCATTGTGAAATGAATTAGCCTCTACTTAGCATGAACCTTTAAATACATTTAAAAACAAAAATAAAAAAGGAAAACAATAGCTGAAAAGAAAAAAAAATACATATGTACTGGCAACATGTTAAAAAATATTGTACTCATTTAATTTTGACAGAATTATTTTTATTAAAATACACATCCATGAGCATATGATGGTGTCTCTTGTGTTATTTTGCATATCTTGTTTCTTTGCATGCAACAAAATCACACAAAGTGAAATGATGATTATAAGGATGATAATAATAATAATAATAATAATAATACAATCCTTGGGCAATGGTTCTGAGTGACTTGTGAAAATGTTTACATCCCTTGTGTTTCTCTTCACATCTCTGCCACCCAAAATTATATGCTTGTGCTGCCCAGGCCAGTGCATCTAAATTATAGAGTAAGAGAAAGAGCTTCCTGAAATGACAGGCCAAATGATTGACCATTAAGGCTGGAGTACCACAGAGCCTGGAGAGCCTGCTCAGAGCAGATCAATTGCAAAGCCAGGTACATTCTATAAATGTACTGTAAGTGCGCCACAATAACACTCGCAGAAGAGTGACAGAACCAGCTCACCAATAAAAGACGACTTTTATTGTTTCCCAAACGGATCCATTCCCATTTTTTTCCGCCTTATACTTCGGTCATTCTGGCCTTGGAGAGAATGAGTCTCTTCCAGTAATGTGTAACAAGGTTAGAGGTAAATGTTTCCTGGTCCACTTTACATGTTGGCCTCCATTGCATACTTAGAGTGGTCTTTCGTTTTCCACTCAGATCACAGATGTTCATTAGGGTTCAAAATTGAAAGACTATATTGAACTATTCATCTTGTTGCTCTATTACCTTGACCAAACCAGTTTTTTGAATGGAATATATTGGTACTTAGAAGAATTTGTGATGTAATCTGTCGGTGAATAAAGGAGCATGTTAGGTGCATTTCTTATGCGCCGATCAGCTATAACATTAACATTGATAATCAATTATATACCAGCAACTGGTGACAGAATCATGGGCAAGGATCATTTATGCCTAAGCAAAAGCCAGCCTGCCTGGTCCAATCCAAGCACAAATTGTTGAAAATGTTAATGCTGCCTATGATAGGAAGGTATCAGAACATCCAGTGCATCAAAGCTTGCTGTAGAAAGAAGTTAACTGGCAAACCTGTTGATCCAGCCTCCAAATTCTCCAGATCTCAATTCGATCGAGCCTCCATGGGATGTCCTGGACCAAAAAAAAAGTGATCATTGAAGCTCCAACCCACAAAACACAGTGCCCAAATGATCTGCTGCAAATGCCATGATGCCAGACACCACAGAACATCTCCAGGTCTTGTGGAGTCATGCCTTGACAAGGTGAGATATTTTGGTGCCACAAGGGGAACTTATGCAATATTGGGCTTATTGTTTAAAATATGTAGTTCCCTTTGGTCACCAAACATAATTATTTAGGTTTTACATGATTATTTAAATTTCCAACCTGATGCCAGTGGCTCTAATATGTAACACATGCTGAAGTTCAGGTGCTGCTAAAAAAATACGTAGTTACACTAATTATATTTAGTTTAACTGCTTTTACTTTTAATTATGGCACGCAATGTGGAAGCCAGGTCATGTGTGAAACTGATACCTCATTCTCTTTCACTATCTGAATGATGGAATGTGGCCGTGTCATCAGGAAGGAAAAACTATTGATGTGATAAACTGGTCATTTAGTACGTTTAGGTCTTCAGCTGTCTCTATGTGATCTAAGCAGGAGTGTGGGTGCAATTGAAAAGTGTTGTTGGCGTCGAGGATAGGCGCCCTTGGATCTCGATCAAGGTTGTTCTTAATTTTTTTTCTGACCGCATTAAGTCTGTGGCGTGTGCAAAAAATTTTATTCTGTCTGTGACAGAAAGGCACCTGAACACCCAGGGTACCACAGCCTGCTGTGCACAGGCCCTGGCAGGCAAAGAACCCAAGACGGCCAACCCGGGATTCATATTTACAAGACTCCAAAGAAGACTGAGCACTTGTGGGATGTGCCAGACAAACCAGTCCAAACCGTGGAGGTCCCACCCTGCTACCTACAGCAACCAATGGACACGCCGCTAACATGGCGCTAACACTCCACAGAGGTCTTATAGAGTCATGTCCTGTGGCGACAAACCTGCCCAGGCAGCACAAGGGAAAACTGCACATTACTGGGCTTACTGGTTTGCATTGTAATGTTATGAGTGACTTATATATGCTTTTCATTCCTAACCCGTCTCATTTATGTGTAAAGTTCTTTGGTGTTTGGTTCTTTTATATGTAAAGTTCTTTGGTTCTTCCCAAAGTAATAAATGACAAAGGGATTTTACATATTTAGAAGATACATTTATTTTAAAATAGCTCAAGAACAAATATAAATGAATACATAAACATTTGCAGGGTATAATAATTCTAATGAATTCTACAGGAATTTGTCTTATTCCACAGATTACCAGTAGAGGGAGCCATAGTGTTTCTTATTAAATGGAAAGCAAAAATCTGCACATTAAATCAGGTTTTGTACATCTTTGTCAACTTCCCTTCATTATTTATTTTCTATATATTTTTTATATATTTGATTTGCTTCAATATAGGTTTTATGTAGTAAGATGTTGAGTAGCTTTGCCCATCTAAGCAAAAGAAAGTTGATTCAAATGATTCATGATATAACTTAAAGGCATAATAAAAACCCTCTGCTAACATTTAACACTTGCACGGTTATACACAAATATGACAGGAATGCATTTAATGTTCAATTTCTATAACACAATAACTACCTCTATTTTTATTATCAGGTTACTGTATATAATGAAATTGTATATTAAAATGTTAATTCTTGACAAGAATGTGATAGTTAAATCTTATGATGGTGGTTTAAATTAAATATGATCTTTAAAACTAGAAACCCTAAATAAGACAGTAAACGTGCATCATTTTGAATACTTTTATTTCCATAGAACAATTTAAAATTCCCATATTTGCATTCACAGTATGATACACCTCCACCCATCTGAATAGAATAAAATCATAGATTTCTTCAGATTTACACTTGCTTCCTCACACGCAAAAGAAATAGAAACGTCTTCTCCTGGATTCCAATATACATACAAAAGTACAAGAATAAGAAAAATACTTTCCATATTTTACACATATACTGTATATATACTGCTCTTTTAATAAAAAGGGCTCCCAGTTTACAAAATTGTTCATTTTCTCAGTGTATATATACATATACATTTACATACATAAAAAAATTAGGTTCATGACAATTTTTTATTATGGTGGCTGTTATTCCAATTTGTGTGCCATTCATATCTTTAGATACTGATTAGCGAGAGAGAGAGAGAGAGAGAGAGAGAGAGAGAGAGAGAAATATGTGAATGTCTTTTCATACTGCCGTACATTAATGATATCCAGTGCGTTCGGAACAATTCCTCCTAAAAATAAATTCTCTTAAATAACCTAATTGGACAAGGTCGATAAATCTCCACCTTCCAAAAACACCCTTCCAGTTGTCCAAACCCTTTTAAATGCCCTTCGACTACAATCGTGTGCATCTTTCATTTCATGTTCCCTCCAGCTGTCCCAGTGAGTCAGAGGCGTTGGATTTGCAGACGTTGTGTCTGCGTATATGTCAAAACAAACCCGGTTCTGCAGCCTTTCTCAGCATGAAGAAAAACTGCTTAAATATACTTTAATGTGACAGAGTGGAAATAATAACGATGAGAAATAATGGAAATTAAGAAGGCTTTCGGGATGAAACTACACCTGCCAGGAAAACACACATACACAGGTTACTACAACACTTTGGCGTTCTCGGTGTTTTTGCTGGCCACATTTCATAAAAGAACTTTAAAAAAAGATTGGTGAAAAGTCAACGCTCTTGATTCAGTTCTGTTTAGATGAGTTCCTCCTCCATTCCCAAAATCCTATTTGTCATTTGATATTAAGCTTTTCTCACTTTACACATACACACATTCACACACATCAGCAAAGGACTGTATGAACCAGCTCCCCAGTCAGGTGGAATTTTAGCCTTTACATGCGAGAGGAATTTCCTTCATTTTTTTTTGTTTTTCACGCAAACACAGAACACATCAGACAGCACGCAGACAGCTGGCTCCACAAGAGGTCAAGGCCTCCTCTCTCACTGAGCCACATCGCAGTGCGAGTAAAACATCTATTATTGATACATTTCTAGGGAGAGTGGATAACAACCCCAGGCGGGCGAATACAGGCAGCCAGCTTCAAAAGCAGAAAGCCTACTAGAGTCTGGGGCCAAGCAGCTATCCCTGGGTTCATAACACTTTAAGCAGCTCGAGGTGAGACAGGTCTGGAGAGAGACAGCATCCGATACCTTCTGAAACAACATGTGCGTTTTGAGAGAAATGAAATAAGACAGCTGCTGATTTTTTAGTGTATATAAACATAAACGTGTCTCGGTGAGATCTATGTGAAAACTGCCAGCGTGAATGAATGGAATCTGATAGCATGAGCTGACAGAGAGAAGAGCTGGCTTTCAAACGTCATTAGAACTGGGTTTGCCATTTCCTCATGCAAGATCTAGATTATTGTATTGTTCCTCTTCCCTTTTTTTTTTTTTTTTTTTTTTGCTGCAACTTACTAGACCAGAGGCAACATTTGGCATGTACGTAGCGATGAAATTGAAAACATTAGATTGATAATGCTGAATTTTGCCCTAAGAGCCATTTACACCCAAAATGATGCCGTCGAAGGCATGTTTCAGAGAAGACTGTGTGACGAAAGGCAGACAACTCATTACTATAAAGTAAAGCAAATACAAAAGGCTCAGCTAGAATGTTTTCACTGTATCACTGATATTATAAAGATGACATGGTGTGTCTGAACAGAATTTCCTGGAGCCCAAATCAGAGATGCATAACATATACGTCATGAATCAGGACAGCTCTATTACATGTGCATTATTCATTTCTTCATCATTCTTACCAGTGCTACTATTCCATTTTTTCCACATGCAGGAAGCATCAGAAAAGAAAAAAAAACATTCCAGTGTCTTAGCAGAGAAGTTCATGTGATGGAGAATAAAGATTCCTCCACTACTATAGTGCAGGTGGAGATCGGACTAGGCATCAAGGCATCAACACCACCATGAAGAGAGTGAGTTTGTGTGCTAGTTTCTGCTCCTTCATCAGTTGTGGCAAAATATATGCGTGCTGTTTGATATGAATGATTAGATAAAAATTAGACTGTAAGTCCATAAGGCACTTCCATGAGGTGATGTTTCCACATGTACTCTGGAGACAGTCCTGTAATGACCCCTCACTAACTCCACTAGGCTCATGCCCTCCTTCAGCTGGCGGGCAAGTTCTTGTGGAGATCAACATCATATCGATGTTTTGTGACATTAGGTACAGTACTATAAAACCTTTAGCCTTTTGCTTTGTCCTAGTTGTGCATAAAACCATTGTATGAGAGTGTCCTGTATGATATGACAAGATATATTAAGAGGTGTTTCACAATGTGATGAAGTTGCCGTCCTCTCTCATACTCTCTTGGCTGCTGCTCGTCTTATTAGGGCTGCTGTTGTGCGAGCTTATAGAGCTTGTACTGGGCAATGAGACGCTCTGCGGGAGAGGCCTCTGGCCATAAGCAGCCATTGACGTATGAATGCCATTTCCATTGGTCAGGTGATGTGATGTATACGCAGGCAGGTTATCACTCTCGATAATGAGATCGCTTTCGTCTTCATCACTGTCCCCTTCCATCACGCTGTTGCTGTTACTATACTGGCTGACAGTTTGAGAGGCCGGACTAGGAAGTGAGTCCTGGGAAAGCACAGATCCTCCTGAGCCGGTAGAGATGTTGCCAGCCGAGGTTTTGCTTGACCTGTGTATCACGTTGTTGCGCTGATTGGCCGGCTTCACTGTCACAATCAGGTTGTGGCTGTTGGCCACCATCATGTCTGTAACCTGGTCCAGTGACTTGCCAGCCACGTCAATGGAGTTGACTTCCAGGATCTCATCGTTAACCCCGAGCAATCCTGTGCTCTCAGCCAGCCCGCCCTTAACCAGACGTGAGATGAAGACACCAGGCACTTTCTCCACACCTTGTTGCGTGACACGCACACTCACACCATCACGGATATAGAAGCCCAGAGGTTTGTTAGTGCCATGCTTGTGCAGGCGCACACGACGGTGTGTTTCAGGCAGGATATCCACATCGATGATGGAAGAGATCTGCCGGAAGTCCTGCGGGAGACTGATCAACAGACCTGATTTACTCTTCTGCTGGTTGACACGCAGTCCTGCCAGGCCTTTTTTTCTTCTCTGCAGAGAATTAGTGCCAAAGACCACGGGCTCGTCCACATCTGCGGGTCAAAAAGAAAGAGAAATTGGTGACGTGGATGAAAAAAAACATTTACTTTCATCCAAACCCCAGTGTGAGTCAGACACAGAAGCGGCTCCATTCTAAGATGCTACATTTGCACCAACTGGTGCAATTACTTTAGGCCACATGTTTATATAGAGAACTATTTTTTATCGTTTCTTCATGAGTAAGCAAAATCTATTATATTCTGTTTTTCTTTGGGAAATGTCCGCTAGAAACAGCAATAATAGCATTAGCAATGCTAAGGGGTTAGGGTAACAGGAGCAACCAGGGCAACGGAACACATTATTCGACAATGATCATGATGACGGATGGATGAATGGATAAAAAAAAAATAAAATCACAATAATTCTCTCAATCACTCAAAAATCTAAATAAAAACAATGTTCAGTGTAATTTCAAGTTGTCTAAACTCCAGGGAGACACGAAAGATTAATATTATAGTCGTGATTATGATTATTAAAACCCATTAGAGAACAAAAAGTCATTTACACCTTCACACAGAACTATCATCAGCTATGTGTGTACAGTAGGTTTGTGTTTATTTCCAGCATGGTAGATTAATAACAGAACATATAATGAACTAAACATCACATCCTCAAATGGAATAAAAATTTTGTTGATTTTATCAGCTATCAACTTCAACTGGTCTCTAAGAACATGTTAGTACAGGCACAAAGACTTTTTCAGTCATGTGAACAACTCGGTTCTATAGCAACCATAATCCAACAAATGACTCCCGGGTCTTTGAAACAGCTCAGCATTATTTTGAACTAATCAGCGTAATCATATTCCACAATGGACAAAGAGTGGCTCTTTCTAAACCTCACATGGGTATTTAGATTAATTAAGCTGTCAGCTCAGAAAGCATGGCGGGGCATGTGCTAGGTTATTACATTTCTAATTCATTAGCGAAGTGCTGTTCACATCGAATCTAGTAAGGATGGGTTAAAGTAATGGGTAGACAGAGTGAGTCACTGTCTGATCTCTGTGACCCCCACTTTAATGCGAAGCAACATATGTCCCCACACAAGGGACACATATTGATCAACATATGTCCAGGATGATGAATCGATTGTAGCAGGTACAACAGGGAGTCTCTGAGTCTGAATGTGAATATACTTATCGATATGCTTATACATATCAGATACGTCCCTTGATTTCAAGTATGTTGCTTCAATTGGACTGATTTTTTTCTTTTGGTCAGTCACTGCAAATATTTTAGTTTTGTATATAACTTTTTTTCCTAACTGAGAGAAATTAGTTATTAGGTATCATTTATTACAAATATTAAAAAACAGTTTTGAGCAACTGCAATGTCTGCTAGATTGGTGTGTGTATCTGTGCGTATTGCTAGGCTGCATTTACATAGTACGCTCCACACATAGCTAGAGCCATGGGCTGCCTGTCTCCCTGCATTAGACTGAGAGCACAGACCCACGCAGAGAGGAGAGCAGTGCGTGTTATTAAAGCAGCACAGGCCTGGAGGGAGGGCAGGAGGGAGTCTCGCCGGCCAGACTGGGGGTGGGGGTGGGGGGGTATTTGCAAAGTGGGGGGATGAGCTGCCTCGGGGACTGTAAGGGATTCCATGCGTCACCCCACTCTGCATGAGCTCAGAGACGCAAATGCAGACTAAAAGCTTTTTTGCACATTTCTGATGAAGATGTGTGTAAATGCGTGTGGGTTTGTATGTGTGTGTGTGTGTGTGTGTGATCACACTGTCTGTTGTAAACATTATGCTAATTAAGATAGTAATGTGATGTACCACTGAGAGACCAGATGCTGGTACATAAAGCATTGCTGCTCATAGTGAGATCCAAGGACACCTGGGGCTCTGTGAAAAACAGCTGTGTGACCTGCGATTATTTTTACTTGAGCTATTTTGGTGGAAATCGCAAACCTATTTGACTGCTGAAATGATTTAATTGATATCCTTTACAAAACCTCGATTTCATGAACGCAGGTCTGATCAGAGGTTGTCTATAGGATTTATTTTATAGTTAAATTTCCCTATAAGAGAGAGAGTACTTAGAACTGAATAACACACACACACACAATTAGTCTGCATTCACTGGTGTCCTTAATGAACCAGATACTCCCCGCATCTGCTCTGCTGCTCTCATTAATCACTTTGTCAGGACCTCACCATAACAACAGGACATTACAAATCAAGGAGCCCACCACTCCTTACATTAACACTGTCAGAAAGGATACGTGCAGGTGGAAAGACTGTCAGCTGTCAGGATGTTAGGTTTAATTGAGAAACTGCCTCCAAATCACACAGGTGCTCATTGTCAATCTGAAAAATCCAACTTTACTGGGTCTTTTCTGACATTCGTCTTACCTAGAGCGTCTGCGAACTTGCGAACAGGTACAAACGAGCTTCTTATGATTCTTTGTTCCTGTCAAATCTTGGAAAATTCTCAATACATGGAAGTGTATGAAAGCCCAGTACAGCCCTTAACAAGCACTCTGGCTGAAGACATGAAAGCTACAGATCTTGAAACAAGCTCGCTTAGAATAGATGCGTCTGCATTGTAAAAGCAATCAGAAAACAAAACTGGGTCAGTGAATGAACTGTAAAATTATCACTATCAAAGATCATCCATGATCCCAGAAATATGGAGGAAAAAAAAGAACCATATAAGAAATGAAACCCAAGGGCACAGACAGTGCAGAGCTTTGTGGATTACAAACTCATAGAAAGCCTTTCCTGACTTCCTCTTTACTCTCACTGAGACACTCTGGTATTTTGGGAATAAAATCCAAAAGCTCGTGCTAGTGAAATATGTTTGGTGATATAAAGGCACCTGTAGATTCAGACATATTCTGGTCTTGAATGCTTTGGCGGTAAAAGAAAGGAATTAGACTTTCTTTATTTTCTGAGTATTCAGTGGCGGCACAGTGGTGTAGTGGTTAGCACTGTCGCCTTGCACCTCTAGGGCCTGGGTTCGATTCCTGTCTCTGTGTGCATGGAGTTTGCATGTTCTCCCCGTGCTTGGTGTCCTCCAGTCCTCCCGTTTCCTCCCAAAGACATGCAGATTAGGCTAACTGGTGTTCCCAAATTGCCCGTAGTGTGTGAATGTGTGTGCCCAGGATTGGCACCCTGTCCAGGGTGTACCCTGCCTCGTGCCCTAAGTCTCCTGGGATTGGCTCCAGGTGACCCTGAATACAGGATAAAGCGGTATAGACAGTGAGTGAGTAAGTCGATAAGTTT
>JAOVVB010000037.1:23556264-23583329 GCA_028570985.1 Heterobranchus longifilis | reverse complement strand
ATATTGCCATTTCAGGAAGTTTTTCCTTGCCACCATCACCCTTGGCTTGCTCGTCAGAAACAAAATTATCATTTTGATTTATAAATACGTATCTTTTCATACTCATTTTTCAAAAAGATTTTTGGTTCTGTAAAGCTGCTTTGCCACAATGACCATTGTTAAAAGTGCTATATAAATAAAATTTAATTGTTGAAGAGAAAAGTATCTCAGCATGCACAAAACATTAAACCGTGAGGAGGATGGGCTAAAATCACATAAAACAACAGAATGAGAATCTAAGGTGATCAGGTGATTTATTTTGACCTAATCTTGTCCACCTTCCATTGTGGATGAGACTGTGCCCTGAGCCTTAGATTCCTTTTTTTTTTTTGATAAAACAAACGGATCCTTATGTGGTTTGTGGCTGTTGTAAAAATGTATTAGTTAAGTTATGTTAAGTTCATGTCTGCTCAAACCAGCCATGAGGGACACCCTTTTTTCATTCTGATGTTTGATGTGAACATTTTTAGCACTGTGCTGCTGCTAAATGATTGGCTGATTTGTTAATTGATTTGAATGTGCAGGTGTACAGCTTTTCCTAATAATGTGGACAGAGAGTCTATTGTCTCACTTTCAATCCTGTCCATTCTAGTAGGGTGAGGAAAACAAGTAAAGTTATAGTAAATGGATAGGTATAGCAAAGACTAGTTCCTGTACATAACTTTACTAACACCTCTTAGTTATTCATAGCTTATAATAGCACCTTGTCTAGGCAGTGAAGGAGGTCATGGAATTTTAGCGTCATTATTTCTCCATTAATTTATTTGTGCGTTCATTTGTTCCTTTGTTTGTTTATTCAATTGTTTTTTTTATCTTCAGGAACCACTTTATCCTAATCAGCATGACAGTGGATCCAGACCATATCCTTAGAGACGCGAAATATACCCCAGGCATGTTATAAAGAAGAATAATTCCCGCTTCTCAAAATAAACCCTCAAATTAACGCACAATTCTCTTCAAGAGAAGTAACCATCAATTGTGGTATTTACCCAACTATGTTAACCTGTGTTATTGCATTCTGGTGGCAGCACATAAAATAGTTAAAAAGATTGCTAGTAAGATATTCATCAATTTCATCTGATGATTCATGAGTAGTCACCTGTACATCCTTTGTCCTTGTCATTACCTCATAATTAGCTGCTCTGACTCATTTCTCACCGAGATTTTTTTAAGTTTCATGTCTTTGTCATTAGCACGCAACACATATTTATTTGTCAGAAAGCTGTTTGTTGCTTTTTCAAGCGTGTATGCTAATTATGTTAGTCATCATCGCTCTTATTCATAAAGTATTTATTCTGTCATGCTGGATATTTTCCAGCAAACCCTATTGAGATGTGTTAATAAAAGATTATTTATTGGTTGAGGATTGGCCACAATGAGTCATATCAACAGTATAGAAGCTGTTGGCGTTACTGTGAGCAGAGAGTCTGGCTTTACTGCAGGACATGACTTTCATATGGACAACAGCTGTATTTAGACTCCATGCAATTTAATATTAGCTTTTTACGCAAAGAATTACTATTTTCTGAATGTTTCACCACTCGATTAAACTTGGGTGTCTGCACATGAGGCTTTACAAAAATGCCTTGGTTGTAACAAGACCTTGCCATTTTTAATTCTTGTAAGACATAATTTTTTAATATATTTTTGGGCAGAGACTTACAGTATACACACATGTGTGCCCACATACCGTAGGGTCTTATCTCCGAACTGGTGAGCTTTTAGAGTTTAAATATTTCCATGCAGATGGTCATAACTGACAGATAAAAGGCTTTGTCATGCTAAATCAGAGTTGGTCTGTAAGAGAGACACATATACATTTTCCAGCTGCAGAGGTAAGGGATGTTTAAGAATGTCTGCTATTTGAAAAAGGTCTGTTTGGCAGTGAAGCAGATAAGATATGCAGCACTCCTACTCCTGCCCCTCCCAACCCAAGCACATGTTCACTGAGAAGAAAGTGATTATGAAACCTAACTTGTATGGAAACTTCTAAATCATTTCCACAGAAAAGTCTGTAGGAACTTCATCAAACGTTTTCAATGAAATCATCCACAAGAGTAAACCACTATGTAAAAGATGGTTGACTTACTGATTTTTTTAAAGACCTTTTTAAAAAAAAAAATTATAGAATAAAACATGAAAATGGAAATATTTTGCCCTTTAAATGTAAATGTATTTGTAAATTGTCCTGTGAGTTGATCATTATGTGTAATTTTTAAAAATGTTTTAAGCTCTTGCAATGCTTCATGTAACTGTTTCTCCCTGGTTATAAATGCTTTTCCCGGTTACATTGTTGGCATTTGCATGATGCCAAGTCCAAATGCACGCGAGATACAAAGCAGATAGATTTGTGAACAGGTTCTCTTTATCTACATTTGGAATTTCTGTGGCGGCACGGTGGCTTAGTGGTTAGCACTGTCGCCTTGTACCTCCAGATTCCAGACTCGATTCCCGCCTCGAGTCTGTGTGCATGGAGCTTTCTCCCACTGCTTGGTGGATTTCCTCCAAGTACTCCAGTTTCCTCCCACAGTCCAAAGACATGCAGATTAGGCTTGATGGTGTTCCCAAATTGCCTGTAGTGTGTGAATGAGTGTGTTAGTGTGTGTGTGTGTGCCCTGCGATGGATTGTCACCCTGTCCAGGGTGTACCCTGCCTCATGCCCCAAGTCTCCAGGAATAGACTCCAGGGCCCTCCGAAACCCTGTACAGGATAAAGCGTTAAAGACAATGAGTGAGAGTGAGGAGAATTTCTCTCTCCTTTTAGCTAAGTCTTTATGAGCTGGTGATTCATCACAACATAAATATGTACCAGCTTTGTTGTGTTACAGTTTCATGGAGTAGTTCAAAACAGGACAGTCAGCTTTCTCCTTGAGTCATGATTTTCATTCAGATTTAAAGGTATACGGTGTTATTTTGTATCCCGCTTCTTATAAAACCTTTAACGATATTCTTTCTGACTTAGTTATAAACATAGTTTAGACACCGTCTGTATTCCAACTAAAGACTGTGTTTAGACGTACTGTATATTTGATTTTTTTTTTCTTTTTACAGAAAATGTATAAAGTGCAATATAAGTATCTGTTGAGATATCATTAACAGTCAAAGCTTCATGACATTTATTTATTTTTGTCTTATTGACTTTAAGCAGAGAGAGACTACTGAGGATATGTCTTTTATTAGAAATTAGAATGTAACAATGAATTAACCATGTCTTACAGACACTCCATGTTAAAAACCATGACAAATCTTTAATAAAAAAAAAAAATTATAATAATAATTGTTGTCAAATCTTTGTGGTACAGTTTATGGTGCTATTAGAGTGCTCACATCACATCACATCACATCACATCCCAATAAAACAACATACTCCATGGTATATCCTTCCTTATATTTTCTTTCTATACTGCAATAGCTGCTACCAGCTTAAGAAACAAACAGGGATCTGTGTGCCTGGTTACGAGAATCTCCTGAATAAACAGACAAGTAAGCTGAGCCATCACAAACAACCAGAGAACACTACATTCACATCCAAAACAACATCCTTCAGGGACCTTAAAGGTCTCAGGTATTCTTAAACAACAACCACAACAACAACCACAACAACAATAACACCAACAACAATTTTAAATGTGTTTGCACCATCGGATGGTTGCAACTTTAAAACGCTGCTTAAGTAAGGCTGCCCCAAACATCTTGAATGCAGATGTTGGCAGACTTTCACTGAAAGCTTTAGTGGATGCCTTTAACCCAATCAATCTATACATAAGAGCAGAAAAGGATTATGTAAGCCACACTCCTCCAGATCCGAGTTAGATGTAGGAAATAGTACTTTTGAGTAGTCTACATAAATGTTTCATGAGAAACAATAGAACAAGTGCTGTAATATTTCTACTACACTTTTGGAATAAGGAGGGAAGTGCTGTAAAAACAGCCTTTAATAAAAATAAACCAGAAAAGAAAAGCGTAGGGGTTTTAATAGGAACCTGCGCAGGTTGTGAGGGATGTGATGTGGAATGCGGCACAGGATTCCTCAGCTGGGGTGTGTGTATGTGTGTGCGTGTGTGAGTAATGCTGTCAGAGCGGTCGGTGCGTCCTAGGGCGCCACATTCTCACAGCTCTCCCACATCTCCTCAGCATGTTACCAGACCCGACCCGCCGGCTCATCATCCAGTCATCTGCCTACCAAACATTCCTCAGGCTTAAAGCTTAAAGAAAACACCAGAAAAAAAAAAGATTAATAAGGAAGGTATAATTGGTCTTCATGAGGCAGATCCTCTCTTCTGCTCTCTTGCACTTACAAAAGTGGTCAGATGATTCTGAGTCATAAAAAAAGACACAAAACACGAAAATCCCCGAAGAGTTCTGGTCACAGTCTGTGACAGGACATGTTTAATTAGGCATGATGAGAATTTCAATGGAGTTCACTGTGCTGTTACTGTTTATGGACAGCAGTGAATAAAGTAACACCCCCATCTATGTAGTTTTAAACCATTAACATTACTGGCATAATGTACTGACCTGAAGAAGTATTGCTTGGCTCCTTTATTTTCTCTGGTTGTTTTTATACAAAAAAAAAAAAATCATAATCATCATGTGTGGCCTTACTGAACATCTCATCTTCACTTATTATTTGCATTTTCTTTGTCATTTATAAAATATTATTTATTTATTTACTTTCCTTAACGATATTCCTGTTCATAATAATAATAATAATAATTGTAATAATAATAATCTTAATAATAATAATAATAATAATAATATTTATTCTTCTTCTCCTTATTATTATTATTGAGCACTTGCTGTATCAGACCTACAGTTGGCAGATTTAAATTGTCAAAAGTTTATGAAATTAACTTTTTAAAATTTAAACGTCATTCTAATAAAAAAGATATTCATTATGACATAAATCAGCCTTGATCTCAGGGTCATTTGGGTCAGAAGAGCCCAATCTTATTTAGGATCTGAACTTGTCACCAAGAAACATGTGGAAAGAAAAAATCTGACAAGATCTCAAACCAGATCAGCTGGTTCCGCATTCATAGACTTGAGTGAAATTTGACATAGTGGGACAAATAATCAACAATGTGCCTTTATAAATCAAACGAGGATACAGATCTATGATCAGTTTGCTTTTTTCTTTTCTTCTAGTAAATTTGATTACATATTACTCTGGGGGAGATACTGGAGATACCAGGAGATCTTCTGAAACTTTAGAGCCTGGACCAGTACATGATACATCCTGTCTTGGATTTCCATAATTACTTGCGTAAAACAGCCAGCCAGTGCACCTGCGTACTAGTCTTAATTTCAGATATGTGAACTATCAACTATATTTGTCAACTATATATACTATGTAATAATAATAATAATAATAATAATAATAATAATAATAATAATAAATCGTCTTTCATATTTTACTGATTTTTTATCTGTACAATGGCTTTTTTCCTTTTCCCCTTTTGTCAAACATTAAAAAGACAGACATTGCAAGCTTGTCTTTGTCAATAAAGTTGTACACTAGTACCTAATTTAGCTTAAATATAAACAAACAAATAAATAAATAAATAAATAAATATTTGACTAGAATGCCTCCACCGCTCTACATGCAGTAAAGGAATACTACTACCAGTCAAGAATGTCAGCTGACTTATAGCCCATGTCTGCCATCTAGTGCATCTACAGGTTCAACAATTAATCCAGCCTTCCCATTGTTGAGTATATAATGGGTATATTTAATGTACTGTATGGTGTAGATCTTTGAAACACTAAATTTTGGTCAATAAACAATTTTGGTCTTTGATAGTTTCCTGTGTTCATTGCATCAGTTTGCAAACAGAAAATGGCAAAATATTTTACAGATTCTAAAAACAAGGAACTTTTGGCAGTATGAGTGAAAGGACAATACTAAAATTAATCAAATTAAACAGGACTTTTAAAGATCATATCTTGTGGTAGCATAGATACTCAGTGATGTGACTATTCTGATAATGTTTAGATAGATAGACAGATAGATAGATAGATAGATAGATAGATAGATAGATAGATAGATAGATAGATAGATAGATAGATAGATAGATAGATAGATTAATCCTAAATGTAAATTACACGGTTACAGTAACCTACTCACAAATTATTTAAACAAATTATATATGCAATATTATATAAAGGTTCAATTCCCTCCTTGAGTCTGTGCATGTTCTCCTGTGCTTGGTGGGTTTCCTTTGGGTGCTCCAGTTTCCCAAAGTGTGTGTAGTGTGTCTGTGTGTCTGTTTGCTTGTGTGTGTGCGCCCTGCGAATTATTGGCACCATGTCCATGGTGTACCCCTCCTAATGCCCTAAGTCTCCTGTGATATGATCCAGGCACTTATCCTGTAAAGAGGATAAGTTTTATAGATGAATGTATGTATGAATGAATATACTACAATTAAAAACTGTAACTGTAAAGTCCATCAATGAGATATTAACATTTTAATTTGTGAGAAAACAGTGACACTTTTTCCAAATGGATGATAAAGTTATTAAGAGCACATGTGATTGTATTGACCAAAATTTCAAATAGAAAGAGTGGACCTAAACAGATTACAGTTAAACCTTGGATTGCAAGCATAATTTTTTCATAAGTGTGCATGTATATCAAACCACTCGTATATCAAAGGGAATTTCCCCCATATCATGGAAACGCCGATGATTCGTTCCACATACATGTATATTAAGATCTCGCTCGTTCATCAAGTGAAAATTTATAAAAACATTTTGCTCCTTTTGCAAAATGCTCACAGACCAAGTTACTCGCAATCACAGGTTCCACAATCTTTTTTTTTTTAGTAAAATGTTCTTTTGCACTTTGGCCAAAGTTTATAAGACTATTGGATACTCATATTCCTAATAATAGGTCTGTGTTGAGTGAACATGGTCATCAGAGACATGTGCTGTTTATGATCTATGAAACAACCTACAGACTATCAACTGTGATATTTTAATCCGCTCACTTCAGGTACTAAATTAGATTATTGACGAAATGCTTCCTGTGTAGCGATAAAGAAGCACTGCAGTTTACAGACATGCAAGACATACTTTGCTTAGCATTATATGCACACTCTGCATCGCATCACACGGTATGGTAGTCTTCCATAATGGACATCATGAATAATTAATTCGATTTTTAACAATCTTATTGTGTTCTTATGATGTTTTTTCAACTTTATTTACAGTATACTCAACGTTTTAATGAAGCCTAGTGAGACTTGCCTGTTTTGTTATTAACCAAGTCAGAGTTTGTTCAGTATGTACATTGTGTATTGTTTTACACTGCTTCCTGGTCAAGCTTTTCCCTTGCTGAGCACACAATACAGGAGCAGCAAATCTTTACTTATTTTGATGTGGTGTAATATTACACTCCATCCATCCATCTAGGACCGTCTGGATTCCAACTAGAGACCGTGGAGGCCAATGGTGATTACCATTGTATTTATTCCCATTTTTCAACCATGGTCGGTTAACATTCAAACACTACGGGCAATTTGGGAACGCCAATTAGCTTAATCTGCATATCTTTGGAGAGAAAACCGGAGTACCCGGAGCACAGGGAGAACATGACACTCCATACACAGACCCCTAGCCCGAATCAAACCTGGACGCTGGAGGTGCAAGCCTCACCTTGTCACCAATATTAGACTACGCATAAATAACATCCTCAGGAGTGACATTTGTGTAGCAACATTATTGTGGGCTAATCATGAACACATCATTTACACTCACTCATTCTCACTCATCGTCTATATTGCTTTATCCTGCATACAGGGTGGCGGGGGGGCCTGGAGCCTATCTCTGGAGACTTACTGTAGGACACAGGGTACACCCTGGACGGGACACACACACTTACACAATATGGGCAAGTTTGGAACGCCAGTTAGCCTAATCTGCATGTCTTTAGACTGTGGGAGGAAACAGGAGTACCTGGAGGAAACCAAGCAGGCACAGGGAGAACATGCAAACTTCCTGGAGGTGTGAGGCGACAATGCTAACCGCTAAGCCACCCACACATTTACATTTCAGTTTAATTCTTATCAAATTATCTTTTTTTTTTTAAACACATATTCAGTGTTTAAAGAGAACATTATACAGTATTCTACATTACATTATAGACAATAGTCAGTTAAAAAAAACGTACTGTAACTCTGTAAGAAGTATTAAATCACTGAAGGTGTTAAATACTGCTCTTATTAATATTAAATCCACGTTAACAAGCCACACAGGGAGTTAGACTAAGCGCAGACAGATAGGAGGTTTAGTCCGGGTCTGGATCTTCAGACCTGCAGTAAGAGCTTGATTAGTGCTCAGTGTTGGTGTTTCATTACGCGGTGGTTATTTAGCGGAACCTCCCGCCTCTGACTGCCGTGTACAGGGAGGACAGAAAGGAGAAGTGAAGAGGAGTAAAGAGGCGGAACAGCACACACACACACACACACACACACTGGCTTCGTGTTCTAGGCATGACAGCACCGACCAGGTTCCCTCTGACATTTCTGTCGCTCACTTACTAACGCACTTTAGACCCGTTTCACAACCTGAACATCCAGAACCTTCTGGAGAGGACTCGATTCATTAATAAGGTAGGATTTTATATATACAGAGAGAGAGAGAGATTTATAATCTGAAAAAACACATGTTCTTCTGTTTTAGGGGGAAAATAGTCTCACTTGCTTTTGTTTCATTCTTCACCTAAGAAAAATAGTTTTTTTTTTTTTTTAAGTTGTTAAAGCTTACAGCCTGCCTGTATGTCAGGAGTGTGTGTGTGTGTGTGTGTGTGTGTTCCTACTCGAGCTGGGAGGATTCTGAGCCAGGCTGAGATCTTCCCGTTAGATGAAGGAGGATACTGTCTCCTGTCCATCAGTTTAACATCTCTCTCTCTCTCTCTCTCAAGATTCAAAGATTTAATATTCAAAGGTGCTTCATAGTCATGACAAATATTAACATTCATATTGCCGAAGCTTAGAGATAAGGCACAAAAAAATAACAGGAGTTGAGAGTTAATAAATAACAAAAAACAAAAGTGTACAATAAACAATAAATAAATGTATATAAAATAAAAGAATACAGACATTTAGTCAAAGATAAAGTGATTCTTTTGACCATTATTTAAAAAAAAAGGAGAGGAAAAAAGCATATATAGGTATATGTACATAATAATAACAATATAATCATAATAATATCTCTCTCTCGCCACTCTGAAAAGGTGTCAGGTTGCAACACTTTGTACAGCAAAAAAAAAAAATCCCCTCTACAGAATAATCTGCAGTGTTCTTTTACCACTTCTCTGTATAGATATACCTATTTTAACTCTAGCTCTAGGGGTGTAGGTGGCACGGTTTGCATGTTCTCCCCATGCATGGTGGGTTTTCTCCGGGTGCTTCGGATTCCTCCCACAGTCCAAACACATGCGGCTTAGGCTAACTGGAATTCCCAAATGCCCATAGTGTGTGAATGTGCATGCGAATGATGAGCAGGGGTCTTACCACGATCATCAAGATGAGTATAAAAACAATAGTCACCAGTGGTCACCAATGACCTCCACGGTACATAGTCAGACTACAGAGGTTTCTAGATTGATGGATGGATGTATTAACCACTTACAGTCTTGCATTAATGATGAATGACAAATAGTCTCTTTAGCAATTCTTAATTAATGATCTCTTTCGGTGTATAATAATTACATCTACTTTACATCTACAACAGTGAATTAGCGTTCAAACCTATGTAGTAAGTGTAACAGTGCTCATACTAGTCTTGAACACTGGATTGGTGTACTACATCAGGGAAACTATAACATGATAGACTTTGGTTGTTTTTGCAGGGCAAGGGATTTGTTGTTAGCAATGTAGCCTTGCACCTCTAGTTTTGGGGTTTAAATCTCTCCTGCATGTTTGCATGTTATCCTTGTGCTTGGTGTGTTTCCAGGTACTCAGACTTCTTTTCACAGTCCAAAGCCATCAAATTGTGTGGGACTGGTGTTTCAATGTCTTGTTTGCATTGTATGATTGGATGTATGAGAGTATGTGCTTGGGCCTTGTGATACTTAGTATCTAATGCAGGGTGTCCCCTGACTTGTGCCCTAAGTCTGTTTGGATAGGCTCCAGGCCCCTGTGACCCTACACAGGATAAACGATATGGACAATGGATCAATGTATATGTAACTTTGTGCCATATGTGTGTGATATGTTAACTGGCATACCACAGGTCTGGCATGTGGGCTTAAAGCTAGCATGGTCATTTGCTCCGATGATTTGTGGTGTAGTGTTTAGCACCTTCAGGGTCAAGAGTTTGAATCCCTCATTGGGCCTGTGTGTGTGGAGTTTGCATGTTGTCCCTGTGCTTGGTGGGTTTTCTTCAGGTAGTCCGGTTTCCTCCCACAGTTCAACCACATGCAGGTTTGCAATTGGCATTCCCAAATTATCTGTAGTGTGTGTTTGTGTGTGTTTGTGCCATGTGATGGATTGGCACCCTGGCCAGGTTGTGCCCCACCTTGTTTCCAAAGTCTTCCAGTTGAGTGTTCAGAATCACCTAACACCCGAGCTCTGTTATAATTTTTGTAATACTGTGACAAACGTTGGGACCTGGACAGGACTGGGAATGTACACCAACCAGCAGACCACCTAACTACTGGCCATCACAGATAAGGTAAACAGAAAAACACATTTCTTCATTAGTGGTTCGGGGCCTATGGGTGCGTCCTCTCCCGGTTGGAAAAGGTGTAACCTAGTAAGTTGATCCTAGTAAATCAAAAGTTTTTTGTAAAAAAATTTTTTTGTAAAGATCATGTGATATTGATACATAAGATGTAGATGGAGTAAAATAACCAGTAAGATGAAAACAGTGGAGTAGAAAAAGACTACTACTGTGAGAGCAGTAAGGCAGGATCCAGAGGTTTTGAGAATTCCTGAGAAAGTGTGTGGGGCAAAACCAGGTGCTATTGTTGACCCCTGTGATAATGCTCACAGGCCAGGCTCTACTATAGAGCGTGAAGTACCACTAGGGTGCAGGGTACGATCCTGGGGTGAAAATTCCTGAGATTACACTTGCGTCCTAGGGCTGAATCTGCCTTAGCATGTGTGATACCTCTGTCAACAAGGGACAGCTTCCAGCTGTGAAGAAAATTTCTGCGGACGAAGTTGCTGTTGTAATTATGGAGTGTGGTGTTATCCTGGAAAAAATGGTTTCATGCATCTCCTAGATTAGTTTTTCACCACCTTTACATAAAGGTAAGAAAATTAATTTTTCACTTAGTATAAAGATTACATAAGTGTACAATATGTAAATGCTCTAGGTGATCATTCAGTACTGGGCATGTTGTGAGTATAGTATAACCTGTGCAAGCACCATGCAAAATAAGTCACAAGTATGAAATTAATACAAGATCGGGGATCTTCCTCACTTTGGAACATTATTTAGAACAATTATAAGGAATTTATTGTTTAAAAGGATTATGACTTGTCATTATATGGAACCTGATCATATTCAACCAATTCTTAGTTCATTAGGTAAAGAGAATCAAAATCATAACGCTATAAGCATGTCCAGTCGCAAAATCAGATGCAGGAAGAATAGGAATTTTTCAGGTGATGGCAAATGTAACCTTTCACATCATCAATGAAACATCTATTGCTTGTAGCCTTGGTCATGCCACAGCAGGATCTGTTATCTCTCTAATCAGTTTATGGGTGCTCCTGTATTTTCTGTGTGTTGGTTGGATTGGAGTGTTATTGCCTTCCTCCTCTCAGCTGCGATATACTTCATTGCAGTTCAATTCGTTTTGTTTGGTATACAGAGGATTAGAGATCCACCACACACCATGATTTTGATGTTTAAAATTATATTTCTGTTTTCAGTGCTAACATATTGGGGGGTGAATACAGACACATCAGTTATTTTATCTAATGTTTTAGGTCAGAGGTCATTGACTGAGTGTGAGTAGCTGTCTGAGTATTTAAAATGGCCAACACCATTTATAGCTCCCCCAGTTGAACCTTTTAACCCTGAGGTGCTGGAGGGTAAGTAGATTTGATAAAATCAGATGTTATGTTCTGCATTTTAAAATAGTGTATCATAAAAGAAAAGGGTGAGGCCTTTCAGTTTGAAAACTTCTTTCTGGATGATGATTTGTTTTGAAGGTCCCTCTTTTGGAGTTTGGAAGGTTTCTCAATTTGGAAGATGCATAACCACTGTGGGACCAGATTGTCTGTTTTTTCTAACTGCTTACTAGCTAAAACAGAAGGAACCCACGGCACACATGATATATTAGGCTAATGCATGCTGGGGACTCTATGGAAAAAGTAGCTACTGGCTATCAGTGATGGGTTTTATGGTTATGCAGTGCAGGGTATGCAAAGGTCTGTGAGCCCGATAGTATTGGGGGCCCAAATGTGGGGCAACTTGTACAGCAGTAACATTCCACAGGTCAGTATAATCTTCCTACAAATCTCTGTGTGATGTTTTTCACCAAGAATGTGTTTAAAATACTTAATCCCAGTAGAAGCATTCAAATAATTGGTTGAACCAGTTGTTTTCCTCTTTTCACTGACTATAAGATATATCACTATGCTTAAAAGTGCCCTGACAGAAGGCTAATTACCATTCGTTTTGTAAGAACTGGAAGATGCAGAAACATATGTTATAGTATATAAACTGTAATACATCATTGTTTGAACTATTCAGTAGTAATATTGATTGTGGAGGTTTTTGAACCAAGTGTGTGTGTGGCCCAGAGCAAATACTTTGCATCACTCTATGCCATTTTTACATAAACATTTTTGTCAATAAAATTAATCCATTTTGTTTATAGATTTTGAATACAATGAACCTTATAATCATGAGTGGAGAGATTTTTAAATGGTACAAGGATAAAGAGATGTGTACGTGGCCTGTCAGAGTGTAACTAATATAAAACAATCCAAACTGTAGCTAAATGTTAACTAGTTATCTATCATTTGGATTGTGTGTTTTTTTAATTGGTGATTGATTATGCTAGACTCAAACACAATCCAGGCTTGATGCAAAATCACAATCATTGAGCAAAATTAATTCCTGTTCTGGATTATTTAACTTCAAAATATTATTTGGAAACCAATTCAAATACCCATCAAGCCAAACTTGAACTTTATCATTTAAAATGTGTAATTTTAAATTGTCTAGTAGGATTGTTCTTTGCACCTATCGTGTTCAGCATATATCCTGATTGTGAAAATAATAAAATTCAAAAGTTTACATTATTATTCTTAACAGAATTTTAAACCACTTATACTCCCTGCTTGACTGAATAGAAACATTATTTGGCTTGGCCTCATTTAGTTTACTGTTTAACTAGTTTGGTATAAAATTATATGCTTTTTTCTATCCCATGTGGGATTATTAGTTGAATTATTAATAGGTTAAAGTTCATACTGTAGATGCTAAAGAATTGTCACATTGAAAAGATTTTTTCACACACTGAAAAGATTTTCTTTGCATCCCCTATATGTTAGGAAGTCAGAAAGCAGGCTTAGATTTGATTACATATCCTGGATGCAGGGAGGTGTAAGAGCATTGCTCAAGGGTAAAACATTTGGCAGTTTGGTGGTTTTGCAGGCTCACAGCTGTTTAATTGGTAGCTCAGAGCCTAAAAGTGATAGTTTAGGTTTCTCTCAAGTCTGTCTTAAAACAAAACTGAGGTGCATATAAGTATGCTACAACAGGTCTCGGTCGTTATAGGTTTTACTGCTCTGCACACCGACTGTGAAGTTTCTCACCTGGAACACGAGTACAATGTAAGTAACCTGAGCCAAATTCCACAACTATCGTTGCATTCCAAAGTTCAGATGAAACTCATATGAAGCTTCTGCAGTCCCACTGACCTAAATCAAGTTGGTATCTTGAAGATACCAAACTTAAATCTTGTCAGATCAGGTCAGATCTTTCAAACTTAACTTTTTTCTTTCTCTGGAACTAGTTGTACGACCAAAATTAGAATTTACCTGAACTGGCCATACAGCTAGACATTTTTGGGCAAGACATAAGTTAAATTAAATTTGTACTACATACACTGTAACTCTGTAAGATACCAACTCAATTTAGTTCAACAAGCATTCTGTGCATAGAGCAGCAAAATTTATAACCACCAAGTCGGATTGTAACTTGTACCACTACTTGCACTTTTGATTTAAGACAGAAAAAAGCCTGAACTATCCATTTCTACCAAAATGCTGAGACTGTGACACAATACTACAACCTAAATGACAGAAGTTGTATTCAAAATGCTTTGTTTAAAAACCTTATTCATATGCATTATCAGTTTCATCTTGGAGGTAAAGATGGGAGCCAATACAGATTATACAGTTAGATATTATACAATGTGTAAGATATTGGCATTAAATATCGGTGCTTCGTTTTCTGATTATGCATTATATTTTTTAAGAGGGTAACCCCTATCATGCTTGGTTTACTACTGGAACATCTGATAGATAAACAATGCAATCCATATTCAACATGCATAGTTCAGCAAATAGATGCTGCATGGAGTTTTTTTTTTTATTATTCTATTTCGGTTCCCTCCTGGAGGAAATGTAACTGTCATGCATGTGGCTTAGGTATGTGTATAGGTGTGTGTAGTACTATGGCACCGCCTCCTGAACAGAAGCTAAATAGATAAGAGAAGACCAGGGGCAAAGAATGCGCAAAGTAAACATTACTGTGTGCACTCACGTGCTGTTTCAGTGGTATTTATTCATTCAGTTATTTACCTTCCCAGCCACTCAGTCTGATTGTTCACCCACGCTGTGTGAAATAACTATATACACCAACAAGGAACTTGGTCCAGGGTAAGAAATTGGTTAAAAAATAATGTTAAGTCAACTGTGATTGTTTTTATGAAACATGTTGCTGGCTGTGGCTTATGAAACTACTGTGTGTTCGCTGATAAGGGGAATATGTTCTGTGAAAGAAAGCAGATGTAGGTCCTGTGCACCATTCAAACACACCAGATGGGACTTATTTAGCAAATGGGACTTACCTTGTCCTGTGATATGGCATGTCAGCTTTATTTCTCTTGCTGTCTCAAACAGGCACATAAACAAATCACAGCTGTTTTGTCCTTTTGACCCAGAAACTGCTCTTACCTATAGCAGTGTTAGCTATACGCATCTTTGGTTTCATGGTGTTGAAACCTATAAACACACAGCACCTTGGTCAGAAAATGAAGGACAGAACTGACCTCTATTTGTCCTCTGCGTAGTTAACCAAAGCCAATGATTTACTGTTTCTGTGATAGTGAAAAGCTTCGACATCACAATTTCTATGCAGCTGATTTTTCTCAGCTCACTGACCCTGAAAAAGTCTAACTGCTTCTCTGCTTTTCATCCGTTTGTCTTTCTCACGCTGTCCTGTTTCCCCCTTCCTGTTTGTTTTCTCTTTTCCTTTTCTGTCACTTTATCTGTTATTCACTCTTCTATGGCACGTCTTCCAAACAGTCAGACACACACACACACACACACACACACACACACATATTTAGAGGGGATTTTGGCAGGTCTGCCTTCATTGTGTGTGGGATGAGAGATGGAACGTTCAGTTTTCGAGAAGGCAGAGAGGAAAAGATTTAGTGTTACAGATGTTCTGGGTGAAAAAGGTGGTGAACCAGATTATCAGGCTCCTCTTCCTGTTTGATAAACTTCCAGATGGCCAAAATCAGAAGGATGGTGGTAGTGCTGCGGAGAGATTGTTGTTTCGTGCGTTATAACTGGAGATGGACCATATAACAGTTCTCTTAAAAGAGTTTTCTTTTGCTCTGCTATTTGTAACATGCACCATGTGAACAAAATGTACAGCACCAGTGTGTGAAAAAAATCCCTGGATGATACTCTTGCAGAATTCCTCCAGAACTTTCTTTGTGGGATATTGCAATAAGGTTGGTTCATTTTCTAAAAAGAAATGTCCACATGAGCATAAGTGGCTGTACTTCCTGAGTAAAAATGGCATCTCTGCCTAGTCAGCGAAAATAACAATAGTCAATTGTGAGTTTCAGTGAAGGTGTGTATGGACGACTTGGATGAAGCAGGAAAAAAAAACACTATCCCCATCATCATCATATCTACAGTAGTTATTCAACCCTGTTTCACGAGTTTCAATTCTGATTTTGGAGGACACCCTGCCCTGAGTGTTTTCTCAGCTCCCAGCAGTCCTAATTTAACTAATCAGCCTTTGGTGGCCCATTATCAGCCTTTGGTAAATTGAAGTGAGTGTGATAAAACAGGAAAAAACATTAAAAACGTGCCGATCCAGGGTGGAGAACCACCAGTCTACTTAAACTTGCCCAGTTAATAAGGTAGACCTAGTTAAAAAGTATGATGGCTTGTTTCATAGCAAATATAGAAATGGGAACTTCTATGAATTGATTATAGTTTGTAATAATTGTGCAATTACCACATTTCCTAAATATTATAAGTCCACCTAAATCCAGACAGCATTTTAAGAATGTAATAAATATACGTATTGTTTCTTTTAAAATTGGTCAGAGAATTGGGAATAAAGATGAAAAAAATTTGAATGACAAGCAGGCACATTAGTAAGTAGTATACCAAATGATTAATGCACACTATGAGGAATAATATGTACTGTATTATGCAATATGCCATGTGTTAAGGCCCTGGGAGCTGCCTTTTAGAGAAATACTGCAATGCTGAGCAGCTCAGGGCGGAGCAAATTTCCAGGCAAGAAAAATGTAAACAGAAACCGGCACAGATTTCCAATAATTCCTTAGGAAAAAAATTACAATTACGGACTGCTCCTTTGGAGAGACAGAACATTTCTAAGTTTTATAAAGTTCCTAATTATTGTATGTGTGTTTAGTGTGATCCTCTACTTTGTTGTACATCCTCGCGGAAGTGTTGGAAGTTGGAAGGACAGAATTGTATAGGATTCATTCTGTTTCCTTTACTGGAACTAATTGGGACTAACAAATATTTCAGGATGACAATGCCCTTATAAAGAAAGCAAGCTCAGGAGAAACATGGTTTATCAAGGATGGTGTAGAAGAACTTGAGAAGCCTGCACAGAGCCTTAACCTCAACTTTGGTATGAATTTGAATGCTAAATAAATCCCAGGCTTCTTCATCCAACATCAGTACGTTTAGAGGAGAGGCTGTTACAGTGGCAACAGGGCAACAAGCACATATGGGTATGATGGATGGGTGTCCTCATACTTTTGACCATATAACGAATGGTAAAAGTTGCTTCATGAAAACTGTTCCTATGGTCTAAACAGTTCCCGTTCCTACTAGTAAGTATTCTGAATCCATTGTTCTCTTATTTTGCTAATTTTGTGTAAAAATGAAATCAAGTATAGTTTCAATTACAAAATATAAATTAGTAATGTGCAGCAATAGTGTATGTTCTATATATGGTATGTAGACATGTTTGAAGGTTGCTGACTTAGTGACTTCATAGACCAAATTCTCAGCAGGTTAACATACAGTATCACTCCATGCAATTGATTTACCATGTTTGTGTTCGTGTTTCATTCATTGTTGTCTCATGCACGCTTGCGTCTCATGGAAACACTGAATTGTGCCGAGCTGGAAGCATTAAGGGTAACACTGAGTGATACCCAAACAGCACAATGACAGGAAATGTGTGCTCTGACTTTCCCTTTTCTGACCTGAACCTAACTGTCAGTGGACTTGACATTTCCTGCAAAAAGGGCATTATGGGTGGAGAATTAAACCATAGATATAACCCTGTTTGTAAATATTTGCCCTGAATGTCACTGGCATTTTTTGGAGAGCTGTGAATAATGTACACGTGTATGCAGGTTGTCAGTCTTATGTGTGATAGATGTTTGAGTCTTCTGCCTAACTCAGATTAAAACTGACTTCGCTGTAGGCGGCATGCAGCTGGTATTTCCATGTATCATGTATGGCTGTTTTTTATTTATTTATTTTTAACAGCGACACGTGATGACCCGAGAACATTAACACGCGTACAGACATTCTTAGCTAAATATTATACAACTTTTCACTGTTTATCTCTCAGATGCCATGTCAGCATTTTATCTAATGTTTCTTAAACTTTTTAACCCAGACTTGGACAGTTAAATAACAACAAATATGTCTGACAAGCGCTCATTCTGCTCCTTTAGTGTGTGTACTGGCGTATTCCTCAGAGGGACCTGAAAAAGCAATGACTATTTGAATATAAACGAATATCGAATATGTGTTTTGCATTAGTGGTGTCTCCAGAATGTGTTTCCACCCTGTAATCTTGGGATGGACTCCGGATACACCATGACCCTGACCAGCACTGTGGAAATGTTTGTCACATGTCAGATGAACTGAGTGCGCTTGGAAATCAGAGTTTAGTGTGTTTATACCAAAAAGTCATGTAGTAGTCCGTGGCACTTTGAGAGATTTTATGGATCTCACTGCACAGTATGGTTGTGTTTGTTCTCATTAAACATCATTGTGAGAATGAAGACATTCACACACATCTCTGCTGAGAGATGTTGCCAGTCTTCCAGGATTTCCATGAACACATAAGGGCCATAACAATACTGATACATCACAGTTGTGTACTCAGGCCACCTTCTACAACTTAGCAACACAAAACTACACGCACGCGCACACACACACGCGCGCGCACGCACGCACACACACACACACACCCACACACACACACACACACACACACACACACACAAAATCACAAATGTCCACTGGATGGCGATATTGGATTACCAATATTGCTGTTTACTTATTTTTCTTATTAATATTTCATATACTGTCCCACAGAGACTTAAATCTGGAAGCGATAATAAGTCTTATATGTATATGACATTCAGTGTCCTAGGTGAAAGATGCATAAGAAATATGTAATAGATATATCATTAAGGGTTACTAGCAAATATACATTTTAATCCCCATCCCACACACTTACTAAACAGTCTAATAGAATATTAATAAAGTGTAAAGTACATTCAAGGGCTGATTCTAAAATCTGTCTCGTGAGGAGTTTAAACTGTTTATAGCTTTTGTATTGTGTTATAAACAGCCAAACAGATCATTCCCAGAATCCATGGCTGTGGTGACAGCTGCTAAATTCTGTCTTTGTAAACAAATTTTAGACTAATTGTTTGGATTTGGATTATTGTTTAATTTGGTTGCGGTAGAGGATGAGTGTGTGTCATTTAGATTTGCACTAGATGTCATTGGTGTCTCTTAAACTTTATATTAAGTTCCATAGAACTGAGGCAGGAACGAAAGGGAGTCAACTAACCCTCTGAGAGTTGATCTTCTCCAAATCCCAAACCCCAGGATGCATTATATGGTAGAAAAATAATACTTAAAGTTAAAATACCATCCGACAGCTTCTTTCCTTACATGGCCTGAGGAGTGACTCTGAGAACTGATAAACACCAAGCTTAATAAGGCTCTGTAGTTTAGGGGGGGCGGGGGAGCGGACAGGAAATGTAGTGTGTCGCCACCAGGAAACCAGTACATGGAAATAAACCAAGCAGTAGTCTCTTTGTGCTGCCTTCCTTGTTTACTGTTGTGTGGTCGGGCTGGGCTATGTTGTTGAGGGCTATTCTCAGGCAGAAAAGGGTCATGTGCTGAAAAGAAAGATTTCCCAACTGGTTTTCTGAGCTCTCCGAGAAATGTACTAAGCACTCCTTTTGTCTGCTCATACAAGAATGAAGACGTGTAAACTCTGACCTGAAGGACATGGCGAGGAAACTTCTTTAGTTTGAGGTTTTCCCTTTCTGAAGCTCTTTATCTTTCTCTGCATGCTCCCACACATACAGAATGAATATGGATAAAGGGGGTCAGGATGAAGCCTAAAGAAACAATGTGCATGATCTCATCGAAGGCCTGTGCTAGTTCTATGCTCGTGCATCACCAATGCAAGCTTTTCTCCTGCACTCCCTCACATACTTTCTTCTTTCTCTTCACTCCTCCGCTACCCTGTCTTGTTCATCCCCCCAGAGCTTGCTGACAATCAACAGTCCTTCACCTCTTTCAATAGGAGGGTTAAAGCAAGCCTGACTGAGTGGTCCTTTTGTGGCGGTTTAATTACAGGCCCTGGATTGGGTTCGTTCCCTGCTTTCAGTCTGGTTCGTGCTACACTGGGTGTTCTGGCTGCAGGCCCAGGGATGAGTGGCTACTTCTGAAGACATATTTGTACTTTCTTGCACTAATTGTGCCAATTCTCTTCAAATGCAGTGTAACAAAGGACATCAGTCTTAGAACTTCAAATATACTCAAATATATTCAAAGATCACATATACTTCGGCATGTACAGCTAAACATCCTTTCATTTTCATGTTTACTCACTGCTACCACACACTTGCACACACCTTTCCTCAGACGAGATGCCATCAATCGGACTTCCTGCCCTACTGCTGGGAACTCACTCAATGGATGATGGCTAATATGCATCCCCACCCTCTTTTAATTGTTCGACGGGATCAGAGGAATTCAGACTGGGGGAGAGATTAGCCAGGCTGAGAGGTCAAGGACCGGCTCCCCTAAGGCTTGAGAAGCAATTTAAGCACGGGTCAGGTTATAAATGAGAGGGAAATTAGAGACTGTTCTTTAGGGATCTGATATGGAATCCTCCAGGGATGACGGAAGAATCTCTCTCTCTACATTGTGTTAATGCTACAGTACGCACTGCAGATCAGTTGCAGTTTATAACTACTTAGAACCTAACATTAACATCGTAAATACTACAATACATTTACAATGGGCCATGTCCAGATTTAAGTTAAGATTAACTTGTGAAAACATAGTAATGCAGTAATTTTACATAATATTTAGAACTCAGACATAATTACAGAATTGCCTCTGACCTTGAACCTAAGTCATTTTATTGTGTATGATATTAACTCAAAACTTAATACTTCCTGTATGTGCATATAAAAAGGGAATCCATTTTAGAGCTATATTAAATATCTCATCACATCATTATGACAGAATTAATCTACCAAAGCTGGAGAAAGATCTTATATTATATATCAGCCAAAACAATTATACAAACTTGTATAAAAGTTTTAATCCTAAATGTATTGCTATATGTTTTATATGATAATATTATTAATATAATATCAATATAATATACATCATACTATTTTTCTTTTCCTGAAGTGTGTATAATTTTTTTGGGCTGACTCTATAAATGGCATGTTACATATTTTGATAAAATTCTGATCTGTATTTATTTAAACTACAGTAAAGCTATATGGGATTTTTTCCCAAATGTTCAAGTCCCCCCTCCGCCCCACACCACAACCTCAAATAAAATAAAAATAAAAGTGAATTTTTTTTTTTTCGATACCTTTTTATGTTTAATGAGAGGATGGGAGTAATAATATTATCAGCTGTGCTGGAACAAAATGCAGCAGGAAACTCAGCCGGATGCTGGATTTTTAAGTGATTTTCCAGTAATGTGCTGTAAACAATAAAAATCCTTTTACAAAGTAGTCTAATGTCCACATTGCGTACATTTTCATGTTCAGCTGCTTAAAGTGCTGTATTGCAGTGTTCAGTGGAGGAAATTACATTAATTACACAATTAGTGATTATGTGACCAAATTAAAGTGAAATAAACCTTACTATGGCCTTAAGGAATGCAGGACAATTTGGTGTACAGTTTCAGTAGTTACAAATTTGCATCATAATCATGACTTTATAAATTATATATAATACATTCACCATATAAACTCTTTACATTTTTATATCATCTTATTCATCTGATCTTTATGTTTATTTTATTTTATTATAAAAAGTGGTGGCCTAGATACTACCTACTGGAAAAATTCTGTAACGAGTGTGGTATACCTAGTTGTTAGCACTGACGTCTCGTACCTCGAGTGTCGGGATATCGAATTTGCCTTTGGTCTATGTGCATGGAGTTGTAGGATAGTTTCAAACATATTCCCCCTCTCTCTCTCTTTCATGTTTGCTCTCTCTTAAGAAAAATAAAACCAGTATTGATGTTTGATATTCCTTAGTATCATTCTTAGGATCTTAGTATCAGTCTGCCTATCCCTAAGTTGGTAACCCTTTTGAGTCCAGACAGGAAATTAGCACAATAGACAAAAAAAAGCACAAAAAGTTTATTGCTCCAAGGTAACACATGTTCCGTCTCAGATCGCATCGTCCTTCTCATAAAAAGGGTCTATTTTTATTATGGCACATCATTGCATGCTTGCCTTTAATATACAGTATAGTCAATCTGTTTCTGCTGAATCCCCTCTAACTCAGAACCTCCTAGACTTCTTCTGGTGTGTGTGTGCACATAGGACTCGATACAGTATATTCAATAAAGACACATAAATCAAATACATCTTTTTTTTTTACCGTTTTACCTTTATTTTACCTTATAGACCATATCAGTACTCTATTGGCCATCTGCATAATAGATTTTGTAATACAATGAGAGATATTGATTGCTATCCTTACTCACCATGCTGTTTGTGGGTTAGCTAATATTGTTCTTGTGTTGTTGCTCAGTGATGGCACTGTTGTTGGACTCTGCATCTCCTCAGAGCATTTACATTCCCTGTTCTCTAGCTTACCAGTAGGCCTGTTTATGTGTGGTTAGGAAAGTCTGTAGTGTATGTTCTCCCTGGGCATGCAGATTTGGCTTGGCTCCACTAAAATGCATACTGAAGTTCCCTCCATCCTCCTGTTGGTTTGGGTTCTAAATTTAGTCCTGAACACTACAGTGACCTTAAACCAGGTAAAACTTGAGCTCGTGCTCAAGCTTCAGTTATTGTATTACATGACTTTGCAGTGTTTCATAAAAGTGAACTTGCACATCGATCAGTTATACCCAATATAGAGTCAGGTCCATAAATTTTGGAACAAATGTACATTTCTGGAATTTTTGACTCTGTATACTTCCCTATTGAATTTGAAATGAAACACTGAAGATTTATACAGAAATTCCCGGGGGATTTGACAAAAATTGTGGCATTAAACATTCAGGAATGACAGGCATTTTCATCCACACACACACAGATTTTGGGGCCTCATAAATAATGTAATGGAACAAATGGTTGACAGGCAGTTGCATGGCCAGGTGTGGCCTGTTCCCGCATTACTCAATGACTAATCAAGCAGAAAAAAGTGCTGGAGGTGGTTCACTCACATCTTAAGTGTTTAATTTAAAATTTAAAGTTGTGGTACTGTATAAAGAGGCCAAATGACAAAAAAAGTTATCTTTGTTCTAACATTTACGGATATGCCTGTATATCCTGCATGGCTACTTATACTGAATATAATCACATATCTGATTCTCACACCAGCTGTTTGTCACAAAAGACATGTGGGACATGAGGCCAATGCAAATTTAAGTGATTTTATTCTTCCCTGGATCGGCACTGGGGTTCTGTGGTGACAGCTTGGTGAAAAAGTTCCATCGAAAGATGACTATATAACAGTGAGATTTATTGTAAACATATTATACAATTCCTTGGAGGGCTTGACATATATGCACACAATGTCTAGGAGATTCTTAATAGCCCTTGCAACTTGAATGGGCTTTGAGAACAGTTTCATATGAGGGACGTTTAAGACAAACTGGGACTTTTGATTGAGCAAAATAACAGAACAGTTATTAGAGTTATAAATGACCTTTATTTAACTAAATAATCTCCTGCTACACTAATGCACTTATCATAGAGCTTTATTAGTGCTTGATACCATCAATTTAGAAAGTTTTCTCAGTACGCCGGAGCTATGGTCCGACTGCCTGCTTCACGTCCCAGTAACTCCTTTAATGACTCAAACATGTGGAAATCAATTGGAGTGAGGTCGTGACTATATGGGGGATGGGGACATTAACTCCTAGCCAAGTTTCTGTAATATGAAAGTACAGACAGATGTGTCTCTTTTGCAAGTTGCCGACAAGTTATCTGTCGTTTTTCAAGAATCAGTCGTTCAATTTGCTGAATGTTCCCAGGAATGACTGAAGTGGGCTCTGAGCCACCTCGGATAGAATAGTCATTTGCAGATGCATGGCATTCCTTAAAACATTTGCACCCTTCAAATGTTTTACTGTGGACGAGAGCCTCATCATAATATCGTCAGTATTTTTGTAATAATCAATTTATTGTATTAACTGATTGCATTGTATCTTTCCACCCTTGTGAAAGAATCTATAAAAAAGACTATAAAATAAGAAATTTTGCTTGCTTGTTTCATGCATTTGTGCGGTTTTGAGTGATTTTGATTTGTTTGAACAGATGGAGATAACAGGTGGCATAAAATGGGTGTGTGGGTAAGTGAGCATTTGTGTGTCCTTGTACTGGGGTGGGCAAGCGGGCAGCCCATCTTAACCTGGCACATGAGGCAAAACAAATGCAGAGCAAATGGGAAGCCGCTCTCTCTCTCTCTCTCTCTGTCTCTCTCGCTCTCCTTCTGCCTCAAAGACTTTTCCCACTTTCTTTGCCTTCTTTAAAATGGAGTACTTTAAAGTGGGATCTTTTAATTTGATGAGCAGAACTTATTCAAACAGATACACTCACACACATATGCCAGCCTTGGGTAAGATATGTGGCAAAGATAACATGTAAAAAGGGGGAGAGTGTGAGATTGAGTGAGAGAGCGATTGAGAGAGAGACAGAATACTTTTTTCTATGAATATCTGAATGCTTTCAAAGACATTTTGTCTATTTATCCACAATATGCAACCTTAAGCCAAATTCTGTCCTTGCTTAAGGAGTTTAATATTGTTACCAAAGGCAGTGTCTATGTGAAGGCTTGTGAAGAGCAAGCAAGTTAGAACCCCAACAGGAAACGAAGTTAAAAGTTTTAGCCTTGGTTTAACCCCTGAACATGCCCAGAGGGAGTATGGTGAGTGTGGGGGTTCAAAGCACACTAAGCATGAAAACTACCGGAGCCTTTCACTTTGAGCCACACAGCGACAGAGCACGTTCTAATGCCTAATAGCAGCTGAGCTGAGTCATGCCCATTGAAAGAGTAACACCGCCAGCACAGGCCTCACTCTCCCATGAAATGTGGGGAGGGAGGGCAGCAAAGTGACCCTCACATGTGTTTCGCTCATACACACTTTGTATGAATGTTTTATCACTGAATTATTAATTTATCTAAATGCACTCTCATGCCCTGCCTTATGTACAGTACGAACAGTTAGATGGATTACCTCCTGGCTCTAGGTGTATATGTGGAGGGTGCCCTGGGATGGCATGAACTGAAAATTCTGATACCTGTTTTAAACATGTTTGGTTTTTTTATGTCAGAATCACAATGTCTATTAGAAGAGCATGCTGGGATGAGCTTTCCAAAGCCACCCCACTGTGTATGAGTGACAGAGAGTGGAAGGAGGATTCATGAGTGACAGAGAGTGGAAGGAGGATTCAGACACCGAGAATAATAGAGGTGACTCTGAATAGGCTGAAGATGAAGATGGTGATGAGAGAGTGTGTGGTGGTGGCAGGGTTCTATTGATCCCAATGCTCAAAGGGTCACGCTGTCCCACAAAGACAGCCAGTGTGGACTGACCGACCTTTTAAACAAATGACATCATGCAGCTGTGCCGACAGCTGACCTGGGTTTTTGAGGTGAGGTATTTCTGGGCAGACATGAAGTAAAGAGGTGATTTATTGTCCAGGGCTTGCTTGTGTATATTTAAGGTAAGGTGCAACAGATGAGTTATCAGCTCCAAATCAGTGATCTCTTTAGTTGTGAAATTTGTAATCTTATTTCTGTTAGTGTTGCGATGCAAGTATGATGAAGTGAACTTTAATTACAGTTGTTCTGCATGATGCAGACTAAAGAAAATTGCATGTGCCACACATGTAGGGTACCTGTATCTGATGACTGACGTTCAATTAAACATTATTGGAAATAAATTTTCTCACGTTTGTCCTGTGAGCTTGATATTTGACTGCCTGCTCCTACTGATATGAGATTAAAAACCAGATGAGCCTCAGAAATCTATCCAATTTTTCCAACATTAGAATACAGACAGTTCAAATGGTTTATTTGTTTTTTTTATGCTCTCTCTCTTTCTCTCTCTCTCTCTCTCTCTCTCTTTCTTTCTCGTCCGACTGGGTGCCTGTCACAATAGAGCTGGTATGGTTTCATACCTAAAGTTGGTGTATGATTTACAAATTTTCCACTTAGTCCAACCTGATACCCTGACACAGGATTACAGGATTACAGAATTTTAACACCATGAGGTTACAGACAGCCTTGTGCTTTTTTTTTATAACAAAAAAAAAAAATCATATTTACTGCAGTCTTAAATTTATAATTTCTCTTTCTGTTCACCACAGATTATAGTCCACATTATGCATTACCACACTGCAGAAATTAACTATGGATACAGTTCAAATTTCTAGAGGCATGGTCAGTGAAAATAAGTAATGGATTGTTGCTTTTCCTGCTGTTGCCATGGTAGTTCAGTCTCGACTATGGTTTATACAGAACACAGTCAACCTTGTGATCCTTAACTGACGTAACTCTGTTCTTACATCTCTGCTATTTTTAGCCTCGTTTACTAATTACCATGTAGAGAATCCAGTTCAGTATTTTGACTCAACATCTTGCACATATTTAAGTAAACCTGCTCCAGAGCTGCATCAGAGCTTAGATTTTCCTAGGAAGAACACATGGTCCTTAGAGAATTGAGGTCCTTTTTAAAACAGAAGAGATCAGCTTGACTCATATTATTTGAGCAGCTCTATAAAGCTATGTCCAAGCTGCAGGAAAAAAAGTGGCTCTTACCTGATTTACTGGTCAAATAATTTTTAATCTATTTAAATTTTTTTAGACTGTTCAGACTATGTTGTCAATGTGGCTTATGTCTTACATTAATGTGAACAGATCTGACCTGCAGATGCAAAGGATAAATGTGTCATGAGATGCAACAAGTTTGCTGTAAAAAGGGCATAGTATTGTTATATCACACCCTATGTAGCTTCTAGGTCTTTAAGATCTAATGATCAGCTACTATTATCCGTCCCCCGTTCACGTTGTA
>JAOVVB010000037.1:23539545-23551861 GCA_028570985.1 Heterobranchus longifilis | reverse complement strand
ATTGGAAGGAACTTCAACATGCAGCAAAAGGACAACCCCAAACATAAGAAAGAATGCATCAGGGAACAGTGGAGGGTTTCAGACTGACCAGGGCAATCACCAGACATTAATCAAACTGAGCATGTGTTTGACGTCCTGAAGAGGAGCCTAAACAGAGAAATGCCCCTAATACAAACAACTAAAAGAAGCTGCTGAACTGTCTGATCTCAAAAACAATCTGTTCTGTTACTTTTGCTCGATTAAAAATTGGGTGTCAGAAACTGAAAGCTGAAATTGTGGGCCATCATGTCATATTCATCATTTGAACTTAAACACAAATTTCAGAGGGTTTCAGTAAACAACTTGTGTCTCCAAGCTTCACAGAGTGTATTTATGACATTTTTATTAAAGAGGTGGGACGGTGGCTTAATGGTTAGCACTGTTGCCTTGCAGCTCCAGGATCCGGGTTCGATTCCCACCTCGAAGTTTGCATGGAGTTTGCATGTTCTTTCTGTACTTGGTGGGTTTCCTTTGGGAACTCTGGTTTCCCCCCACAGTCCAAAGACATACAGATTGGTGTTTTTAAATTGCCCGTAGTTTGTAAATGAGCGTGTGTATGTGTGTGTGCCCTGCGATGGATTGGCATCCTGTCCAGGATGTACCCTGCCCCGTGCCCCAAGGCTCCTGGGATAGGCTCCAGGCCCCCCATGACCCCGTATACAGGATAAAGCGGTATAGATGATGACGGTTATGATTTATACAGTATAAAAGATGTTGCTTTGGGTTTTGTTGTCAGCGGTTTTTCTTTGTGATTGTTAAAGCAACTGCTGCAAGCATGCTTGCTGAAGGCTGTAATGTTAAAGAGCAACAGAAAGTACAACAGACTGTCTACATCATTTGGTCGCCATTCTCTAAATAACAAGCCAAGTAAACAAAGCATTTTTGTTAAACATTCCTGAAAAAGACAATATTTTGGAGATAAGAACAAATTCAAGAGCTTACTTAGGCCTTGAGAAAGCAATAAGGAGAAGAGAACTCGTATTACACTGATTGAAGAGTGGTGCCAGCCATTCGGTGCGTTACGTAACTCTTGGCAATCCTTCTGTGCCTGTACAATGTGTCTGCATCTTTCAGCTTTTAATATAGCTAATGATGCACTTTATGCACTAAAAGCAATTCAACACACACCCACACAAACACGGGGTGTAACACATGCATACATGGTCTCTACTCTAATCTTCATTCATGTGTCTATTGTCGCACACTTCATTTGAACAGTTCATTCTTTTGTTGCCCTTCCTCTCTTTAGTTTTTCCTGTAGAAATCGAGTTTCTCATCCTGGCTAAAATGAAGGCATCTCTGACCAGACACCCGTCACCTAATGTTTTGTTTTAATTCGTAATTGATTTACAATGTAGAAGGACTGCAGCATCAGTTTGGTAGTTTAGATCTCTAAAAGTCTGTCTTGATAAAACCAACCTCAATCTTTCAGGGTTTAGTACTGACTTATGAATATGGTTATAGTCTGGACATAAGACAGTGTTTGCTCCCATGGAGACATGGAGACCATTTGACTGTTGGTGCCTGTGTGACAGCCTGTATAGTATTGAGAATGTCTGAAAGTGTGTGGGAGTAGAGAAGTAAAGTTGTGTCTGTCTCCAGCACCTGCATGATGCTTAGTAGGGGCCGATGAGAATAGCCAGACGACCAAAACAGTATTGGTGCCGATTTCATTTTTTGCAACATGGAAGTGACCAATCTTGCTTTCCTAAAAATTTCAAGCTGTATTTGGAGAAATTATTTTATATGTGCCCCAAAAATGGTTATTTCAGCGTTACACTGTCTCGCTTCAAACCAAAATATAATTTAAAATGTAAATTATTTATATTTAGGATTTTTTCCAAAAAAAATTCTGTAGTGTCTGTAAACATGTCAAATTCATGTTGCAATATCTTAACAACTTAGCAATTTAGAATAATACACGTTTTTCAGATTTATGTCTTTTCATGTGAAAAAATTGGCCAAGTTTCATCTGAATTACAATTTAAGATCGTTGAAAGATTTGAATTGAATAAAGTAAACTGACATTACACCCAGGTGAGACACTTTTGTTACCATGTTTTGGCTGGTGCATGCATGCAAAAATATAAGTAATAATAACTCTGTGCTTTTAATGCTGCTTTTGACTTTTTAAAATGATGTGTTTTTAAAAAGATAATGCTTAGAGTTAAGAGTTAATTGCCTTATGGTCCACGGTTTGCCTCTCTAATTCATTCACATTCTCTAATTTTTCCAATGTGTACATACTTAACACTGTTTTTATTTGGTTACACTGTATATGCAACGCAAGTTGTATTCAGTCATCACATATTCTGTCATATTTACCTCAAGTTTACATAAGTTCTACATGAATAACGTTGTGCTTTCCCCTTGCTGGAGATATTTAGCCAGTTCTGGATGCAGACCAGCTGACTAGTTAGACTCTGAAGCAGAACTCCAGCCGCACTGAATAACTTCCAGATTCTGGATAAACAGGAAGTTGCTAGAATTACAGGGCTCTGTGAAGAGACAGTTATGGCCATGAAGGCTGACAAACATATGAAAACCTAAGATTAACTCTGGTCACAGGAAAGTTAAGGGGCACACAATGTCCTAAAATGTTTGTAAGGCAAACTGTTACAGCAGTGTGATATCATTATCTACAGGACGACGTATCCAATGAAGAGCAGCGGTCTGGTTGGATGTAAAATGTGAAGCCTTTTCTGCCAAGATGAATAATCCAGAATCCATGCAGTACCACCCATTTAGTCCCAAACAAACGTATGTAAAAAGACTGATCCTCATTCGGTCTGGGAAGTGTGCTGGATTCGTATCCAACTGTAGCGAACAACTTTTCCTTTTCAGGAAAGTCTCACTCCAAGGCGGCAGCATGTCTTTGCCTCTCCCTGACTTAAAAAGATTTGTTTTGACAATGGCCTGCTTTTTTTTTTTTAAGCCAAAAGTTTCTCATTTTATTTTTAGTATGTTGTCTCATTACATACTTCCACCTTCCAGTCATGACTTCCTGTGAGAATGTTTTTGATGTGTGTGTGAACTTCCAGCGTCCCATAGATCATAGAGAACTCTGTGGTTATCTCATTAAAGAGATAAACAGACATGCTTATTTTTTTCTTTTTGTTCCTGAACCTGACCTGTGACCCAATATGGCAGATTACTACTAAAGGAGAGTGTTGCAGTTACTCTGTGATTAAACAGGAGCAGTGTATCATTATATCCGTGTGTAAAAAATGGTTTTTGGCCGTGTGTATATGTGAAATGCAACATCTAGTTGTACTTGGCCTGTGTGTGTGTGCTCTGCTGTGTTTAATTCCTGGGTGCATGCTTTTTCAGAGTTGTGTGTAGTACTGTGTGTGTCATTGTGGAGTGTATTTCTGTAGCTTGTCATTACAATCCGAGCGGCTGGTGTGTGTTATTATGGAGTTGGTGTTAGAGAGAAGCAGCCCGGCTTAGTATGCAGCTGTGCCTTGTGACTCAGACTCTCCTCAGGCACACAGATGCACACAGCCAGCTACATCGTCACCCGCGTCATCAGCGCCATCCCTGGTGAAGAAACAACACCTAGGCTCCTCAGTATCCAGGGACTGAACTGATGCACCAATACACCCCCTAAACAATCAAATGAACATCATTCCATTCCATTTGTAATTTTTTAATTTTCTTATATTGCTGCTAAAACACTGTAACCAGCATTCTATATGGTCTATACTCGCATAACCAGCAGTTTATGTTTACATTTAATACACTTGCTATCATATAATTTTTTTTCGCCATTATTCACAATAGAAGTGTGTAGGGCATTGGTGGCCCAATGGTAGGCTTGTTGCCTGCCATGCACTAGGCCTATGTTTGATACCCAGTCACTAGTTGCAAGGCATCATTAATCCCTGTCCCGAGCCCGGATAGAATGGGCATACAGTGTAAAACTGTGGCATGTTGTGCATGGCTTGGATGGTCCGTTGTGCCAAGCCCTTGATGAGTGCAACCTCAAAAAGAACATTCCCAAATAGAACTGTGTACTGTAAAGTGCTGCACTAGGGTAGGGTATTGTTTGGGTTGTTTTACGATACTGGCAGTGAAAATTATTTTTCATGTTCATTGAGGGTGATGATGCTTCTTATGTCTTTTTAAGAGAACCAGAGGACAAATATTTCAATCGACCGCTCAGACAATTTAAGTTGCACCAAAGTTAGGTTATATAGGTACTGGTGCTATATTGGCACCAGGTTCCGGTACCCAACCCTACTGCTACACTGTCCTCTTTTGGTATTAATTACACTGTCTTGTGCCGTTATACTGGAGATTGTCTTGTCTTGTGCTTGTCTTGTGTCTTTGCACAAATTTGTGCATGTTCATTTTATGTAGTTGCCAACAAATCTAGTTATGCGTAGTCTTGTGTAGGTTATTTTGTTTCACTCTGAACTGGTACATGATATAGATGGTTGAAAAGCCACTACACTCGATATGACCCAGTTTTCAGATTTCCAAGAACCACACACAAACATACACGCCAACATTGCTAAACAAACTGATGATTGAGGCTTCTGATTTTGTGCATCAGTCATGTTTAGTACTTTTCAGGCAAAACTCCACATAAATTCCTGACTGTGTGTATATTACCTGTGATAAATTGATAAAAGTCTTTTGGGGTTACATAACTGCACAGTTGCATATTACGATTTAGATTTTCCTACAGTTTGTTGTGCAGCAGTAGCAAAACAATATGATCTGGGACAATGACGCCATATGTCATAATGCTCACAGACGTCTGATAATGACTAAGCAAACACTGCCGTTAATGCTATTCATACAAACTGAGCCTGACCTTTTGTTTCCACATTAACAAACACAGAAGATTCAACTTCCTAGTCAAATCGCCATCACTGGGCCGCACAGCAGCTGTTTCTGACATGACTCATGCAATTGTTGCGTCCCTTTTTCCCCCTTATCTCTCTCTTTCTCTCTTTCTCTCTCCCTTCCCCCATCCACAAAAGCCTGTCATTTCCTTGTGGTTTATTAGCAGTCGAGGCGGGTGCTTTCTGATGACCTACGCGGATGCTTGTTTTAGCACTTCCTCCACATCTCAGTAGCCTAAATGCGTAACTGAACTAATTATCTCAGTCACTTTTTATAGTAACAGACAATAACAGGAGGGTTTTTTTGTTTGTTTTTTTGGGTGAGCTTTATTCATTTCATCAGTAAACCCATAAACCCAAATGTCACTATATCTGCTGATGAGGTATGGGCTGACATTAAGTTGCTTCTTATGTCTTTTTAAGAGAACCAGAGGACAAATATTTCAATCGACCGCTCAGACAATTTAAGTTGCACCAAAGTTAGGTTATATAGGTATGCATTTGTTGCGTGGATTGTGTGGTTGCGTGGATTTACATGGATCTGAATATTCCAGTAATAGTCAGAATTATAGATCAATAAAATAATAAAAGTCCATCATGTAAACACCTGAATCGGAACCGGGGAGGAATGAAATTTTAATCAGAATTAGAGTGGTGGTGTAAACCTAACCCTGATTCATTCATTAGGTAGATATTAGTTGCGTGAACACTTTTAAAATATATCTATTCTTTCTGTGCATGTTTGCCCCACGTGGGGGTAACATTAAGTGATGTGATGGGCTTCCGAGAGACATTTTGCTTTCATTCCTGATTGATAAAGTCAGTGAGGACAACTCTCTCCTAACTGTCTTTACCTTGAAATTTCCTTCTGGATCAATAAAGTATATATCTGTCTGTCTGTTTGTCTGCTTCACACTTTCATCCATTGGGACTTTGCCTCAGTCAAACGACATTGATTGGCTCACATTTAATTACAACCAATCATAATGCAGAAGGCGGGATTCATCTGTAGATCAAAGTAGCTACTACTTCTCCTTACTACTTTGTCCAATTTCGTCCATAAATAATCTCAGCATGGTCTAGAGGGAATATTAAGCATAATGATGTAGATAGCTTCATCTCAGTCAGTTGGAGGAGGTGAAGGCCTCAGCCACATGCAGCAGACATTAGGGCAATACAGGTGTACTGCACTGTGCTTTTCTCATTTTAATGCCACACGCTTTCATAACGACTTCTTCCTCATAATTGTTTTCTTTTGCTGACATCATCTCCACATAACCCTGCTCTGTTCTCCTGTGCATATTATAATAATATTTAATTATTTGTCACATGTACCTTACAGCACCGTGAAATTATTTTTTTTACATATCCCAGTTAAGAAGCTGGGATCAGAGCGCAGCGTCAGTTCTGATTAAAGGCAAGGGCTCAGCAGTGGTAACTTACCAGTGCTGGGGTTCGACCCCCCGACCTTCCGATCAGTAACCCACACCCTTAACCATCTGAGCCACCACTGGCCTAGCATGCTATCTGCAGGTTTGGTTTTGTGCTCCAGGCTTTATTTTACATATTTGCAAACTCCAATTCCCCTGAGGTATAGCTAGAACTACCAAACACATTTCTTTCTCCAGTCACATAACACGCCTTGTATTTCCTCCATGCACTGCGGTTAGTAAACGTATGTACAGACCTCTCTAACGTATTAGATAGAGGAAGCAACAGCAGAGAAGTGCAGCTCCTACTGCTACTGTTAAGGTGTTGGAGTTTGAGACTGAGATTCAGTGTGAGACGAAGTAATTGCTAATGGTGTTTGATTTATCAAACTTGAGAAATGACGCTTTTAAAGTTTCATGCTTCGTTCACATTTTGATGGCCTTCCATTATCGCCATTGTTCATTAAATTGCCATCTTTAAGCAAATTCCAGCAAAAATGTCAGATTAAGATTAAGACTGATTGTTGGTTTTTCAGCAAGCTACAAAGAACATACTCCTGGCACATTTTTAAATAACAGCAATTCAAATCAGTGCGCATTTATAACAACTATAATGTAAAATAATGATGCAATTAAGGCAACAATCGCATAAAATGATTCTTTCTCTGATCTGTGTCGTTCCCCGGTGCACTCTTTTAGCACCCTTGTTTACCGATGAAGCAGGAAGTAGAAGAAGAAGAGAAGAAATGAGGAGAATGGAGTCTGAAAAACATGCCCATATATCCTTTCTTCTGTGCCATGTTGCAGTGAATATGGATGAGTTCTGCCCAAGCAAAATGGCACTTCTTCAACCAAAATCCAAATCTACGACATGTCTGAGTTATTGGATCGTGTTTTAGTGTCTCACCCATCTGCGCTGAATGTGAATGGTGTATCACCGGCACTGCTGAGTCTTTCTGACCTTAGATTCTAAAACATGGAGCGTATGTTGGTTAAAGGACTTTATATATATGATTTATACTGCAGTGGCACTGAATCCTTAAATATGATGATAAGGTGTTGAATAATGAGTAGGGTTATAAAAAGTCCTGGTCCACTTACAACTCCACTGAATTACTAATACATGTCCCAGAGGAAAGAACTGATGTTAAACTGTCCAGAAGAATAAAGATTACTGGTTTGTAAGGAGTTACAAGCAGGAATCTACAGTATAAAACAATGTGTTGGTGGAAAAAGGATGAAACATGTTAAAGTATGCATCTCGTCATGTTTTGTTACATACAACAGCTGAGCAGTCTTGATTGGGGTGCGATAAACATGATGATGAAGAGAAATAGTGTTTAAGCTCTATAACTGTGCCATGCATACAGGATGCCGGAGTTTATTCCTGGAGCATCAAGTGACTAATAAGCTTCTTAGTATGCAGGTGGGGATTAAACAGGGTTCATAAGGGTCCTGGAGCAAGATTCTTTTCTGCTAAAGCTGTTGTGTATTAATATTATGTCAGTGCTTATTAGGCCAATTGTGCTATGAGGATAAAATAGGTTAACATCTAATGAAAGTTTGAGATACACTTTAAGATGCAAATTTATCCATATACGTAAATGCATATGATTCTGTGCTTCATACAAACATGCGCCTAGGGTATAAGAATCTATATAACTTACTGTAAGAGTAGTGTAGTGTAGTAGGGGTTTGTAGCTTCCCACCGGGAAGCCTGACATTGATGACAGCTGTAATATTGTTGTAACCATGTCTCGATGTGGTCCACCTTCAGGACCACAAACTTAAACATTTATTATTGTCATCAGCATCCGGCCACATCAGTGTGTATCACATGTCACACAACTTGGTGTTTTTTCAGAAATAATACTGAGGGTCATCTTAGCTCCCAAATCATTGCACTGTAATATGGTTTTTGCACAGCATTCAAACTGTTCAATTTCACAAAAGAGATCTCTCTCCAATATTTTTGTGACACTCCTTGTTATGTATCTGCATCTACCAGCATCAACAGCAATTTTTTAATGGTCCCGTAGTGAGCATGCAGCGTTCGAGTGGAGCTCAGGCCATTGGTTTGGTATTAATATTCTTTTGAAGGGGCGTTCTTCAACGTTATTCCATCATCATGTGGTCAACGTTGTTCCAATGTAATTTCATCAAAGTAAATCTAACAAAAAAAAATACTACCATCATTCCACACTGTCTGATGTTGCTCAATTACCGTTACCAAAACATTTTAACAACCAACCACAATCCTGCTGGGTTGTTGTACTTTGTCCTGTTAATATATTCTGTAACAGATTTAAATGAAGCATTGGTAATAAATCATTTGCTCAATTTTTGATTGATTTCTGTTCCACTCTGCATATTGATTAGCAACCATTGTACCGCTTTGGCAACGTTTCAGTCGGATATGCTCCGTCAAATGAACAGTATTGCAGGTGGATTTACATTTACTTTCATTTTTCCTGCAATGATCAGAAATGCTGATCACCAATGCTGATCACCTGTAACAAAGTAGACTTTGTAAAAAAACTGTTGAACAAAATGTGTTACAGCCCAAAATGCATCTATCCATATACTATTGCTGGAAAACTGTGTGAAGGATGAGTTGATGAGGATAAAATCTTTACTTAGAGATTACAAAAGCAATAAATAATGATTGATAATGAACATGATCCAGCCTTTCCTCCCCCTTTTCCTCTCTCGCATCCCCATTCTTATCATTTCAGTGTCAGGACACAGAGGAACAATGCTGATTTGGCAGACTAGTAATCAATAGTGTTAATATGCTCATTGGGAGATGGGGCTCAAGGGAATGGCATTAGCAGTTCTGTGCCAGTAGGTTAAGTTTATGACCATATGTATGTTCTGCATCTGGGATATGGGTTTAATCTAATCAATTTTTGGAATTAAATTAAAAAAAGGCTTCCAAATTTAGACTAAAAGTGCTTTAAGCACTTAATATTATCGTTACTTTACTGGATCTGAATCAGGATGTAGATTTTGGTGCCTGATGAGCAAGCCAATGAAGATAGTGTGAAAGGGTGTGAAAGGAAAAACTCCATGAGGATAAATAGGAACCAGTCTGAAAAAGGGATCAAGTGGGTGACGTGTGGATATAAAGCCTTACTCTTCAAGGACATTTAGTATCGGCAATTACAGTGTGATTACAGCAGCAGCAGTAGTTAAAAACACGTCCACCTTATCCAAGTGAGATTATCCACTTAAGAAATATTCAGACTTGGGCATAAGCTGTTTTTATCCATGTGGAACCATTTATAACAGCAGAGAGTGCTGGGAGCTCCAGAAGGTGAGACGAGCGACAGCAGTAGAAATGTGTTGAGATCAGGCCAGGTTTTGTGGGATTAGCTCCAAATCCACTGCAGCCCTAGTACTTCCTAAAATTACTTCCTAAAGATAATGAACAAGGAACATGTAGATAAATGAATGCAGCTCAAGTTCTTTATTGTGTAGGAATTTAGATTAGATTATGACAGATGTCTCCTAAAAAGTTATTTTATTTGTTTCATGCGGTCACTTGGTAAAGAATGTATTGACAGCACTAGTGCTGGTCTCATAGTGCTTGTTGTTCTGTTGTAATTTGAGGCCTGCAGGCAAGCAGGAACACATGAAGGCTGGTATGTGGGTTATGGGAGCTATGTGGCTTTTCTGAAGGAAAAGCAGGAGACAGTGCTGATAAGTAAAATGCTCGAGAGGTTGGTATGCACTCAGAATACAGTAGATCTATGTTATTTGTGTGTGTGTGTCAGCAGTAGGATAATCCACCTACTGTTTATTAGCAAGCCAGATGTCACTTCCTGTAATGCATTGTGTACCAGGACGTAATGTCCTGTATGTAACAGTTATAAGATGCAAGTAATGATGGCACTATGTAGGGTTGGGTATTGTTTTTTTTTTGGTTTTTTTTATGATAACAGTGCCAAATTTATACTTTTAAAATGGTACTTGTGCCTAAACGATGCCTGAGCTGATGCTTTAAAAAATACTGTTCTATACAGTAGGTGCTGGTGCAATATTGGCACTGGGTTTTGGTACCCAACCCTAGCACCAGGTATCATGTCTAATTAAGCCGGGTCACACGACCCTGTTATACGTAATAGCAGCCAGCATACTGCAGATAAACTCAGCCATTACGATATTCAGTACAACAGGTATTGCTTTTATACAACAGTTGCACTGTTTATCATCAAAATGAGTTAAACATTCATCATAAACAAACATTTTATTTTTCAATTTTGACCATTATAAAAAAATACTTAATGATAGCCAAGGACAACAAGCTAATATACACTAATGTTAATCACGTTTGAGTTAATCACTAATGCTTAAGACACTTCACAAATAGAAATTTTAAAGCTATTAGTAATTTACACTTTTTTGATGTCTGTCATGTTGTGAGCGACAATTGGTTATTTATACTCATAATATCTCTGCTTACCTCCTACAGCTGTACTGGTGAGCAGTCCATACTTTCAACCAATACTACACAGTGTGTGTTAATGCAAATATCTAAAAATCGCAGTGATGTTATACTCTACAGTATATCAGCGCTCATGGAGTGCTCACTTTTGTATGAATCACAACGCCCCTGCTGTAGTGTATAGAGTTTCAGACAAACCAAAATCAGGCGGGAAAAGGCTTCTCTATGCTAGGAGCCCTGCAGCTCTGTGTTGTGGGGAAAACTGGGGCTAGGCCGTTGCTTCAAAAGTGTTTTTTTTTTTTTTTTTTTTTTTTAATAATGGTAGAGGAAAAGAAGTGTAGTGTTGAGCTAGTCACTGTGTGTGAGAAATGAAGTAGGAGGAGAGGAAGGGAGGGTGTGAATGAATGGGCAAGTTGAGGAAGAAATGAATGAGTGCAGTAGTGACTCAGGTGCAGTCTGACTCCTAACTCCCAAATGCCCCTTTTTCCCAGCGATAATACAGCTGTGGCTGTACAGATAAGAATCCCTTTGGTGGTGTCTCCAAAACCCCCAACTCTACCCTTTGTTCATCCTCTAGGCGTATGCTATACAAGTCTATCAGTTCATCAGCAGCAGCTGGTCAAATGTTCTCTTTACGCCTACAGATTTTCCTTCCACGTCCACCGTAAGTGTAAGCATAATTTTTGTTCACAAAGGACAGTTTCACTTAGTATTTACAGCTTTTTTAAATTAATTCCAAGAATCTTTGGATCAGTTGGATGTAATCCAGTTGGATTGAAGAACAATTCTGGGTCTCCTCACAGAGCTGTAAACTCTCTGAATGAATACACAGCGTGATTGCTTTACAGATTAGGTTTAAAGTCCCCTCAATACCATATGTTTTTATGTATTTCCTTTAGAAAGTCAAAGTAACTGGTAATGGTGTATTGAAGTACTTGACTGGTTTAGCTAAAAGCCAGGAGTGTTTGAGATAAACCACACCCCTACTGAATCTAAACAAACCTGACAGTAGCTTGGTGAGCTAACTAAATATGGAAAACAGCAGAGAGCTTTTGGTTTACTCTGTCTGACAGAGAAGCTCTGATGGTGTGTAAAGATGGAGTCATGTTCACACTCAGTCTGAGGAAGTGATGTAGTCCAGTCACATGACTGTCATCTATTACATATTCTATTCTTATTACACTTTTCTGAGCTCCAGCCATTTTTTTTCTAAATCAAAGCTGCACATACAATGTATTTGGCTTGTGTCGCTGTAACAGGGTACAGGGCAGAGAGCGTTCATGGCTCATTTCCTCTACTGGATGCCAGTCCTGGATTGCTGTGACAGTCTTCAAATGATAGTTTGAATGCATGGACTGTAAAAAAAGAACTGGACAAAACCTTCATTAAGTCACCCACAGATTTTCTGAAGAGCGGTTTTGAAGCTCAGCTTTAGTAGCTCTGGCCGTCACCGGACTCCTAAATCCTAGTTAATCCATAAATTGGCGTATAGGTGAAGCGAACAGCGCCTTGCTGTTGGTTGGAACTTGCCTACTTAATCGAGTTAC
>JAOVVB010000037.1:23525099-23539445 GCA_028570985.1 Heterobranchus longifilis | reverse complement strand
AGTTACCACAAGCTAGTTAGCTTAGCTTCAGATTAGTTAAAATGTAAAAATGGCTAATGCTAATTCATAGGTTAACATTGCTTTGCATTTGATTTAACTCCTTCATCGAAAGCCTACACATTGCCCTGACATTGCAACTCCTACATTTCTTGTGGTAAGTTAAACTACATTGATTCCTCTTTAGGTGCAAGCAGACAGCTAGCAGTTTGACACCTGCAGTGCAGCCGCCACTCAACTCATTACCCTAATTATGTATACTTACTTACTCACTCATTGTCTATACTGCTTTATCCTGTATACAGGGTTGCAGGGGGCCTCCAGTCTATCCCAGGACATTTAGGGCACAAAGCATGGTACACCCTGGACAGGGTGCAAATCCATCGCAGGGCACACACACACACGCGCACACACACACACACACACACACACATACACACACAGAGATCGCACGCTACGGGCAATTTAGGAAATCCAGTTAGCCACAGACCTGAGGCGGGAATCGAACCCGGAACCTGGAGGTGCAAGGCAACATAAATTTTATGGCTTATAGTATAATTTAAACTGATGAGTTAGATGAAAATTCACCTGTTGCTGTTGTCATGAATGGAAATTTTGCTGTGGAGGCCAATTTTTTATTCTACCAGGCTCTAAACATGTTCATTTCTGTTGCAATGTTGGGCCTTTTAACATGGTGGTCTTTGGGGATTGACTCACTAGTGGCGCCAGCTCCCAGTGGACACTCGAGGAACTGCATATGTTGGCGCTTCTACTGTACATTGGCTTCATTTTTCAGAACCAGAGCTTTTTGGATGAAATCTTTTGTTATGACACACAGGAGGCCTTTTTTAAATTTTTCCCAGCTATTGTTGATTATTGGTGGTTGTAGCACCAGGGAACAAGAAATAAAAGCTCTTAATCACCAGATTAGATTTATACTGTAGAGGATGAAATAGAAACTACCGTGTGAATGATATAAGCTGAACTAATCTTCACAGACCATGTCTCATGTCCTACAACCCTGCTTGTGTATCACCCAGCTGTTTATACACAGGACCATACTATGGTGAAGGAAAGTCAATGACATTATTGATCCTTAATAGATAAACCCTGGGTTTGCCTTCAACAACTTTCTGTAAAAATGTAACGTAGCTGTAAGTGTTGGCAAGTCCTCAAGAATAAGGTTAGGTTCTAACAGCCAAACTCTGCCATGCACAGACGGTTTGTTTTGTCCATTGATGGACTGTCACGCACAAATTAAAGAGCATGATGGGATTGCATGAGGCAGTTCTTTGTCAGTAGTGTACCCATGGCAGCTGTTTAATGGTTCTCTAAAATAAATATAGCATTAAGATGCATGTTTGCACGTGAGCATCTGTGTTTGTGTAGCAGCTACAGTGTTAATGACATGCAGTGTGAATCATCAAAATGTCATCTGCAATGCGCAGCAAGCATATGGGTCACTAAGCAGCAGTGCCCTTTAGAGCTATTGTCAAACATAAAACATTGCACAAAATAATTCGGTTTTTGCACTCAAATAAAATATAGAGATTGTATTTTAACTTCATAAACAATTATAACCTTTGTTCCATTCAATTGGAACTAATTGTTAAAACTTGAAAATAAATGTGCCAAATTACTGACATCCCCAAGGATCATTAATTATGATAAAGAATAAAAAATAATATTAATATTAATATTATAGTTTCAAATGTTACGCACTACTGTGGTTATGTAACACAACGTCAAATGTACAAATGTAGTCACGTAGAAAGTACAGATATTTGTTGTAGGATGTAGTGGAGTTGCCTTCTACCCCTGTTGATTTAAGCGTTAATCTTTTTCATTTAGTAGCACACTCCAGTCCAGTAGATGGCAGTAATGCACCAACTGCTGTTAACTTCAGAAGCTTAAATGATAATCTTGCAAAATTTCAGTATTTTCTGGAAGATGTATGCTGTTATATTTTCTGTAAAAGCTGTGGTACATTTTTAAGTAATTGGTCTATTTTAGTCTATTTTTGTGGTTGTTTAAAAGTTTCCCTAAATACCTTAAAAAGTGTGAACTAATTCTAAATCAAAAACTGACCCTTCAATTCAATTAATTGGACAGATCCACACAACACTGCACTGGAGTATAGGGATTGCCAGATCTTAGCTTAATATCCAACTAAACCGACTGAAAAAACATCAGAAACTGTGGGTACGTGAAGAAGGAAGACACTTGTTTCCGTTGTCTAAGTCTTTTTGTCTTAACCAATTCAGTTTTTTCCTAACCTTGTTTCAAAACTAGCCCAAGTCATCCAGATTATCCTAAAAAACTAAACCCTGGCAACCCTGGGCCCTGTGGCTTTCAAGGTGATGTATTTGAGATCGTAGCTTAAATATTCTTTTGAATCATATGTTCTCTCCTATTCTAAGTGAAGTTTCATATCTGCAGCTATAAACATTCTAGACTATTTTAAACAACCGAGAGAGACTGTGTTTGTGTATGTTTGAGTTTTTATGTATGTATGCTAGCACATAGGCTTGTGAAATACAACAGAATGTGGGTTTTATTTGCCCCCAGACGTATTGACCCAAGAGCCTCACATCATACATTATGTCATGATGTATTGTTACACCCCAGCCAGTTGACATCACAGTGTTGACTCTAGCCATTTTACAAACTGAGGCTTGTCACTTTTACTGTGGTTTACAAAGGAAAGGGGGTGAGCATATAATATACATATATATGGAATCTGGATCATGTGGACCGAGTCTCTCTCGGTCCACATGATCCACTGTTAATAAGACCAGCTAGGTATAGCTAGGTATAGAGGGCATCTATCCAAGATGGCTGAATGCTGTAGGTGCTACAGCACTTTTTATATGTGTTTTTCAACAGTAATTTGACAAACTATCATAATCTAACAAACTAACATAAAGTAAATAATAATGGTTTTCCACGCATAGTGGATTTCAGTTTTTTTTAAACATACCTTTTCACTGTAAACTGTAAAACCATGGGTTTTTGCTTGTAGCCAGGACTAAGTATCATTCTTTAATTAAACTGCAGGTGTAGTAAGAGGGAATTTTTATTTTAGTTTTTTTTGCATTTTAGTGACCTGTGTTAACACGGTCTGCTGTCACCATCAGGTGAAAAGACAAAAATTCTGCCAAATTAAGTAATTTATTGGCTGGAAGTTCATCTATCATTCTGATTGAGAGGCTCTAGGGTCTAGGCTCTAGGGCTCTTTGGACATCCTTGAACTACAGGAAGTGAACCCAACATGCTGGGTATTGTGGGTTGCACAGTGGACTATATACAGTGTTATACAAAATGAGTGTCACAGGAAGGAGTTGGAGTTCAGTGGTAGCATGACATATTCCGGAAATCTGCACTGAACCGAAAGAAAATGCTCGATACACTTAAAAACAATAAAATCGCTTTAAACTATCTTTTAACCCAAAATTGCATTTAAGTCTGTGTCGAAACTAAGTATCAAAGCAAACCAAAACTATCCTAAACTGTTTCTCTCAGTAGGTAAGTGAGCTGGCTAGCAGCTTAGCTGACGATCACTTTAAGAATATAGTTTAGCTCACACACACCTACAGCTTTAACCTACTTTTATAGATGTTTACATCAGAAGTGTCTCATCTGTCTTTGAGTAATTCTGCAGTTTTGGTTCCATTTTAATTATCTGTGTCTGTGCTATAATGTTGCCTTGCATGATTGCATTGAAACTAATAACAGAAGGGCAATTAGTACCACACTGACCATCACTTGACTTCTCGTTTTGGGGTCATCTGACATCAGGAGTATATAGGATTGGCACTGAACAATCGCTGGAGTAAAGGAGAAAATCGTCTCTGCATGTAACTTTAGCTCTGAAATGTTACGAAATAATTTTTTTTGTATTCAGTACACACAAGTGCGACGACGTCATAGGCTGTCAATTAGAGCATTTGCTTTAAGTTTTACACTCGTCTTCGTCAAGTCGTAAGTACAGTACAGCATTACTGTCATCAGACTGTACTTTCTGTTGTGATGACTTCCTGACAGCCACTTTGTGAATGCTGATAACCATCTTTTACATACTTTACCTTAAAAAACTAAATTATAAAAGCTTCTAATTAAAGTGTGATGTCCAGAGCAAAAACAACCTTAAGTAAGTAATAAGCTTAAACCTAAACTTAGACACCAGCACTAACATCTTCTCATTCAGGTTGTGTTGTCTGTGCATGATGAACATGTAGGTCCACAAGACTGCTTTTCGTCAAGTTTTTAAACTGATTATTTCTTTTAGATAAATGTGTTGTTCAGGTAATCAATCTCTTGGCTCTTGTTACCAACTGGGATTTTTTTTTTCAGTTGCTATTTAGAGACAGCAACAGTAACAGTCAGGTATTAATTTAAGACACGTAGGTCAGCTGTCCTGGAATAGTCTTTGCACAACAGTATTGTGGCAATGGCATTTGAAAAACGTGTCAAGCACCTTGATCAAACTGGCTCTCATTAAAACCATCACAGGAAAGCAAAACCAAAACTTAGTTCTGCAGCAGAGGTTACCAGCCTCAACTACAGCACCTCAGATTAAAGCTTTTATTACGCTTTTTTAAAAAAGTTTTACGGACCATAAGTACCATACACATTCAATTCAATTCAATTTTATTTATATAGCAGTTTTAACAATGGTCATTGTCTCAAAGCAGCTTCACAAAAATGAAAAGAAAATTTCTCAACATCAACTGTTCAGAGGAGATTATTGCATATTTTGAATGGCTTCAAGCATCGTTTTACAATGTAGGAAAAATCAGGAAAGACCAAGGAATTAGAAGGTGTGTCCACACTTTTGACTGGTAGTGTATATGACTGCATGACATTTTTTTACCACATGCGTATAAAAAAGGGGAATTGTCCTGAATGTAAAGATAAGATCATGATAACCCTCAGCTTTGTCTTAGAATACATGACTCATCTCAACCTTATTATGGCTTCAGCAAGAACTGTTTTGACTGTTAGCAACCTGTTCTGTAATGTTAACTGAGCTGATCATGGGTCAATGAAATTAGTTTAACTTCGAGTTTTTTTTTTAAACATATAACTCTTTCATCTCACCAGACTTTTAGGTCTACACAAAACTTCCTGGTCTAAATGAAATTGTTCCACAAAGCGGTGTGGTGTCTGACTGCTGATACTATGAGGTGGCTGTTTATCAGGAGACAAGGCGTAGGGACTTTTGCTGGGAGAGGCAGAGACAGGAAGAGTGTGATGTCAGATGTGGAAGCGTACAGGAAACAGAGGGAGGAGGAGGAGGAGGGAGAGGGAGCCTTCCCTTCCCTGGAATAGCCGCTGTTTCATTCTCTCAGTTTTTTTCACTCTCGAAGCTCTCAGTATCAGAGGAGATGAAGCAGCCTAAAGGGACACTGATTTCTCTCTGAAAGTGATTGCTGCGGTCATTTTGAACCAACCTGAAGAATCGTTCTCCTCTGGTTTAAACTATTCGAAGGCTGACAAACATGTACAGTGGATATGGAGGTACTATTGAACTCAGTAGGATCTGAGAGACTTTTGTGAAGATTGAGAAGTTTGTAGCTGGCTCTTTCAGTGATCTAATCTTTTCCTGTCATGCTTTTGTTTTAATATCAGCTGACTGTTCGTGTTGGTCATGACCGGGAATGTTTTTTAATTATGTTTTGTGAGGTCAGCTGTAAAAATGATTTTTGTTATTCATGTGTTTACATGTTGGGGGGGTTTGGCCACTCTATCATTTGCATGTTTACTGCTGCACTATTTGGTTACTGCTGTTTACAAGGCAAGATGTTTGATTCTGATGTGGTCTGTCATTTCTTTGGTAGCACTCAGTTTTCCCATTATGAGTTACATTTCCAGATTTTTAAAAGCCAAACTTCAGTACAAAGGAAATAAAGCGGGTGATGTTGGAGGCGAGGGTGTATTTGAAGTAGAAACCAATAAGTTATAAACACTGGGATAGATAATCGTATGAGGTTACTTTGTATCAAAGACCCTGTAACTACCAGATGCCAGTTTGCCAATGTCCATGTCTGTGTGAATTAGTTTCCACTGCTTTTGTTACAGAATGAATGTGCTGCTATGTAGGAGGTCTCTTTAGGTTCTCACCGAGCGAGAGCAGCATCTTGGGTTTGTCTACTTTTGAATTCTCCAGCACAGTCTGACACCTCAGGGTTGACTAACCTAAACAGAGCAGGAGGTCAGTAAGGACAGGACATGTCCTCAGGCATGCAGCTCAGGTTTACCAAAGCCTTGTGTATTTGCAAAGGGCTCTAAGAGCACTCACTGGAGCTAAGGGTCTCTGGATTTGTGTAGAGTGGGAAGTTATTAGTATAGCAAATATTTGGAATTTTGACACACTTTGTTGAGATCCTGTTGCTTAAAGACTTGAAAAGACTGGGAGTATACAATAATCGACTAGTTTCTGCTGATTTTTTTATTTTTATGGCAACCCAAAAATGGTGCCAGATGAAGGATCATAGATTGCGCAACTTGTTACACTAACTGAGGCCAAATTGCAGACACATCAACCTCTCACGAGAACTTTAAAAAGTTGAAGCAGCAAAAGAAAGCCATCGAACATGGATGAACTATATGCAGCAGCAGTTTTAATATGAGCCGGTTTTAATTGTATTATTCCATTAATATTTAATATTCATTATTAATACTTTGACTAATGTATTCATTTCATTAATATTTAATATTAATAGTCATCAGTTTAACTTTTAATATTTCCCTCTATTTCCTGTATCCTGCCCATGATCCCACCTCGTCTGTGTTTATCGGCTATTGACAGTACGCATTCCCTGGTCGGGTCAGTGACGACAGTGCACTACATTCAGAGTCTATAACCTATTTGATAGACTTATGTCATGATGAGACTGTACTCAGTCGGTACCACTCATACACTTACAGATTTCTATGCCAACTTTGCCAAACCCCCTGGCTGCAGCTTGTGCTGACTTTGGCTGACTTGCAGTATTTGAATCCCATAAACAATTCTGTCTAAAGTCATGTAGTGTATCCCCAGCTTAAAAATTGAAGTAGCAGGTTTCTTGAGTCGGATTTTTTTTTCCATATCATCAAAAAGGGAAGTCAACAAATGAGCTTAATCTTGTGACACTGGACAATAATAAACATCTAGGTTATTATCGCAGGAATATTATTTTCAGCCTTATCTTAATTTGTTGTTAATCATTTCTTTTCAATGTTAAACAACAAACAAACTTGTTACTATGGTTAACAGAACTCTCGCTGGGAAACCAGTAAAGTGAACCTGATGCTTCAGGATGTTTACGGATGAGTATGGATATCTTACCACACCTGTACACAGTCTTACTTTTGAATAAAACATTGCTCTTTTCTTTCATGCCTCTTGTGGTTACATGCTCTGGACATGACAGCCAGCTTATCAGGTGCATATATGAAAGGAATGTGGGCTGAGCCTGCACTCTGTAGAAAAGCTGTCTGTCTGTCAGCATGCTGTCAGAGCCATGGTGTTGCAGCTTAACCCTCATTTCATCAAATACACATTAAGTTTTTTTTTTGTAAATATATACCCACACTCGATTCCCGTCTCTGTGTGTGAATGAGTGTGTGAGTGTGAGTATGTGTGTGCGCCCTGCGATGGATTGGTACCCTGTCCAGGGTGTACCCTGACTTGTGCCCTAAGCCTCCTGAGATGGGCTCCAGGTCCCTGTGACCCTGAATACAGGATAAAGCAGTATGGTATAGAAGATGAGAAGATGATATATACCCACAAAAATGGCAGAGATGCATGCATGCAAGGGTGAACATGATGTTAATGTGAAGGGCAAAATGTGTACATGTCTGTAAACCGGGCAGTACCACAGGACAATTGTCCCATTCTCTCATTGTTAGCTGAGTTATGGCGAGTATATTGTTATGAATACATTGAGAGCAGAGCAACAAACTAGCAGGTAGCTGCCTCACAGCTTTAGAGTCGTCAATTTGATCCTACTGCCCGTCTGGAGTTTTGCATGTTAACGTCATATCTGCGTTCGTTTCTTCCCAATGACGAGTCCAAGCTCAGTACTACGGAACAGATGGTTGTGACTTCAGATCTCAGCACCACCAAGCTGCCACTACTGGGCCCTTAAGCAAGACCCTCATCTCTTAGCTGCTTATTTATATAAGTGAGATAATTGTCAGTCACTCAGGATAAGGGCGTCTGCCAAACGCAGTAAATGTAAATCTTGCCACCACCCAAAAACATTCCAGTAGGTGAATCAATGTCTCTAAATTTCCTCTAGTACTGAGTGTGAATGGCGCCATGAGCTGGAAGGACTTCCCATCTAGGGAAAATTTGTACCTCCCGCCCAGTGTTCCTGGAATAGGCTCCGGATCCACCACGTCCCTCAGCAGGAAAAGGCTTTGACAGTAGATAGAACTGACAATCCTTTTTTCCAAGGTTTAAAAATAGATTAACTTGTGATAAAAGATCATTATTATCCATTATTATTATTATTATTATTATTATTTGAAAAAATAGCTGAGTTCTGTTTTGTTTAATGAATGTTTTAGATGAAAATGATGGCCTGCTGGCTAATTATATCCAGGGTGTGTAACAAGTTCTTGTAAGCACATATTAGATACAACATAGTCTAAGCTATTCTAAACTAGTCATTTAGCATTCTTATTTGAGGCGGCATGGAGGTGTAGCATTTAGCACTGTTTTTGCATCTCCAGGGTTGAAGCTTTGATTCCCGCCTCGGGTCTGCGTACGTGGAGTTTGCATGTTGTCCCCTTGATTGGTGGGTTTCCTCCAGGGACGCCAGTTTCCTTCCACAGTCCAAAGACATGCAGATTAGGTTCACTGGCGTTTCCAAATTGGCCGTAGTGTGGAAGTAAGTGTGCGAGTGTGCCCCACAATGGATTGGCATGCCGTCCAGGGTGTACCCTGCCTAGTGCCCCAGATCCCCTGGGATTGGCTCCATTAACCCTGTACATGATAAGTGGTATCGAGAATGAATGAGTAAGTGAGAGGTCTTATTTGAGCTTATTTATTGGATTTATTTTAATACACCCAAACTCTTACATCTTTTTCAGTTTTCCTTTTGGAGAAACGTGTAAAGATTCTTTGTGGAACATGCTAACCTGTATTTTTCTCTTTTAGACATCTCATTGTTCCAAGCATTTAATTTCAACCCTTAATTATTCAATATACCATTGAGAAATTTTACTTTACAAGTTTAGATGAAGCTTTATTCGGGCAATTTTCCAGAGGAAAGGCATAGACTGAGTCGGATAAATATTCCTGTAAGTCGAATCTTTATGAGGATTAAAGAGGGCTTGATTCTAATCCATTACCACAAGTGATAAAGTGCATGCTGAAAGATGGCTGATTCACTGGTCTCGCGGTTGTATCAGAAACATTGTTCGGTCAGCAGTTTGGCTCAAGTGGTGTTGTGACCCCTGATGCTGAGTAAGACAGATAAGTTTGTAAGGAATTGAGCTGTCGTCATAAACAAACATCATGAGACAGTGCAGCTTGGCAGGATATACATGGTCTGTCTGTTTGGGTTAACGTTAGTCCTGTTTCTGTGAGTGGTGTTACTGGGTGGTGGGTGGCCCCTATGCACTTTGTTATTCTGGAACGGTCCTGGGGAAAAAAGGCCAGTCAGAACAATATAAGCACCCGGACACACAGGTTTGTGAATTTTACAGTCAAGCATCATTTTTTTTTATTATAGCTAGTGGAAAGGCAAATTCTCAAATTCACACCATCAGCAATGATTTTCATCAAATCCTGATTTTTTTGCACGGAGAGACTTTTTTTCCTTCATGCAGGCAGGTACATGGGTCATATTGATGCCAGACTGGAGCTCAGGGTTTGGATCCTGAAGTGTGTGTTTTACCCCTATGGAAGCTTCTGGGATTTTTTCCGCATAGGAGGGTGGAAAAGTACAGGGTTAAGCATTTGGTAGCCTGATATGACAAGCCGAAGATGTGTGGCTTGCCTGGTTGTTTATGTAGGAACAAACAAGAGGATGCTGAACCAGGTAAAGGGGTTCAAATAAAATGTATACATAAAAAGCATGTTTTTATTGCATGTTAAGGTGGATTTTTTAATGTTCATATTAAGGTTCGTATTTAATGTTCGTACAGAAGAGATTTATTTTGTTGATTTCATGAATACGTACATACAAAAATGTCATTTTCATAGATAGCTTTTGGACTTGTTCTATTTTTCTAGGATGGTGTGGGGACTGTGGACACACAAAGATATCTCATTTTGTCATTTGTCACCTAAAAATGGTTGTTTTTTCTCTATTGCTTATATCAGGGAGTGGAATATCTGGGATAAAGTGAAAAACAGTGCTTTTTCTTCATTCTTTTATTGCTTTGTTTCCTGCGGGTCTGACCTAGTATAGCACTGTCTCTTCACTGAGCATGACGGCTCAGTTATTCCAAGCAAAAAAGGAAACAGATTTAGCAGAAAAATATCATTAACATTTCAGCCTCTTCTGACTTCTTTTATTTAGAGGTGTCCATTTCATGATTGCAGGACTTTAATCACCAAATAAAATGTTTGTTGGACTTTTTGTATAAAAGATTTGTCCCATAGATCAGAAGAAAAACTGTCAGAACTGGAACTTAATAGAAAGAGGCAATTTTACCAAGATGGCGACTTTTCCCACAGCCCACTGGGAAACTCAGGAAAATATTTAATGCAAAACTTTACAGATTGATTTAGACTGTAGAAGTACACTAATAAGAAGAATATTCATGAAAACGATTAGTGATACCGTTAAAGTCTTGGCCTTGGCCTATAAAAAAATATTTTTGAGTAATAATTAGTAATAATTAATAATTAGGCCCAACCTCCCTTTCATGGCACTGAGATCACATGATCTGAGACCTCATTATATATTTTTTTCAAAACATGTGCCACCATCATGGAGCCAACCACGGAGCCAACTTGCAAAAAAAGACGCAAGCTTTTAACGGAATCTGCCAAGGAAAAATCTTGGGTTTCCGACATCTTGTTTATTTTAAAGTTTTGTCACGTGACTGTTTCATTTTTATACTCCTTAAAATTAATTAGTGTCTGCCAAAGCTGGGCGTGTACACAAGGTCAGCTTCGTCTGTACTTAATCATTTCACTGTTTTTATACAACACATTGTATTTGCTATAGTGACTATTTTTTTCCCCTTTATTTTATCATACATTCTAATACATATAATATACATTTTGAGAACCATGTATGGTCTGTGTCAATCTTTAAAACCTTTTGTTTTGAAAGATTTCTTTTAACAGTTATTCAAAAATTTGAAAGGCTCAAAAACTAAACTATAGCATGCACAGAAATTAAGAGAACTAATCAGATTGCAACCTTCAACATTCTGAATTCTGCTGATATCTGACACTAATTTCTCAATCCAAGGTTGTAGCATTGGCTTGTGTATAAGATCTGATGGAGATGGTGTGGTGGCGTAGAATCTGAAACGAGGTCAAACCACTTCTTTTGGAGGTACAAATGTATAGAAAGGACTACAGAATTATAGTCTCAGGTATTGTGGAGTGGCCATATCCAAGCTCTTTATACAGATTTAGTAGGTACACTGTAACTGCAATATGGACCTTTGGTATCATTGAATCGCAAATGGTTGCAATTTATTACAGGTAATATGTGCATAGGCAAGCATTTATGTAGCGTTTGTCAATAATTTAAGCATTTCTTTTAAAATACTTTTGAGGTAATAAATAATTTTTTTTTTTATTATTTGTATCATTATCTGATGATAGGCTGGATTAATATGTTTAAATAATACATGGTACATTTAATAATTACATGTTGCAGGTTATATCACAATTGTTATATGTGTCAAAATAATTGCAATGTGATTTTTAAATTTTATTATTATTTAAATTTTGCAGCCCTAAAATAAACCCTGAATTTCTCTTCTTAGGCCAGTGATGTGCCTGTTTTTTTTCCTATGAACTGCTCATCTCTACTGAAAAAAGCACTGGAGCACTGAGCTAAAATAATGTAATGAGTTAATGAGACTAAGCAGACCTGAGGAATGCAAACAGAAGGGAAAAGAAGGCATGCAGGCAGTTTGCTGATATTATTCAGACTTCTGTAATGTTGCACCAAGGCCTTGCAGAATGCTTTCATTTGTATGAAAGTAAAACATTAATTTTTAAACTGAAAACATGAGGACTGATGAATTATTTCTGCATTCTGTGTACAGTTTAGCTGTCAAATTCCTTTTACACTTACCTGAAAATGTTAATCATTTAAAAGACTCGATACTGTTTGCTGCCACAGGCGGTATGAACATATCCGCATTTCACATCTAACTTTGGAAGTAAAGGAATGATCATTGAGTGATCATTTATATACAGTTAAATTCCAAAATCAAAATCTGTCGCAGAACTGGTGGAAGGAAACAAAAAGTTTGTTTCTTGCTGCTTGTTTGGAATGATCATTGATCTGCTGTTCCAGGTTTTTTGTATCTGTCATGTATTGTTTGATACCAACTTCTTCTCGAAATTAATTGAATTATCATGATGTTATGTACAACTTAATTTCCTTTTTAGGTCATTTTTGTAAACAGTTGTAAAAGCTATGCTATGTGCTGTGTGACCATGCTAATGATTGCTTTGTTTTCGTGTCACTATAATAGAAGAGACTAATGTCATTGGAATCTGTTGCACAATCAAAGATGAGGCATTCTTTTAGGGATGCAATGTGTTCGTGTGTGTGGACAAAACAAAACATGATTATGTTTCTAAGATGGGGGACGTTAGGTCTTGTGTATATAGTGTACAAAGGTCAAAGGCCTAAGTAGTCAGACATGGGGCCCATGCTTTGGTGCTGTACCATTAACTATATATCTAACTCAATTATAGTTATAATGATCGGTGCTGAATAACTTGTTGATGCAAAATGTGTTTGAAAGGCTTGATCGAGATTGGCCCAGAGCATGGAGACGGTTTATTAGTATTAGTTTTTGTGGTAAATTAAGAATGAGTGATTTGTGTGATTTCATCTAGAAAATATGGTTTCGAGGCCAAGACCGAGGGAAATGTTCTATAGATCCGGTTTACGCCCTGCCTGTCATCAGCTCAGCCTCTTCCACTTTTTTTACATTTTTACTTTCAGTTTTTACTGTTTGTTCTCTGCTGGTGCATTACTTCAGGCAGGGTGAATCCAAGACTGTGTGGTTTCTACACTCACTGTGTGAATGAGGTGTCTTTGGGATGTCTCCAGATATAGGCCACTGATTAAATACAAAACAGACCAGGAAGCTAGTGACAGGTTATCTTGAGTAAAAGGACCGGACACCGTTCGAAGCAGCATTCAGGCCTAAAGGAAAAGTTTTTGAATGGGAGGTGTCCAGGATGTTCCACAGTCATTCAGATCGGCTCTGTGGCGTCTTCCTGCACTCCTCATGGGCCATTGTTTCCAGGGTGGAAGTAGTGACCCATCATGCTTACTCCAACAATCTAACCCTACAAGAAAAGGAACCACATAAAAGTTTTACTTAGCAACACAACAGAACCTTGAGAGCTCAGTCTGTATTGGAGTGTTGTCAAGCAGCTTACATTTGTTTATATCCTGGGGGTTAAGGAAAAGTATGGTCCTAGGATTAGATCAAAGTTATGCACTCATGCTTAATATTTCCGCTTCAAAATCTGTATCCACTTGACCAGTGTACCTTCTAATGCCTTAACCCTTTTCTCCCATTTGCTTTGTGTTCGCAGGGAGCCCCTCCAGATCATTGTCCACCATGTCCCTGTCTGTGCGGCCTACCCGCCGAGTCCTTACCAGGTCCATCAGTAGGAGCCAGTCCTTTGCTGGAGTCAACTCCCACGACAAACTCTACAGGTCAGTGCACACATACAGAGTAAAAAAAGACAGTAATTTATAATAACAAGTATCTGGCAGTCCATTCTGAGTCTGGGCTGCAGTGTGCCATCATGGGGTCTGCGGCAGAACAGTCCACCATGGGTGTGGGCCAGGAAAGTCTGTTATGGTATTGACATGGAACGATATGACATTGGTTTGGTTTGGTCTGGTACAGTCCTGGTGTGGTCTAAGACAGTCCAGTGCAGGTTTGGTTTGATTAATCACTAAAATGAGCATTTATCTTATGCAATATTTGTATAATAATATTTTTTGTGTACTAACAGTTGCTCTAAAAAGAAAAAGTCTCTGCTTTGTGAGGTAAGGCATCAGACAAAGAAAACTGCTAAGGAGATTGCTGAAATGGAAATGGAATTGGGCTAAGAACTGTCCAATATGATTAGAAAAAAATATCTTGAATGACTTCATTATTTATATATATATATATATATACATA
>JAOVVB010000037.1:23491486-23513474 GCA_028570985.1 Heterobranchus longifilis | reverse complement strand
CGCTGTAGTATTTTTGCCTGTATTTCCTTTTTTTTATGGTCACTTTACTATGTCTGGGATCTTAGTGTGCACTTTATTGTTTGTCATATGCTTGAATTGGTGAGAGGTCAAGAGATGTAGAGAGAAAGAGAGAGATGGAGAAATGATAGCGTATGCACGATCTCAGTGGGCAGAAAAAGAAATGTGCTGCTATATCCGTTGGATTAAACCACGCATGGTTTCGGGATTGACAAACCTTGATTGATGTGCTCATTGACTGAGTGAGTCAGCACAGCCGTCTGCTCAGTATGACAGCAAGTGAGCCGGGGGGAGAGGGAGGAAGAATGGCGAGACTTGGACAGATGGAGTGATTGAAGACAGAGGTGGGAGGCTGTTATTTGAAGAAGTAAGATTTCTCTGTCCGTCTGGTACTGGGGAAAAGATAACATTGCCACACAGCACACACTCAGGACTCATGATGAAGAGATCAGACAGACCGATTAGTCAGTAGCACTGTCTGTTGCTGTTTTTTTAACCATTAATGTAGTACAGTGTGACATATTATAGGCATTTCTCCCTATATGTGTCCGTCCCATACAGATCTTTATGAGATATGGCCGACAGCGCTGGAAGTTGCGGGGTCGGATCGAGATCAACGGAAAGCAAGTGTGGGACAGCGAGGAGATGGTCTTCCTCCCCCTTATCACTGAGTTCCTTTCCATAAAGGTACAATCTGTCCATATGTAACACATTTAATGACACATGCACTGAACACTCTTGAGCTTAAAAGTATTGGGACAGCTGGGAAATAGGTGTAAAAATAATTTTTAAAGCCTCTGTTGGTGGAAATAACCCCACTGAGCCTTTTCTTGTGAGATCAAATACAGTTGCACTCTTGGATACTGATCTGTGAAAAGTTCCTCTGCATACAGACTCCAAACAGAGTAAACAGTTTATAGAGCAGCTTTTAGTAGATTTTAGTAGTTTTTTTAAATACTTAGGACACTATTAGATGATTATCATGTTGTGCTTTTCTCAACACTAAGGTCAGAGCACTATGAGCATGATGAGTGATTTAATAATGAGACTGAAGAGATGCTACGTCAAGTGTTATTTTAAATCATTGGTCATTTATAAGACTTGACTGTTCTGAATGTTCCTAAATCCAGGATTTATAATAATAAAACTAATAATAAAACATATCTAGTAAGAGTTTGAATTCGGTTGTTTTTTTGAGAAGACTGGAGAGAATGTGCTCCCTTGCTACGTACATCATATATGAGGGCTTTACTGGTTGTAAATTTGAGTGAATTAACTAAAAGACATTAAATTTAAGCTTTATGGAACCAGCACGAAGGGATTTTTCTGCAGCTCATGAGTTTATGACAATGACAATTGTTAAAAGCGCTATACAAATAAATTTTAATTGTACTGAATTGAATCATCTATACGTAGGTGTCTAGACGATATCACAATCCTCGGCAGTATTTGTTATGCATTGAATATTTGTGTCATCCAGTGACTACACTTGATACACTTCTTAGGTGAATACAGCAGGTAACAGAGTTTTATTCTCTGATTGCTGTCTATTGATATTATGATTATAATCATGTTACGGCTTTGTTTAGATGACTGCCACACAGATGAAACAGGACACTATGTATAAGATGATAAGGACAGTTGACCTTAATTGATAAACAGTGTATATAAGCATGCTTTTCTTCTCAGCAGCCAAGATTAAATTAATGATAATTTTTCATGGCGAAACCAAACTAGTTACTTTAGAATGCATCATGAACATGTTCTGACTTTTTGACTCTTTTAATTGCTCTTGTACTTGACTTTGCATCTCATTGCTAATACATTCATGCATGTATCTGTGACACCTTACCAGGCACTTTTACTGAGCGCTCAGAAGAGAGAAGTGATGCAGCAACCAACCATCCAACCACCTAAGACTTGTCCACTAAATCACATTGCTCGCCTGTTTTTCATATTCAATCCCTGAATAGCTTAGATCAACCCCATCTCGCTTTTGCATTAAAACAACGTGTTTTTTTTCCATATCATGATGGATGATGGAGGGATTTAACTTTGAATTTGTACCTCATGGAAATCTATTTTAGAATTTTAGCTTTCACTTATTTTTTTAAAGAGATTTTTTATTAATGAAAATTAGTTTAGAGAATTACATTAGCGTAAACAGTTTCTAAAATAATTGTAAAAAAGTATTTAAATCAGTTAGTTTTACCCATTTTCCTGAAGGGTACCTCAAGTGTAGAATCAGTCTCTCTCTTCTCACTTCTGATCTTTTGCATACTTTCTTGCTCTCTTTTCTCCTACACATACTCACACACATTGCAGTCACATGTGTCTGTAAAATGTTGTCACAGCTCAGTGTGAGCAGCTGGACTTTCACTTGTTTTCCTTCTTCAGTGGTTTGCTTGACGCACACAGGAAAGCAGCTCAAAGTTCCCCCAGATCCTCGAGAGAGGGAGAGACAGAGAGAGAGAGACACAGAGAGAGAGAGAGAGAGAGAGCAATCTGCAATGGATAGGAAGGGATATTAAAAATGTTTAAAAAAAAAAACTTTTAACAAAAAAAAACATGCATGCAGATGTTTATCCAAGCTATTTCTAGACTGGCCCATGTTTCTCATCCCACATAACTGATAAGGCCACTTTCACAGCTGCTCCCTTTGAATTCTGTTGTGTCTACCCTTCTTAGTCAAGTTCATTTTGCCAGGTTCATACACATATCAGTCAAACTTGGGTGCAGACCAAATGCATAGCTGTTTTTTATGCTATGGTGCAGATCATAGCATAGCATTTACTTTTTACCCAAAAGCAGTTTGGCACAACTGTTGTTGTTTTTTTTTGCATGCTACCTTTAAAACCAGTTTCTTGTCCATGATAGTAAGAAAACTGAACTAAAAATTGGCCAATTTAGTTTTAGGACGTTTAAGGGGATAGGAGGGACAGATACTCCACACCCTGGAGATATATCTGTTGTTTCTGTGTCATTTACTTATGGGGTCAGGTTGCTGGCTTGATTGTATTTGAGGTTGTATTCGAACCGGGGAACTCCTGATTAGCCATCCAATAGTTTAACCAAAGAGGTACCCCTGCCCCTTAGGACATTTTAGAGATATACATGTATAATTATACACAAATTGAGCACTTAATAGTTAACTACTGTACATATAATACAGAGATGATTAATTATGTTGTTACACAAAAAGGGGAGCAGAGAAGGATCTGTGTTCAGTCCCTGGAACAATATTGGAACAATCAACACTCAATCTCTTAAATTAGTGTTTTGCTGATGTTGGTGCAGAGCATCATCTAACCGCATCGGACTAAAATCTCTAGCGAGCCAGCATGTCCTGTGGATGGTGGACAGTGTTCAGTGTTCTCCTAGAAGAACCCACTCCCATTAGGATAGGAAAGTTACCATGGTAATGGCTATTATTACATGATCATCGATGGGCATTTTGCCTTTGCACTGACTTTGTGTAGTGTACACTCTGTGTGTTTAGACTAACATAGTACTTTGAAATGCAAATCAGGACTTTCTGGTTACAACACACATCTGAAACTAAAACGATAATGCGGTTTTTAAACATTAGTAGATTTGGCTTTGTGTGCAGTGTATCCAGTTACCCAGTCTGTCTGTGATTATAATGTGATTGGTGTCCCAGTAGATCAGAACTACTGTAAATAACATGAATTTGTTTCCCCAGGTGACAGAGCTGAAGAGTCTGGCCAATCATGTAGTAGTGGGAAATGTCTCATGTGAGACCAAGGACCTGTTTGCTGCCCTGCCACAGACTGTAGCTGTGGACATCAATGACCTGGGAACTATCAAACTGAGCCTCGAAGTTACATGGAAGTATGTCCACTTTGTGCCGTCATAAGGAAATGTTGCAATTTTTTTAAAATACTGTTTTGTTAAGATTTTAAATATCTATTTAATTTAATTTGACATCTAAACATCTAAACTATAAAATCCATCTAAACCTTAGTTGAAGTGTTTGAGTTTCTCTTGTATTTAGAGCAAAACCAGGAAGTAATGTAAGATTTTGTTGTTTAAAATTTGATCTAAATGAAACTTTTATCTGAAATTAAAAGTGTCTAACATTTAACGGGGCAGATCTGCGAATGTGTCATACAAATCCAAATACCTAATCCTAACACACTTTGGTGAAAACGTCATGTCACAAATTCAGTTATGTTTTTGGCTAACTGCTTTTTTCCCCGTCTCTCACAGTCCGTTCGACAAAGATGACCAGGCCTCCACGGCCAGCACAGTGAGCAAGGCTCCTACAGTGAATAAACGGTTCTCCACATACAGTCCCCCAGATACGCCATCACTTAGAGAACAGGCATTCTACGTGAGTGTCTCTCTTCACAGTGTCTAACCAACTGTGCTTCTGTACTTGTTCATATGCATTCTTTCACATGTTTAAATGTCGTTAACAAAGATGCTTCAGTTTAGGAGAAGTAGGTGTCTCTTTAATGCTTAATGTAGTGCATCAAGTTTATAATGTAGACCTGATTGTCAAGGCTTTTTTTTTTAACATAAGCATGAGCCGGGCTACACAATAACCTTCTTTCTTGTTAACACCTTCATTTTATCACACTACTAATGTTGAAATCTGAGATTCTCAGTTTGGTAATAATTTTTCTCACATCTGAGAAAGATTACCTTTGAGAATAGTCATGGATCCCTGGTGAATCCCGGTCTTAGTTTGTTTTCATCATGCCTCGATGCAGTCCGTCCCACGGAGTTTGCATTCCAAGCAGTGTTGGTCCCTCCTGGACGTGTTCCGGGACGCACTGGCCGAAAAACTGTCTCAGACGCATAGCTGTGGCGATGTCTCCTCCATCAGCTTTGGACTGTCTCGATTGCAAACCCACGTAAGTGCTGCTAGTTGCTAGCAGCGAATAGCCAGTAGACATAGTGCAATAGCGTGTTTGTCTTCGGCTAAAATGGCATATAAGTTGTAGCTTATATTAGTTGCTACAGTAGTGCCGCTTTGTAATTCTGTGTGGCTTTAGATTGATCGCTTTAGTGGGCTTTTAAGGTGGTGGCGGTTTAAAAGCTCTTAGTGCTCAGGAGCGGACTGGGGTGCATATTTCTTCAAGCTTTGAAGATCTGTGCTAGTTGTAGGTTGCTCATAGTTGTTTTTAGTAAACGAGAAATACATAGCAAGTAGTCTGTAGTCAAGCATGCTTGTACTGTATATACCTGTACACACGTGCATACACACACAGACATTTTCACACAATCTAAAACTGCATCCAGTGATTGTCATTCTTTTATTTTGTGGGGTGACAGAGTGGCAGCAACAGAAGTTAATTAGAGGCAGCGTGTTAGCTGTCTGGGCCTGAGGCCAGCCTCCAGTCAGCCTGGATAAATTACTGCAAAAATGATCACACTAACACCTGACAACAGATGCCATGCTCCCCTGTGTCTCCATCGCACATTTACTTGGTTTTTCTTTCTTCCTTTGCCTCTCTACTTATTCCAGTAATATGAAATTCATTTTAAGAGACAGCATCCATCTAATGCATATAATAATAAACTTTTTCCTTGTTTTTTTCCTCCTATACTACTATGAATACTCCTATGTATCTCAACCCACTGCTACTGGAGTGCATTTGTGATTACTTCCTGTCAATTTTAAACACTTTAATGATGCAACAATACACTTTTGATTTAATAAGAATAAGAATAATAACAGAATAATAGAACATAAGTGTGTTCACGTACAATTTCAGTTTTGTTAATGGTCAGAGGCAAACTGAGGCACAGTGTTTACGTTCCTTAAAAATGAAAAGAAATACTGTCTCTTCTAAATTGTGCATCAGTTTAGAATTTAGATGTTAATTTCCAAAAAACCCTGAATAAAGACCTAAAAGCATTTCCAAAAACATTCTGATCTTAATGTTTCAAAAACATATTCGTTATAATGTTTATTGTCTGCCCCAACAACTGCCGGTACTCTCACAGTACAGTATCGTTCAGCTATGTTGTGAGAATCGCACACATCATGCATAAAAACAAACCCCTTTCTTTTTTATTTTTACTGTTTCATTATTTAGAGTTGTCATTTTCTCTTGGCTTCTCCCTCTGTGTAGAACATGTTAAGGCGACAGGAGGAGCTGGAGAATGGTACAGCGTGGTCGAACTCTTCTGAATCTTCAGATGATTCATCAAGCCCTCAGCTGTCCCAGGGTCTTCGTCATGCCCACAAGAATCTGGTCCAGCCTGAGGTGCAGGCCTCCGCTCCTGCCATTGATATCTCCTTTACCCCCCGCCAATCATCCACCTCCACGCCCACACGGCTGGCCAATCAGAAAGAGGAAGATGAAGAGGATGAGGAGGAAGAGCAAGATGAGGAACGCCGAGCATTGACCGTGACCACAGGGGCTACTGGGACACAAGCTGTGCCTAACGGCCACGCCCGCTACTCGCGCTCCCTGAGCCATATCAGCGAGAGCAGTGTGGATGCCGCCTTGAATGAGAGGCCTGCTGGGGAACTGTTGGAACCCAGTGTAGTCGTGGACGTGCCCCTGAGGGCTGAGCCATGCTTAGTCATTCCCGAACCACAAGTTGACCACAACACTGTTAATCTAGACTCATTGTGTTCTGACACCACAGCCCCAATAGAGCAGGAGGTCTCTGACTCTGCTGTTAAATGTGAAGAGCCTACAGCACTTCCACTCACTGATTCCTGTACCAATAGTGAGAAGGACTCTACCTGTACCCCTACCTCTGTTCCTACTGAGGCCTCAGTAGAGCGAAGTAGTGTTAATGATCTAACTCCCAGATCTGGTGATGTAAAACAGACCGAGGACACACATAATCTGCCTAAGACACACCCAGTGTCTGTACAGGTCAAGGAACCTGGGACTGAAGTAGATTCTTTGCCAGAAGATGGACAGAGGGGAAAAACAGAGGATACTGATGCAAAAGACAGCGGCCTGGACGAGGCCCTCAGCTCTCTTCTTTCTTCCCTGGATGACTACAGGGGTCAGTTTCCTGAGCTGCAGGTGCTGGAACAAGAGCTCCGCCTGCTGGAGGAGGCTCTCACTGTGAGTTACCAGTGTGTATACGTCTACATTGTGAATATCCTTGAATAGTGATAGATGTTAAAAGAAACATAAAAGGATGGCAGCATGGTGGCATGGCAGGCCTTCTTTGACTTCTCAGGAATGCTGTTTAGATTTTCATGTTCTTCCGGTGTGTGTTGTTTTTTTAATGGGTTCTCCAAGTTCCTTCCACCTGCTAAAAAAATGAGGCAGTTGAATACTCTGGTGGTGCTGGTTATCAAAGCAGAGATATCCAGCACGTGTCTGTGATGGTCTGTGCGTGTGCATTTCCATTTTTCCCTCAAATTTAATTTGTAGTGTTTCTCTAAGATTAGTATCTGCTGCCAACTGTGTGATCACTGACGCCAGTGTGTTATACAGAGAAGAAAGATTAGAGAGGATGTGAAAGCAGTTTCTAACTCTAGTCTCCCTAGGGTTCAGGTTTCCACCCTTCCTGCTCCCAACCCACAATGTGCTTATGTGTTTTTGTGTGTTAGATTCAGGGTGGTTCACCGCTAGAAATTCTTAGGTATATGGTGAAAATCATTAACATTTTTTGCCTGGGTGAGAATGTAGTGACGTGAAAAAACTTCAGAAATCGTGCAAGAGAATTTTGTAAAGATCCTGAACTTAACATTCACAGGTCAAGAGGAGGCTCGTTATTATAAAGCTATAACACTTTTAATTATGTTTACAGGTAACTACCAATTTTGGGTAAAACCATTTATAGTAAGATCAAATTATAGACTTGTCCTTGTATCGGTGTGTCTGCATAGGGCCGAAGTCGAAGTCGTGCCTCCAGTGTGAGTTTGACTGTGGAGACTGCTCTTGAAAGCTTCAGTTTCCTTAACACATCAGATCTGGAAGATGAGGAGGAAGATGGCGAGAGGCTAAGTGTGACTGACAGGTAAGATTGGTTGCTGAAAATTCACACCTGAAAAAAATACAGCAATTATCATCATTTCTTTTTCCAGGAGATGGGACAGGCCTTAGGGTAATGCAATGCTGCCATCTTGTGGCAGAACAAAAATTGTTCCCCATACATTTTTTCCCCTCATTTTAAAAATATAACCAAAATGAACATATTTCTATATTTTATTATAAGGCAATTTCATGTAGTTTTAATAATCACTATTTCCTTCTGTATGAGTATGTAAATTCTGTTCTATAACAGGCCATTGAGATGTATAGAAATGAAGCCAGAGGTCCAATTAGTCCATTGCTATACCAGGTGGGATTCCCACTGTGCTAATGAGAATCCCAACCATAAACTCAGAGAAGCATTATGCTGTTTCCATGTGTTCAAAACTCATCAGTTGAAGATGCAATGTAAAAATGCTCACTTTGGACTGTGGTGCTGCAGACCCAAAAGTTAAACCCCGAAGAAGGTTCTCACTTCAATTAGAGTCTCACTAATCCTGTATCACAAATGTAGGGATGAATCCAAAAGATTTGCTTGAGTTATTCCTCGGGCCATTCCTACCCTTGTGTGTTTGTGCTCTGATGTTTTTTTCAATTCCCCAGTTTGTTCTCTGCAGTTTGTTCCTATTTAAGCACTCGCTACACGCCCACAAGAGACAAAGTGCAAGTGACACGATCAGCTCGTCACTTGCTGATGTGACCGCAGGGTCAGTCAGGCCCTGGACAGTGTGTGTGGCTCAGTGCCCATAGTCTCACCTTCTATAAGGGTAGGCAAAAAGCTGACTATGCAGACAGGAGAGAGAGTGTCCTGTCCTCGGGCAGTGACACTGCCTTAATGCACAGCACTGCTTCAGAAACCTAAAGATCTCCCTTGGGAAGGGGGACACATGCCACAAAATACCAAATGGTAAAATGTTATTGTCTAAAAAAATTAAACCCTCACTCCTATACCGCAGATTATTATATTAGTGTAACTTTTATGACCATGCTGATATAAATGATGAGATTGTTATTCTTAGTATTACTAATCTTTTTAAAAAACATTGTACCATATGATTCCACGCTAATAAAGTTACATTAAATTGACTTGCATTTTGTGTGTTTGTGTGTGTGTGTGTGTGTGTACAGCTCTCAGCCAGTAGCAGGTGAGAGTGTGCTAGTGGATGAGGGTTGTGCACAGAATTGTTGGGACACTCCCTCTGTTCCTCTCAGCACCGGCCACCAGGCATTAGATCAAACTTTGCTCATCCATCTACAAAACTGCTCCACCCAGCTGCTGGTGAGTCGATATGATCACATCTAATGCAGCCTCTGTCTTGTGCTCTTTGCAGCCAGTGTCTAGAAGAAGTAATTTTAGATTTATACAGTGCTAATGTAAAGTTTCGAGACCCTTTCATTCAACACACAATACTCCACAATGACAAAGGAATAAATAGCTGTTTAAAGTGTTTTGCCAATTTATTAAACATTAAGACTGAAATATTTCATTTACATAAGTATTCAGACCCATCATTTTGGCACATCTTTCCTTTGGCTGTGTCTTTCAGTCTTTGGCAGTATAATTCTCAAGAAGACTTGAGGACTGACTTGTTTTTGCTGCCAAAGGTGATTTAGCCAAGTACTAAGTAATGGGTCTGAGCACTTATGTAAAAATCCTAAGGCTGGGGAGGCGAGTAACATTTCAACAAAACAACGGCATGAAGAATATCGCCAAGAAGACAGTAGTGGCTTCAGAACAACTCTGTAAAAGTCCTGAAGTTCTTGGGTGGTTGGGAGAAGTTGCTCTCGGTGGATATTTTTGTACTATTCTTTGTGTTCTTACGCAAAATTGTAAATGAGCCCACTCCCTTGGCTGAGAAGTATGGTCTCAAGGTGCTTTACTACTGGCATGACACAGGACTGATGGTAGCACTCAGCTTTTCTTCTCCCAACAAACTTTTTTCCACATGCCCCAAACATTTGGAAAGAGGATTCATCAGAGAAAATTACTTTACCACAGTCCTCAGCAGTGCAGTTCTAGCACCTTTTGTAGAATATCAGTCTGTCCCTGATGTTTTTTCCTGGACAGAAGCGTCCTCTTTGCTGCACTTCTTGAAAAGTATGAAGGTGAGCGCTACCATCAGTCCTGTGCCATGGCAACAATAAAGCATCTTAAACCATTCATTGTGGGGTTACTTCTCAGCCAAGGGAGTGGGCTCACACACAGTTTTGCCTAAGAACACAAAGAATGGTACAAAAACATCCTACAAGAGCAACTTCTCCCAACCAACCAAGACAGTTTGATAAAGAACAATGCCTTTTCCCGCATGATGGAGCAACTTTCTATAAGGCAAAAGTGATAACCAAGTAGCTCGGGGAACAAAACATCAAAATTTTGGGTCCATGGCCAGGAAACTCCCCAGACCTTAATCCCATTGAGAACTTGATCAATGGGATTCATCAAGTTGATCAGTGGGACTTGATCAATCCTCAAGAGGAAGGTGGACAAAGAAAAAAACAAACTGAAATTCTGGCAAACTCCAAGCATTGATTGTTCAAACATGGGCTGCCATCAGTCAGGATGAGGCCAGGATGAATTGCAAAAAGAGGGGTCTTGAAAAAGAAGGGTCAACACTGCAAATATTGACTCTGCATGAATCTATAATAATTGCCGTTTATGATATGCTTGCAGTTATACTTCAGTATACCATAGTAACATCTGACAAAAAAGATCACAAACACTGAGGCAGCAGACTTGTGAAAATTTATGTTTGTGTTATTCTCAAAACTTTTGACCATGGCTAACCACCGCTTTCCCATTATTTCTTATGGGAAAATGTGTTTTACAATATGATTTTTTGCATTCAGAATGGAAGTTCATATTCTGAGGTTCCGCTGTATATAAATGAATGCTTATAAATACTGTGACATATTTTATGATTGTGAATGAAGTTAATTATTTATTTATTTTTATCTGCTTAAACACCTTTAGAAGAAAGGTAAAAGCAAACCGTAAAAGACAGTAAAAGACACACAGCAAATTCCTTTTATTATTATTATTATTATTATTTGTATATTATTTTTATATTTTTATATTATTTTTATATTATTATTATTGTTTTATTTATCTGCTTAAACACCTTTAGAAGAAAGGTAAAAGCAAACAGTAAAAGACAGTAAAAGACATTTTAGCCTTATTTTGAATACTATAAGCACACAGCAAATTCCTTTTAGGCTACAAATCATGTACAACTGGATCTATCTAAACACTCTAGGGTGTAGTAGGACAGGAATTCACCAGGAACCAGCCTGATATTATCACAATACCTAGGTGCTGATTTGATTTGTATTGCAATTTTATAAGTATCCCAATTTTATGAATATCCCAATTTTATATTATAATCTTTTAAGATTTTGTTACAATTTTAAAACTTAGCAAATCATTTGCTCCTTTAACACAATCCTGTACTGTGTGAATAGTTTAGAGCGATTTTGGTGTCGGTAGGGTGATGCATGAATTTGCACACAAAAGAATCTTGATATGTAACTGAATCGATTTTCATCCCGTTTCTAGTAGGGAGTAAATTCAACACCAGAAGTCTAGCTGTGCACTCATTGTAATTTTAATTGTAATGTATATATTGTATTTCATGTGTGTAATTAACAGTCATTTTGAGATGCTGTATGAAGAGCTGTGTGTGATGTCTGTGCAGAGGCTTGGTACGTTTGGCCCGCTGCGTTGTGGGGAGATGTACGCTCTGGATCGGCTGCTCAGGGAGACTCGGGTCATGGAGCTCATTCGCCTGGCTGTCCAGGATACAGTGAGGAGTGAAGGCCAACCTGAGGAAGGTTAGCCTGTCTGAAAGCATTGCTGGAAAAAATTTAGCTCTTGGCTAATTGTTGTGTGGTTAAATTGTAAACATATTGGGTTTCAGTATTAAAGCTCTCATATGCTACTGTTTTTTAAGAAGGTAGCCTAGGTCATAGAGGTCTCCCAAAGCATGTCTGTTAATACTCCAGCTAAAATACAGATCACATAATAATTTTTTGATGTCACATTCCCTCCATTTCACTGCTTATCAGAAATGCACAAGTTTAGGGCAATAAAAATGCTGTTACCTACCGCTGAGCCAGACCATCCTTGGCCGAATCGGATGTGAAATCTGTATTCGTTTTCCATGGCACTGCTTTTGTAACTATAGCAACAGCGCTACATACCCTTTTAACTCTTAAACCAAATGGCCCATGAATTATAGATCAATCATGTTTAACTTAAACAACACTAAACAGGATAAAATGAAGGATGCCACCACAAAATAATTAAATTCAATTAAATTAAAATTTTCTTCATATAGCACTTTTAACAATGGTCATAGTCACAAAGCAGCTTTACAGAATTAAAAATATATATGGTAAGTTCTAAATATGTGAGGACATTTGTATAACTTTTTATTGTAAATGTGTCCCTAATGAATGTGAGCCTGGGGCAACAGTGGCAGGGAAAAACTCTCTGTGGTGACTATAGTCAAAATTAACACTATTTACACAAAAGAAGCTAGGTTTGTTGTTCACAGTTAGCAGCTAATGGCTAACTCACCCTTCTTAATCTCTTAAAAAGAAAAAAATTGATTTAACATATTCATATTTCATATATAGATTTCAAATTATTTTGTTTTACAACAGCTTTACAGAAAAAAAAAATTATAGAAATTAATTTTAAAAAGGAAAATAAATTTCTCTGGCCCAAATGAGCAAGCCTGAGCAATGGCGGAAAGGAAACGCTCCCTGAGATGACTAGAGGAACCAGATGCAAAATGAAACCCATTCTAATTTGGATGACCCCAAATAGCATAACTGTGAATCGGTCCGTGTGCTATAAGACCGAAAAGTTTGCATTTTAATACGACAGGTGTTCAAGTTTACATAAAGTCCACATTCACATCACAGAAACTGCTCACATCAGCCCAGTCCAAGGTCATCTTTGTGGTCATTGAATGAAACCGTCCTCAGTCAACACATGCATCCCACATAAAAAAAAAACCATTTATATTTCTCCAGATAGATGATATTAGTCACTATTAATCGCAAGAAGATTTTTCATGGAAAAACAAATTCTCTGGTACACCATAACCCGCTACTAACCTTGAAGTCATTTGAAAAAGGACAACAGGCCCAGATTGTAAAATGTCCAATGTAAAATGTCACGCACATTATAGGAACATTTCCAGTGTACATAGAGTTTCTTTACATCACTTGGTATTGAAAAGAGAAAATGTGGTGTTTGCCAACAAAAGAGCATGTCTATGTAATGCTCAACTCACAACACAAGTTCGTTAAAGTCAGATACGCTCTTGTGAATCCTGGGCAGAGCTTAGTCCTGAGCTGGAAGGGGCTCTGTAACAAATGATCACCCTTTTTCCTGTAAAAATGATGGGCCCTTGCAAATCTGAGGCATTATTAAGAAGAGGAAAAATCTGAAGAAGAATTTCTTGAGAGCATATGTTTTTCTCATGTTTTTTGCATGTACAAACACAACAGTGAGCCATGTGACTGTCCAAAGTGATCAAAAAGTTAATTTTTCATAATTGTTTCTCTTTATTACAGTATAAAATATGGATAAATAGGTATGGTGAATCAGAAAATAAGGACGAATGAATGTACATTTTGTGCTCATATCTGTTTTTTTCTGCTCTCTCTGGTTGGTCTTTGTGTGTGTTTGGGAACAGTTGTTCCACAGTTAGAGCAGTGCCAGGGGGCTGTGTTGCTATGGAGGCATTGTACGGCTGGCTGTGGTGTGTTCAGCACCTCCACTGAGGCTTTCCTGCAGATATTGAACAACACTTATGCAGACAGAATACCAGAAAGAGGAGCCAACTTTGCAGACACAGGTGTGTTTTAGTTGCTTCATCATGTGCTTATAATAAATTACCAGCCAAGTAAGGGTTTCCAAAAAAAAAAAAAAAATTTGCAATTAATTATTATGTATGAAACGTTCTGAACAGCCAATTTGTATGGAAGGAATTTTGTTTATTCCATCCTGAGTATTAAATTCAAGTTTGTTTTATTTCCATGTGGATTTTCTTACAAACACAAATTACTTTAATACTTCACTTACTCACTCTTCATATACAGTATATTTATATCTGGGGCCCTTTTAATGTATATGATGTCACATAAAGGGTGTCCCTTCCTTCCATTAGTATTTATGCGTCTAGTGGAGAGGATTCTGGAGAAAAAGCTGCCTAGACGATGTGGAAGTGCAGTTAAAGAGATTCTCACAGTTTTCCAGTTCTGGAGCTACCTAGAGGCTGAGGGTGTGAGTGAGCTGGAGACACACATCACTGAGCTGGCTGAAGAGGGTATGTTTTATTCGTCCTCATGTGCAAACCAATTCATTTGCTGCTATTGTCTTTTACCTCATTTGGCAGCAATCAATTGGCTGCTCGAAAACAATTTAGCTATTCTGAATTCACACCCACCCTGCCACGCCCATCTTCTCATTATCGCCTCATTTGCCTCTTCTCTCTTTTTTCACTTTCGCCTTCTCCCTCTAATCCCCTCACACAAACCTCCTGATCCATTTTCCCTCCCCCTCTTGGTTTTGGCTGCAGTCTGGCTGGTGCAGTGCCTGCAGTCTGGTGATCAAGATGTGCTGCTGAAAGCTCTGAAAAAGCCGCCGGAGTGCAGTCTGAAGCGTGAGGGCCTGCGCGCCGTCAGCGTACTTCTCAGTGATCCACGGGGGAAGGTGTGCAGCAGTGCCAGTTCTCTGTTACGCAACCTTGCCGAGCAGCCACGCCACAGAGAGAGGGTACGCCAGGGGAATGGGCTCATTTTGGCATGAAAATGTAAACTTAAAGGTTATTATTTAGGGCCTTGTTTTTCATTATAAATAAGGATTAATTTTATTAAATGAAAAGCCAGCTAAAATATGTTTAATTTGAATCTTCCCACTTTCTCACACATTCAGTGTTATGCTTTTATTAAGTTGTTGTCTATGTATATAAGCCTTAATTCGGTTTGTAAATAGTTGTTAAATGCCAGCAGTTAAATGATTTGTGATATGATCTTTGACAAAGCTGTAGAGACTCATGCGGAGTCTAGAGCTATGATAAAAGTGTTTTTTTTTTCTCTTTAATAAAGTGTAGATATTGTACATGTACAAAATTTATAACTAGGAACAAAACTGTAGATTGTGTTCCTGATGTGGAGGCAGACAGAGCATTGGCTTGGTATAGTCTGTCATCTCACTATAATTAGGTTAACATTATTGCAACTGAGATAATATAGAGATAACGACAAGTACCAACAATTTGGTGTAATTGAGTATTCCAGATGTAATTCACAATGCAATGTACAATGCATAAGTATTTGTTATATTCTAATTTAGGTCTTTCTAAGGTCATTTGTCTTTATTATTTTTTAAATGAAAGATATTATTAAGGATGGAATGAAAACTGAGTGGGTGATACTTTGTTACAGCCTGTCAGTCTGTAGGCTATGTAGGCCAGTCATATAAATCCTGGCATGCAGACAAGGTGATTTTGTATTATTGTAATAATTTATTTATTATATATTCAATTAAATGTGACTTTTATCGATCATCCATGACATTAACCAATAACTCTTTTGCTACTGGGATGGCTCTGTTCCTTCAGGGTGTGGCACCACACGGCTTCTGGGGGTGTGCTGTGGTGACTGGAACAAGGACATTTGCAGATGATTTTTCGGGTGCTGTCGTTTGCGGGATGGGGCCTCTGCAGATCGGATTCATTTGTCTGGTGCATTCCAAGAGTGCTTGATCAGATTGGGATCTGGAGTTTCTATTTTAGGTCAGCAGCCTTGGAATCTTTATTAACTGGGCCCCTATGCATGCTGGGCTGTGGTACACTGTGTGTTCCAGTGGCTTTCTATTATGGCCAGCATTGATTTTTTATTTTTTTTGGTGATTTGTGCTGCATTGGATCAGATCGGACAGGCTGGTCTTTGGTTGCCGCGGGCATAAGTGAGCCTTGGGTGTGCATGATCCAAACACCATGTTACTTGTGTACTTAGTTGTTAGTTGGTGATCGATGTTGTTCAGTTCACCTGGCAGGGCCTTGCTGTTATGACTGATTGGTGTAAGTCAACACCGAACAGTTGATTAAGGCAGTTATTTTTGTAGTGTGCATTCAGTAAGACTAATATAAAATCCTTGCGAATACGAAGCAAGGAAGATGGATACATCTCCAGATGTGAGTCACAGTTTATTCTTTTGATCGTTTTGAATTTTCCTGGCTTTTTAAGCACACAAGTGGGGTGTGCAAGTGGACATATTTCTTTCATTGCTCTCTCTGCTCACTCTTTTAACACTTCCCCCAGTTTACCGCAGACAGACAAACACTTATTAGACACATTCTCATAAGGTGTGTGTTTTTTCCCCACTTGCCTGACCCTCACTCTCCACACACCAACGCCAAACTATGACCCTCGCCACCACAGAATCTTAAAATGCTTTTTTTTTTTTTTTTTTTTTACTTAAAGAGCTAACCAGACTTTAAAACCTTATTCCTTTTGTGAAAAGAGAAAAATTTCAGTTTGAGAAAACATAGTTTTCAGAATATACTGTATACCTATGAGCTGGCATCAAAAGAAATGACTAAACCTGTAAATCACTCTATCTTTTCTCTTAAAACAACTAACTATCTAATTAATCTGTTTCTTGTTTCATGTTGTGGTCCACATTTTTAAAATGATATGTTAGTAGTATGGTGCAATTCCAAACCTTTTCTACATTCAAGTGTTTTTTCAGATAAATACATTAATTGTACAGTATATGTGTCAGCATACCATCAGGTAGGTGCTGGACTACATCTCCTGTTAGCCACTACAAGTCACATGCCACTAATCACATGCACCTATGCATCATTATGTTCGGTGTATATCAGTTTCGGTTTTCTGTTTCACAGTGGGTGTGTCTCATTTTGGGGGACACATCCTTTAAAGGATGCGGTCTATGCGGTCTTCGTAGACTTGTGGCCTGCATTGACTGTGTAGACCACAAAGGCTTATAATTAGAAATGATAAAAATTATAATGATTATGGTTAAAAAAAAAGAAAAAAAAAGGTTGTGGCGTAGATAGGTAAACATTGTGTAACCATGTTTTAAGAAAACCTGTCTTTAAGGGAGCTGATTTCATGTAAATCCTTTTGTCTGTTTTTATTTTTATAATACATTTATTTTCAACATCAGGTCTTTTGTCTATCATCATCTCTGCTGGTCTCTTCCACTGCACACAAAGAATTTTGGGATATGTTGGGCCGTGAAGTATACACAGTTGCATCCTTTAATTTCAGGGGAAAGGTGGTCACATTTAATGGAACTTTAATATGGGACAGCCTTTGTCACAACGCTATGACATAATTGAGTTTCACATACGTCCTTCGAAGGATGAGGCCCGGAATTTAGACACACTGAGTCCCTTGCATTTGTTGAGGTCATCTAATAGGTTATTTGCACATAATGTCACGGCTGATGTGTCGTGTGGCTCAAACTGCTATTGGAGGTCAGGGAGTGATTTTATTGCAAGAACCTTTCGTTGCGTCCTAGTGGACCTGACTCAGATAATGCTCGTCACAGGAGACAGGCACATGTAAACAAACCTTCAGCTAGCCAATCACAGCACTGTATGAGGACATGGGGAGGAATTAGCAACATGTCACACATAATTTGGTGCAACAAGTTAGTTACTTGTATCTGCTGCCTTTTTAAGAGCCATGACTATCAATTCTGTTGTAAAAATTTCTCTTCACAGCATAAAGATCACATCAGACATATTTCCTGATTTTCTGTTTTTGCTGTTCTCTGGGAATATTATCTAAACTAGCACAATACGTTTGGACTTTCCCCATCTTGTCCCTTCTGTTTTTCACTTCCTACCCCCTGCAGGGTGATGTTGAATGTCATAATAGTCAAGTGATTACCAATAATCTATGTTGTGCTTAATATTTGTTGTCCCTTTTATTTGTGCCACAGTTTAGCTATAGTATATGTGTGTTGTGACCGTAGCTCTTTTCTGTAGTTGCAATTACAAATTAATTAGCAAATGTAATTAGCGTTTGCATCTGCCTGTACTTCATCTACTTGACACCCAGCTTATAAGGACTCATTTAAGCGTATATAATTGGGTGCTTGTTTTAAACTGGTAAATTATAAAATATGTGCAGTATAAAATATAATATTAATCAACGGATACCATTATTCTAATCCATGCAGCCATCATCTATACTCCTAATTCAGGATAGTTTTTTTGAGTGCCTGGAGGCTATCCCATGGAACAAACGCATCACAGTCCACATGTGCACACACACACCTATTTATACTATGGGAAATTTGGGAAATCAATGGAAAAATCAATCTACACCACATGTCATTGGATTTAGGGAGGAAACCAGAGTACTTGGACAAAACCCAGCAAGCATGGGGAGAACATGCAGAATCCATAAACACAGACAGATAGATGAGCTTTAAACCACCAAGTGCTGGGATGTTATGGAAGGTACTAGAAAACATACTAATTGCTTAGCCACCTGGCCACCACAAGTTACTGCAATGTCATAGTAAGTTCAGCAATCTCAAATAGGCTCCTCCTAAGAAGATCACCCATGCTTTCTGTTATTTATAGTGTTTCTTGTCTAATGGACCAACTTTTCTGTCTGTGGTTAGTTTTGTGTCTAGAGTGGAATGGATTTTTGCTGGTTAGATTCTAGTAAAAAAAATATGATGATTATGATCCTTTTCCTTGTGAGATGGATTTGTTTCCCAGGAGTAGAGCTGAGAACTCCTGACCTAAATGGTTTTATTTGACCTATGTGTTCAAAATCTTTTTTTAGCTACATGTGCCAACTGCCATAGAATACATCTACCAACTGATATTAAGGGTCCTGACACACCAAGCTGACACTGAAGAATCACCAGCAACCTGGTGATGACTGAAGATTGGAAGCCAAACTTCCCCTATTTCCAGGAGCTATCAAGGGGTGACTAGATCCATCCATACTTCCAGTCAAAAACAACTTCTACTACTTATAATAATAATAATAATAATAATAATAATAATGTATTTTTCTAATTATAATTTAAGGTTCTTAAAGAAACCTTTGGCCAGAAGTATACAAAAGGTAAATAATTTGGCATAACCTGGCACTTGAAACAATCTAGTCACTGCACAAAATATAAAGCCACTGGGCCGTAAAATAGCTTAAAGTAATATAACATAAAATTTTTACCTCGCATGAGCCGATGTCATAGTTAGTTTTGTCATAATGCTTCTTTGCAGACCCTGTTAAAGCAAAAACTATGTTTTAGTTGTGGTGAAAGAGCAAAACCATCTTGTGACTTTCAACATGCATAACTGAAAAAACATAGAGAAATTCATGAAAGCATGTCTTTTGTTTGCACTATCAGAGCATGTAACGCTCATAAGAAGCTAATTCAACAGCGTTTTACAGCTACTGTCCTTGGGTCCCATTCAAAAAATTTGGACATACTGACATGACTCATTCAAGGATTTTTCTTGATTTTTGTTTTCTAGAGTTTTGTTCTTCAGCAAAACTATACTGACTATCATCTAACATATATTAAAACCCCACGTGGCACAGATCTATACCAGCAACACAGGATACATTAATTATGATGACAAAAAAGTCCTTATAAGGAAGACTTGCCAATGTGTGTTAACAGGGAGGCTTCAAACATCAAATTGTAGATTTGAGTTCTCAGAGATGTCAGGTAGAACAAACATTATAATGTTCGTTCTTCCTACATTTATAATGTGTACATAAATTTTTCACTTCCAGAATACTGTATGTAAATGACATCACAAAAATGTAGAATTCTAAGCATATCATGAGAATACAATATTAGTTTTATTTTTTGGCCATTAAAAGAAAAACTAAAACAACCAGAAAAACTTGTGATTATGTGTATCTGTGCTATTTCTTTGTCTATGTGACTCATATTTAAATTTTCCCTATATATATGTTAGTAATAATTAAAAAAAAAAAAATGGCTAAAAAGCTTTGGGATTTTAAGGGGTTCATGATACAATCAAATTATGTGGCAAACAAAAGAATGTAAAAAAAAATCTGTAAAGTTTTTTAGTAAATTGCCACTGTTTACCTTGATGACACTACTGGAGGTCAACGAGTGCTCAACATACTGTATATGCAAATTCCTTTAAGACTGTTGAAAAATCATTCCAGGTGAATAACTCATGAATTAAAAAAATAAAACTGAACCTATTTAAAAAAAAAATAAAACTGACCCAAAGATGCCTAATTTTAACATTTAAAAAAAAGAAAAAAAAAAACTAATTTGCTTCGTTTATACATTTTGCTTGTTGCATAATTCTCTGTGTTATTTCATAGTGTTTAAAGTCTTTGGTATTATCATATAAAGTAGATAATAGTTAAAGGGAATAATAATTATGACGTAATAATAAATAATTATATGATAATTATTATATATATATATAAATAATAATAGGGAAAATCCTTAGAATGAGTAGGTGTGTTGAAACTTTTGACGAGTATTGTAAGCAACTATTGGTAGTGTTAAATCCTAGACCTTCATGCAACAAGTTGAACTGAAATTGTGGTTGAGCAACAACAGCAAATAATACTGAGTAGCTTAGCAGCCACAAACAGTAAGCAGCTTAGGGACTATCTAGTCATTTAATGTTAGTGATAACTCTAATTTTGATGATTAGATAAGTGTTGTTAGTATGACCAGTGTTGTAGAATTATTTGAAGACCACATCTGAATAATAATAACTGATCTAAGTACAGAAGTGGGATGCTACATTGAACACAGTGTGCATGGCGATGTTGATTTGATGTCACACTGTAAACAGGAAAAGAACTGTTAAGTTGTGAAACTAACCCTAGCTGGTGAGGTGAAATTGCAAGTTGAGGGGTGTTTTCTGTTGTAGGTCGGGGAATTACAAGTTTGTCTCGAATGCTACATTAGATCCTCTTTGGCAGTGCTTTTAAAAATGATTCACCAAGCAGGGTCTTAGCAGATTAAGACATGCAGGGTATTACTGTTATTGCCCACCTCTGATCTTGGCTGTTGACTAACACAATAATGAATAGAGATCATGTATCTAAGCTAGCTCTGAATGCCCCTCACCTATTACTCATTAGCTTAGCCGCTTTTGTCTGTGGCAATACCATGGCTTTGTATGTGACTTCCTGTTGTACTCAAAAGGGGGATCTTGCCAATAGTTTTCTGTGTGATTGGGCTTTGGTTTCAAGCTGTAATCAAACACCATAGTTTGTTCACATATGCATGAGAAAATGCCACACTAGGGAGCTGAGCTTTTTAGACTTTATTATATGAAATATTAGCTTAACTGTTTTATTTTGGATGTTGTAATAGTTTCGCTTTTAATTTTGCTTAGCTGCAAAAATTTTTGTTTATTGTCCCATGATTACCAACCAAACAATAATCATGTGGTTAAAATGTAAGGTGGGCAAATACCACCAAGACCAAGATAACTCGTGTTCATTTCTATAAATGTAAACTTACTCCTGCACAGTGAACCCAAATCTATGGCCTTGAATGGGTTTGATGTGCTTCAGTACGTAAATAGTGTACAGAGGATCATTTTACGATTTCTGTTTTTAAAATATAACTGAAAGCTGGACTAGTTGGTCAATAACTAAAGACGTTTTTGCCACTGTTGGTGCATGGCTTATTTAAAAGTAAATAGACCAGAGGAAGAAAAAAAAAAAACAGCAAGAACAGAGCATTCTTTGAAATAACATACATTGTGTATGTGTTAGCAGTGTATTCCCATGTCTCTTCACAGTATGTCCCAGGCATGACCATCCATCTTCCTCAGCTTCTCAAAATACGCTCTCCTCACTCAGCAAGAAAATATTATGTATACACACACCACACACATCGCGTGTTGAATATCTATCTATCTATCTATCTATCTATCTATCTATCTATCTATCTATCTATCTAT
>JAOVVB010000037.1:23480695-23491386 GCA_028570985.1 Heterobranchus longifilis | reverse complement strand
TTTAATTTTATTGTTTGACTGCATTTTTTTCTTTCTGGAAATGAGTACCAATAGAATTTTTCATGCGTGAATTTGTTTAATAATCCTATTTAATAAGGTGTTTTGTAAGTTGTTTTTTTGTTACAAAACAACTTGTGTCTGTCCTTTGTCAATAAACAGATACCTACTTATACTAGGTTTACTAGGAGTAATGAAAAAGAAATTAATACCTATTAGATTAACTATTAAAAAAACATTGAATCAAATAAACATTTAAGTTTTTTTTAAACTTGTAACTAAACATGAAAACACATATTAGTATTTATTAAGCTTTGCTGGTTTAATTTTTTACAATATAGGACAAACATTAAATGCAAAATATTAAGCACAGTATTGTGTAGGTTCCCCTTGTGCCACCAGGCCAGCTCTGGCCGATCAGACCTCTTGGGGTGTACTGTCAGCGTCTCCTTTGGGTGCTGGGGTTGCAGGGTGGGGCCTTCATGGAACTTGTTTGTCCGGAGCATCACATTTCAAGGCTGGGTCAGCAGCCTTGGACTCTTTGCCTGCTGGCCCTATGCACATTGGATTGTGGTGCTTTAGGTGTTGTGGTGCTTTTTCTATCTTAGCCAGCATTTACTTTTTTTTGCCAATTTATGCAGCATTGGCTTTTCTTTGGGATCGAACCAAAACGACTAACCTTTGGTCGCGGCAAGCATGGGTGAGCTTGGGTACCCGGGATCCTGTCACAAGCTTACTGGTTTATAATTGACAATCAATGATAATGTGATAAGGTTATGTGATGTTAACATATTATGGTCAATCAGAGTAAGTTGATTAATGACTGTTCCGTGTATTGGCACCCTAGTCTGTCCAAACAGCAGTGGTTGTCTTCAAATGATGATTGAAAACAATCCTCTTTCCTACCCCCCTAAATGGTCACTAATTAAAAAAAACAAAACACTAACTAACTACTAACATGAGGTTGTTTTCTGATGGCATACAAAAAGCTGAAATGGATGTCTGTCTTTTTGACATTATTCGGAGCATTTATATCTCAGAATAAAAACTAATTATGTTTTCACAATTTGACTTAAATGGAAATATAAACAAAAAGTCTTGTTTTTTTGTTTTAATGAACTGAATTAGGGTTTTATGCATTCTGTTGTAAAAGTCAGATGTCAAATGTTTTATATGGTGAATATAATTAAATTCTCAGAAATATTGTATGTACAAAGCTTTGAAAGAAACAAACCACAGGCTTATGGTTATGATGCCACCTGCTTGCTACACCACCAGACCTCAAAGAATCCACATTCATCTTTTATCTGCTCAGGTTTTTAATTATGTTGGACTATATGTTCATTTCTTATGTGTGTTTTAGGCGCTTGTGAGTTGTCTAGAGCTGCTAGAGGACGAAAGTGTTGAGACTCGCGTGTGTGGTTGTAAAGCGCTTGCATGTCTAAAGGTCAGTATCATTATCTGTACTGTGGAATATTTCGTTCCAGGTTCAAAACTGCAGTTTCTGGCCAACTTTTCATAATTTTGCATTTTCACATTGGGTCTTTTTAAGAACTAAACACTTAAACTCTGTTCTTAATTTATACCTTTTTATAAAACCAGATTATTTTTATAACCTAAATAGATAATGTTTAATGGGAAGTGTCACATGTTTTTTTAATGAATAAACAATCTATTCTGCTATATTTATATTTATAATATACACTATGACTATGGACCACTTTGAGAGAAACTGATGTGTAGCACATATTGCAAAACTTTTATGCATTTTAAAATTACCAGACGGGAAGATATGACAATATGACAAATACATTATAAATCATTGTATTTGTCGACACTTTCATTATTAGTTGCATGTGTATAGTAAAAATTATTGCTTTTGCTTTTGCCAGGCCAAAGAGAGCATTGAGCAACTGGTGTACTTGTGCCGCACGGACAAGGAGGATGTAAGAGAAGCCGCCAAACAAGCTCTGCTGGTGCTGGGTAGGTCAACACACGAATGTTTAGACAAATATCCATTTGTGTAACATGGATAAAAACATTGGGAAAAAAACGTGCGAAAAAAAAGATGAATAAATTAATAAATGAACAAACAGCCTTCAGATAACACAAATCAACTCTGGAAGAAAAAAAGAGACGTTTCAGTCGTTAGCAGCTGTTTGATTGTTGATTGCACTGTGTTTGCAGGTGAGGAGGGGAAGATGGCCCATCGGCATGTGGAACAAGATGGAGTCTCTCGACTTTTTGCACCTGGCAGCATGGCCAGTACTGCATTTTAAGCCTCGACCACCTGCAGAAACTATAGACCAAGTGTCTCCTGTGTACACAGACTTGTATTCCTGCCAACTAAGGACACATGATCAAATATGGATCACACTGTTGAAGTGCAAATAAAGACCCAATCAGCTTGTTAGAAAGAGTGACTGCAGACGTTTCAAATGTTCACTGGATGAGTGAATCTGATTGTTAAGCTACAACTTAAGTCCAGTGATACAATGGAAAGAAGAAGATGAATGAGCATAGAAGAAATGGGCTTCAGTGTTTTGCTGCCTTGTCACTTGGCCTTGTGGTTTTTGCCTTCACGGTTCACAAAGGCTGGACTCTGATGAGTTCATACTGCATGCATGGACAATTTTTACATGGCTTCATGCCTACTGACACGGACACGGGAATGAAAAGTGTTACTTTCACGTGACTTATTTAACATGGATGGGCTTTTTAATCTGATGAGCATTTACTGAAGCTTGGTTGTTTGTAATAAGATGTGCTTGTTTGTATGTTTGTCTGGTATAAGTGGGACAGAGTTCAGGTGGTAAGAGTCAGTGTACAAGTTTCCAGTGAGTTTCAGTTTATCTGCCATCATTCCATACTGTCACTATATATATGCTTTATTGATACAGCAGTAATTTGTGTACATGTTTTAATTGTGTTGTATTTTCTTTTAAAAACAAACATGTTTACACTCAGAAGCAAATGTAGGCCTGCTTTGAGTGCTAATGACTCCTAAGACCTTCATGGTGCACTTCCTAAGACTTGAGTCAACGGCATTGTATCTGAGGGGGATATCTGCTGTAACAAGAGGGGCTATTTTATTCATATATACAAATATTATTAGTATTAGTAAAATGAAAATATATGGACTATGATGGACTAGTGCATGTAATATTTAGACCAAGCCCATTGCATACTGAACAAAAATCCAGAGCGTGCTGCTAGACACACAGGTTCAGTGCAGGAATCTCAGTTATAACTTACTAAGCTCTTCAGTCGAGTGTATGTTAAGATTTTGGAAGAAGAGAAAGCCTCCTCAATGTACAAGTGCCTCAAATGACTGGGGAGTGTGTGTGTTAGGACAAGTAGACTTTTATTTAAAGTGAAAAATAGCAGTTGATGACAAACTGTAATACAGATTTAATTATATTTTTCTTTAAAGACACATTGTGCAGCATTGAGTTTTTTTAATAAGAAAATTTTATTGTTTAAAAAAGATCCTACCAAGTGAAAAAAGAATATTAAAATAAAAAACAAAAAAGTTGCGTACTGTGCTTGAATAAATGAACATCCAATTAGCATACTTAAACTGTTATATAAAATGATCACATTTTGTTAAAGATTTGGTTTTGTAAAGGAATATATAATAATGGAATAGAATCTATGAATAATGTATAGAATTAAATGCTTGAAACAAAGGCTATCCATGATTGAGTATAATTCTGAGCAGGCGCAGTCTAATGGCACGCACGCCCGCGCGCACTCAGTGAAATCCGTTGGAGCATAACGCATGAAATTTAAAAGTGCTAGCGCCCCTTTTGGCCAATCGGCACAGCGCTGTGTTTACACCCCTCCCTCCTCCCCGTCGCCACCGCCCCCCTGTGTGCCGCGCATGCGCAGCAACCGCCTCGGGCCGCCATTTTGTGCGGAGCCTACTCTGCAAAAGCGGGAGAGGATTAAAACCAGCGAAGGGGAAGCACGCAGTTGTACGTCGCCTCGTACTAAAGGAAGAGCGGACCGCGGGCCTCGTGTCGGATTCAACGAGAGGATAAACGAGCAAAAGCAGGTAAAATAGTGCCACTTTTCCGACAGGGGGGAGTTTTGCAGGATCTTTAATCGGCCTCTAGGTGTCACGATGGGGCTCCTGGTCCAGGCGGCTGGCGGGGGGTGTTTGTCTCCCTCTATCGTTATCGAAAATTTAGCAAAAAACACTTATAACCCAGAAGTTCGGGGTTATGCCCGATTATTAAGTGCTATTGAACGTATATTAGATGGCATTTTGGCAAGATGCTTCATTTTAACACTACGATGTTTGCTCCCCACTTTAGGCCAGGCGTCCATTTTCTTTTTCTTCTCTTTGTTTCCGTGACAAAAACCCGCCGTTTCTAGATGGAGCAATAGCTTAGCCAACAAGCTAATACTACCTCTAAACATCGATAGTTTTGAGTTTTGTAATCCCACAAACAGCACAGATAGGTCAACAATAAATCATTGAAGTGTACTTTCTTCTCCTTTGGTCATTTTTTTTGTCCGAACGGCGATAACAAACAGGCTAAGCCGTTAGCTAACACAGCTAGCTAGCAGTTTGTTGGCGCCCCTCCTCAACCGCAATTCAAACCCGCTCAGCCCTTCCTGGCCCATTGCATAGCGCGCGCACATACACTCACGCAGTCCCGGTGATCTGCACTACTAAAACGTCCAACATGATGATCTCGATCTGCAGTTTCCCCCTCTTCGTCTGTCCTCGAAATGTGTTGAGCAAAGTTAAATGCCGGAATCGTTAGCTAGCTTGCGGTTGTTTGCTAGCCAGCTTGTTGCGCAGATGAAAATCGGACGAGGAAGACGCGACGCTCAGTGAAGCCGACTGCTGATTTTAGGTGACTACAAACATCGTTCTTCGGAGTCTTGGCAGTTCCCCCCCCTCCCCAAGCTCAGTGAATCTTACAATTCAGTGATCGTTAATCCCAGTGGAGTGCTGTGTATGTTCATTGACCGCTCGCTTATTGAGATACTGGCCACCTCAAGCAACAGACGACTGAGGGGATAAAACTGTCGAGAGCTCCCTCTACAACCCGGCTGGTAGCGGTACAAAAACGCTGTTAATCAGCTCAGAATGCCCTCTTGCTGTAGTGGAAAATCTTTCAGCATAACTTAGTGTCTGAATAGTAGTCTGATGAGTGCCTCTGCTTCTACATCAACCAGTAATTTTGGGCGTTTTCACGAAGCTTGGCTTTTTGGCGAGTTCATTAGTAATATCAGGAAATGAGAGAGTCATAGCAAGAGGACGTGATGCACATCAAGTGTTTCTTAAGCACGAACTGACAAAGTAACAAATGGCTTTAAGCAGAAGTTGCACATGGTGTGTGATGCGTCAGATCCGAAACTAGCAAATACCCAACGATGGGAGATAAAACACCTGTTAACGGCTTTCTTATTGTGGTTTGATATAATTTTGATGCTGGTAAAATGGAAAGGCTGTACGAGAAAACTAACCAACAGCACATCCTGTTTAAACTTCATATTGCATTTAAAGCTCTTTCGTAACCATGTCTAGATCTTAATCTGTATTTTGTTACAAGAGGGAAGGTCAGAGATAGCAGAATCACCCAATGCAGAGAATTGAACAGGCAGGAGAACGGAGAGACAGAGTTCCCCTTATTGGTCCAGGTCACCCTGGCAAGTCAATGAATTGTACCATTACACAGAAATGTAAGTCTAACCTACAGAGAGTCTCTGATTTCTTGGGTAAGTTTGTGTCTATTTGTTTCATGTTCTTGGAACATGTATGTATGTTAAATGCATCACATGTCGGGAGTGTTTTAAGTATGTAAGATCAGGGGCTTGATCTAGACAAGCAGACTACACAATATTTTATAATAAATCATAATGTCTCCAATAAATCCGAATTCATGCTCTGCCTTCTGTTAAAGGTTGTACCCATGGAAGGGGGACAGACTGATGCCGTAGTGGACGAGACGGGGGATGCTTTCAAAGCCAAGGATTGTAAGACATATCAACGGCGGCGTGAGGACGAAGAAGTTGAAGCCGAGTTGTTACAGGCTGCTGGTCTAGAGGCAGTAGAGCAACCCGTAGCCGAGGGTGAGGTGACGGGTACTGTGGTCGATGCGCAGCAGCTGGTCGAAGGTGTAGTGAGCGTAAATAGTGGTGTAGAAATGATGGTCATGGACTCGCTGGACCCAGCCTTATTGCAAATGAAGACAGAAGTGATGGAGGGTACCATGACCACTAGTGTGGGTGTAGCTGGGGCTGCACATGAGGCCACAGTCACCACAGTGGATGACACACAGATAATCACCCTACAGGTGGTCAATATGGAGGAACAACAATTGGGCCTGGGTGAACTGCAACTCGTTCAGGTGCCTGTTTCAGCTGTGCCCGTTACTGCCACCACTGTAGAAGAGCTGCAGGGAACACTGGTGGATGCTACTGCCATGCCCAAAGATGGAGAGCCTGTCATCTGTCACACGCTCCCTCTCCCAGAGGGCTTCCAGGTTAGTCAGTGGTCATTAACATAGTTAAAAATAAAAAAAGTTTTTTTTTTTTCCTATTTACGGTCTGTTGTCTTGGATTTTCATGAGGACTTGTGCCCATAGGTTGTGAAAGTAGGTGCCAATGGAGAAGTAGAGACTGTAGAGCAAGATGAGCTCCATGCTCATGAGGAGCAGTCTATGCCGCAACCAGAAGACGAGGAGATGCCTGAACCCCAGAATGATGACCCTACTTGGGCCAAGGACCCTGACTACACGCCTCCCATCAAAAAGACCAAAAAGACAAAGAAAAGCAAGCTGCGCTACAACACTGAAGGCGAGAAAGATATGGATGTGTCTGTTTATGACTTTGAAGAGGAGCAGCAAGAAGGTCTGCTCTCGGAGGTTAATGCAGAGAAGGTTGTGGGCAACATGAAGCCTCCAAAGCCAACCAAAATCAAGAAGAAGGGTAAGCCAGTGCAGTAGCTGAAATTTGTTGCAGTTACTTTTATAAATATAAATGACTGAATTTGTCGTGGGCTTTAGGAAATATTTTTGCTGAATTTTTGCAATCTGTATGCCTGTCCAGGTGTGAAGAAGACATTCCAGTGCGAGTTGTGTAGCTACACCTGCCCAAGACGCTCCAACCTTGATCGTCACATGAAGAGTCACACAGATGAGAGGCCGCACAAATGCCACTTGTGTGGACGTGCTTTCAGGACAGTCACCCTGCTGAGGAACCATCTCAACACGCACACAGGTGTTTGTCTCCTTCCACACATACGTCTGCCATTATCGTCAAGGCTCATGATTACAAACTCAGTAATTTTTTTTCCCTTTTTTCTTTGGACAGGCACAAGACCCCACAAATGTACCGATTGTGATATGGCTTTTGTGACTAGCGGTGAGCTTGTGCGACACCGTCGCTATAAACACACCCATGAGAAACCTTTCAAGTGTTCCATGTGCGACTATGCTAGTGTGGAGGTATGTAAAATCTTTATTTTTTATATTTTATGTAAAGTTGTTATACAGGTAATAATGATCAAATTAGTGATTTGTTGTGATGTTCTGGCACTAGCTTTAACAAATAATTGTTTTCGCTCATTTTATATTTCAAATGCTTATTTGGGATTTAATTTTTTAGTGTGTGTGTTTGTGTGTATATATATTTATTTATTTTTAACTTGTTTTGTAAACCAGGTCAGCAAGCTGAAGAGACACATTCGCTCTCATACTGGAGAGCGTCCATTCCAGTGCAGCCTTTGCAGCTATGCCAGCAGAGACACCTACAAGCTTAAGAGACACATGAGAACCCACTCAGGTTTGACATCCATCATTCCAGCACTCCGTTTTCTTGGCAGTACATCATGCATGAGTTGAAACAAATTATTGATTAATGCGTTAAACTAAATAAAGCAAGAAAACTCAAACTTTATCGCTCGATTGTGTGATTAGGGGAGAAGCCGTACGAGTGCTACATCTGTCATGCACGTTTCACCCAGAGCGGCACTATGAAGATGCACATTTTGCAGAAGCATACTGAGAATGTGGCCAAGTTTCACTGCCCCCACTGTGACACTGTTATTGCTCGAAAGAGTGATTTGGGTAAGATTGTCCCCTATCTGCTAGCTTGCACAAGGAGAAATGATGTGTGGCTTTATGTTCTTGTGAATAATACGTCATCTGTGATGTCTCAGGTGTGCATCTGCGTAAGCAGCATTCCTACATCGAGCAAGGCAGGAAGTGCCGTTACTGTGAGGCGGTGTTTCATGAGCGCTACGCCCTCATCCAGCACCAGAAGTCCCATAAGAACGAGAAACGGTTCAAGTGTGACCAGTGTGACTATGCTTGCCGACAGGTAGGCCACCTCAAACAGAGCTCTTGTATTAATCGTCAAGTAGTTTGTATGTTGAACGTCTGGTATCATTTATGCAATTATTTTATTTCGGTCGACTTTATATTGACGAGAACTATGTATAAAAAAATAATTAAAAAAAAACTTTCGTCTTTTCAGGAGCGCCACATGGTGATGCATAAGCGCACCCACACTGGGGAAAAGCCATATGCCTGCAGCCACTGTGAGAAAACCTTCAGACAGAAACAACTTCTGGACATGCATTTTCGTCGCTACCATGACCCCAACTTTGTGCCCACTTCCTTTGTGTGCACCAAATGTGGCAAGACCTTCACACGCAGGGTATGCCAAAAGCTTTGTTACTTGTATGCTCCATATAAAAAAAAAAAATTTAACATGTTTCTTTATAAATAAATTAAACAGAACACCATGGCGAGGCATGCTGAGAACTGTTCTGGAATGGAAGGTGGTGATGGAGAAAATGGTACTCCGACCAAGAGAGGCCGTGGTGGCAGGAAGAGAAAGATGCGCTCCAGGAAGGATGATGACGACAGTGGTGAGTGACTGAACTCTGGTAACACTTTGTCTGCTCAACCAAGTTGTAAATCCCTGGTCACTGTGAATTGAAGTTTATTTTGCCTGATTGTCCTCCTATGTTAGATGAACATGGAGAGCCTGATTTGGATGACATTGATGAGGAGGATGAGGATGAAGAGGATGTTCTTGATGATGTGGAGATGGAGGTGGAACAAGCTCCACCAACCATTCCTATCCCTGCACCTGCTGAGCCACCTGTCAAGAGGAAACGTGGCCGACCTCCCAAGAACCCCCCCAAAGCTTCCCCTGCTAAGAACATAGCCATTGCACCCACTGGTAATTAATATGCCTCTTTTATTAAATGATCCCCTGTGACATGACCTGACCTGAAGGGCACATTTCGGCCAGAGCATCTTAGCTATAATTGGCATCACTGACCTCCCTCTTGCCTGGTTCACCTTATACCTTTCCGACCGTAACCAGTTTGTGCAATTAAATTTCCGTTCTAAGCCTCTCCCAGTCAGCTGTGGTGTTCCCCAAGGGTCTGTCCTTGGCTCCCTTCTGTTCCTCATCTACCTCCTCCCTTTGGGTCACATCTTTAGAAAATTCAATATACATTTCCATTGTTATGCAGATGATGCACAACTTTATATTTCCACAAAGCCTGACTCGGCTCTCCCCACCCTCCTGTCTCACCAACTGCTTAAATGAAATAAACAGTTTTCCTGTAATTTTCTCAAACTTGACAGCAATAATACAGAGGTCCTCATAGGGTCAAAATGGTTACTCAGTTTCTCCCTCTTCTCAGGTCAAAAACCTTAATGGCACTTTGTCCTTTAAGGCCCATATAAATAATCTGCTGATCATGTTACCTCCAGCTACGCAACACTTCTGCCACTCTCATTCATGCACTAGTCACCTCCCGTATTGATTGATGTAATTCACTTTTAACTGGCATACCACATAAACTCCACTTATTCAGAACTTTGCTGCTGGTATCAGAACCCAATCATCTTTATTTTAAACCCATTACCCCCACCCTTCAACAACTCCACTAGCTCCGCATCAAACATGGTGGAGAATTTTAAGCACACCATAATCTTGCTCTCCCTTACATATCGGAGTTCAGTCCTACACCCCTGCTTGCACTCTTCATCAAGGCTCCTTGTTACACCCCCTGCCCGTCTGACCACCATGGGCTCTAGAGCCTTTCTTTAGTCATACTGCTTCTCGCTTCTTGAATTCTCCCCGAAAATATCCCTGAAAACTCAACTTAATACCTATTTATTCAGAAACGCTTATTTTAAGGCTGCACTCAAATCATAAATCTTTATTTAAACCTCCTTAATTGTCAATAGTTTTTAAATGTCTTTAAATTATTTTTTTTTATATTCAAATTTTTTTTTTATCTTCTTTTATTACTTAGTGTTAGCTCTGTTATCAGTGTTTAGTTCTTGTTTGATCTGGAAGGCGACCTTGGGTGACCAGAAAGGCACCTATATAAATAAAATGCATTTTTATTATTATTAGAGAAGTTGTGCTGGGAAGACATGGTTTCTGGTTGTTCATGTTGGCAGAATCACATAAGACAAACATTTGCACAAATTGTGTCAGTGTAATTTTCTAAAATGCAGTACAGAATCTGTTCGCAGCAAGTACCATCACTTTTGCCATCTTAACAATTGTGCAAGAAAAAGTGTGTATGTATGTGTGTGTATATTTTATATATAATATATATATTACATACAGTGGAACCTCGGATTATGAGCATAATTCGTTCCGGAAGTGGGCTCGTATTCCAAAACACTCGTAAACCAAAT
>JAOVVB010000037.1:23459739-23471918 GCA_028570985.1 Heterobranchus longifilis | reverse complement strand
AAACATTTTGTGTGACAAACATGCAAAAGAATAAGAAATCAGGAAGGGGGCAAATAGTTTTTCACACCACTGTAAGAGCTGTGGAGAAATATGATGCAATACAAACATTATTGGTTAATAAAATGTGAATTGGGTAAATTCTTAATGCAATTACCCAATTCTAATCCTAATTATTTCAGCACAAAATATCCAATATGATGAAGTGAATTTTAGTTCATTGTAACCAACTACCCAAACTACCCCAAACATGACTGAGCCAAAAATAAAAAATGGGTCACATAGGCAAAGAAATAGCACAGATACACACAATCACGTGTTTACTGGTTGTTTCTATGACCCAAAAAAAAAACATGGTCATTTTAGGAGTTTTACATTTTTGCGATGTCATTCCCATATTCAGGTAATGGTAAAATGTACCTTTAATAAAAGTAATGATAACTCCTGACATATCCGAAAACCCAAATAGACAGTTTGAAGTCTGAAGCCTCCTTGTTAACGCACACTGGCAAGGCTTCCGTATAAGCACATATTTTTCTTTTAATCATCATTGAACTATGTTGTGTTGTGCGGCTTGAGTTGAAAGTTAACACCCCTAAGTGCAATATATTACTAGACTTGTCTATTACTATATTAATTGCAACATTATGTCTGACCAGAATAAATGTATCCAATAGACTGCTATAATTTTTACAGACTGTCTCGTCTTATGATGATAGTCAGACATAATTTTTCTGCTAGATGGTCCTGTCATAAATATCCTTTGTGAGCTGACCTGTTTTTCGAATGTTTTTTAATCATTTTACACAATCTAATCATACTTGTTCTTTTTGCTAAGAAATATACAAACCATGTTCAAAGTACACAAAGTGTGCATTAGACATGCCTTTCCTTTGATATAAGACCTGATATTTTAAAAATTATTATTGTAGTGACCATTGCCTTAGAAATTACTCAGACCCGAGTACGACTGAAAACGGATGAATATATTGGACATCTTTAAAATATACATTTTAGCTTGCTCAAGGTATCTTTTCATTTTTCTGCATGTTTATGTGTTCTCAGTAGCAATTTAAATGTTTACTTTTAATTAAATTTGGTACATTACATTAAGTTACATTCGAAATCCCACCTCTTCTGTTGACAAATGGGGAAATGTATTAAATGCAAGTCCTTTTCCTCTTCACTTAGTTCCACAGTATGCTTGTTCACAGAGGAACCATGTGCTCTGGTTTGTGGTCTGTCATTATGATGTGTGTAGACACATAGACACACCTCCCAGGATCTCTGTGATCGCTGTCACCTAGAAAATCCGTCACTGTGTGGTCCAAATCAGTGACTGCTGTTAGTTTTAGAGTAGAAAATATATGCAAGTTGATTGTGTCTTGCTTTGTTTCTCTTCCTGTGTGTCTATATGTGTGTACCAGGTTATTATTGAAACAGACAGACAGGTATATTCACTCAGCCTGATGTCAGCGGAGGATATGGAGGCTGTGGTCAGTCATGTGGCAGCCTCACTCAAGAAAATCTTCCCAGACTCGTCCCCGGGGTGAGTGATCAGCCTGCAAACATCATCGGCGCTCAAAGCTTTGTACTACTTTGTAGTGATGAGGCAATCATAAAATTCATTATCTTAGCTGTTAGTACTTTTGCTGCTGTTGCTGTACTTGAGATCTTTGATTTATCTTAATGCTTTGTTAGATTTGTAATTCACTTAAGTAAGTATACACTCACTGCACTTTATATCAGACCACAGTTCATCACTTCCTCCAGATGGAACACAAAGACCTTTTATTGGCAGCCAGGGTTACTTGTAAATTGGTAAACTGGTGGACATGAGTAACTATTACAGTAATATTACTGTGGTAGTGCCCACTTTCCTTTCCCAATCTGTGGCTCTTAAAAAAAGAGCAGTGTTTCGGTTTGGAAAATATTAATAAACAAGGGTTAATGACTCATGCTCTCAAGACTAGAAACAGCATTTCCTGTTCTTCTGTGGGTGACGTTTTGAGGAATCGTTTCTTTAATGTTTCTTTTTTCTTAGGAAACTATTAAAGAAAGTCCCTCCTGACCTTCAGGAGAAGTTGTGGGGTCTGACCTCTAGAATTGAAGAGCAGCTGAATGGAGCACAGCGGCCATGTGGTCTGTAATAGATTATAATATTGTTGCTTGTAGTGTGGACAAATTTGTTAATGAGTTCAGATCATGTATCCCTCAAATGCCTCCCAGAGGGAACAGAACCGGCTGATATTTAAACTCTTATTATACTGAAAGTGTTTTCAGCCCTCAGATGATGAAGTATTTCTGATAATGTTCCAAATCTCAGAAATGCCAAAACACATTGCTGTACAGTGTTTGGGATTTTGTAAATGCCAGTGTTCTGATTGCTTGGTTACTTTAGGAGGGTTCTCGGACACATACGCCGCACTGTGTGACTTCAACGACTTCCTATGCCGTGAGGAAGTCCAGTGGGTCAGACTGCTTCATTGCTCATTATTAACTTTATATTTCATTAAAGCATATTCATGCCTGTTTTCTCATAACATTTGTGTAAATGGAACTTACCATTGTTTTGTAGGACGTGGACAATATTTATCATGTTCAGAATTGTCGGGAATTTAACCTTCTTGACTTTAGTCATTTAGAGAGCAGGTAAGCGGCTTATTGAATTCATATGTATGGCTAAGAAAGCATCATAATTTCATGTTACATAAGCATTTTTATTTAGTATAATCCTATGCAGTCCTATAAATATGTAAAGAGGAATCTTGAATTGCGAGTAACTTGCTCTGTGCGCGTTTTGCAAGATGAGCAAAATTTGAAAATAAATTTTGTACATTTATAAACGAGTGACTTAATAAACGAGTGAAGTCGTCTAATTTAATAAATGAGTGAGGTCTTGATATATGAGTAATTATGCATGCGCTTTGTGTGCTGAGCATCACGTGATCACAACTGAGCCAATGGTTCTTCTCCCTTGTGCGCTGTGGGATTATGAGTAATCGTGTCCCATGCTCAGTCTCAATGCGCATGCGTCACTTGTATAGTCAACATCCGTGCATGTGTGTACTGTTTACTATAACATTGTGACTACGTGTATGTGTGTATGTGCGCGTAAAGCAAAAGCAAGTGTCATTAGAGAGGTTTCTTGTTAAAGATCCAGAGTCTCTCTCTCTCTGTAAGAAAGGAGTTAATACCGTTTGTGTGTGTGTGTGTGTGTGTGTGTGTGTGTGTGTGTGTGTGTGTGTGTGTGTGTGCGCGCGCGCGCTCGCGCGTGATCGTCATTAGAGACGTTCCTTGTTAAAGAAGATTTCGGACAGAGCAGTTTTTCCGTTTGTGTGTGTATGTGTATGTGTTTGTGTGTGAAAGTCGTCCTACACCGTAGCCCCCTCCCTCCTCCTCTCCTCTCGCCCTCACACATAGACACACATACACACACACAAAACTACCGGACACACACACACTAACAGAAACACAGGATTCTTTTCAAGGGTAAAGTGCAGGTTAATTTGTTTTATTTTTACTTTACAGCAGTGCTTCCGTTAGTGTGTGTGCGCGTGCTAGTGTCATTAGAGAAGTTCCTTGTTAAAGAAGTTTCCTGACAGAGCAGTGTTTCCGTTTGTGTGTGTGTGTGTGTGTGAAAAAGTTGTCCTACACAGTAGCCCCCCCCTGTATACATGTATACATATATACACGCATGCGTACACAAACACACACTAATGGATACTCTGCTCTGTCGGGATTCTTTTCAAAGGTGAAATGCAGCTTAATTTGTTTATTTTTACTCCAGATTCTTTATTATTTTTTGTATATGAATATTCTTGGGTTGTGGGCTGAGTTTCCATTATTTCTTATGGGGAAATTTGCTTTGATATACAAGTGTTTTGATATACAAGCACACTTCCGGAACAAATTATGTTTGCAATCCAAGGTTTAACTGTATTAAAATTTAAAATAAAAGTTTGTTTAATGCTGTTTTTTTAAACACATTTTGCATAAATTATTTATTCAACACTGTTTTTTCCCCTATCCGGTAGAGATCTGGCCTTGGCTGTAGGTGCTCTGTCCTTCAACCAGTGGTTCACCAAGATCTACAGCAAAGATTTTAAACTGGTATACATGAAAACTCTCATCCATTGATACTGAATAACGAAATTTCATAGATTCATAGATCATAGATTTCATTTCTTCATTTCTCACACGAATTTCATTACATGTGAGAAATGGAGAAATTATAGCACGAGGCCACTTATTTAACCTCCTGTATCATATGAGAACATCACATTATTTTCCCAACTATGTTGTGTGTGTATCTTTGTAAGATTCTCATAAGAGGACTGTCTTTTGACGAAGTTCCTGTTTAAAGATATTGATAAAGTTTAATAGTTATCAGCTGCTAATAAAATGAAACAGAAGAAATTACAAGGTACACAACACTAACATTTTTCACCTCCCCTGTGTGTTAGATTGACTCATTCATAGATCATGTGTTATACTGAAAGCTTTTTTTCCTTTCCATTGCATGTGTGTGTGTGTGTGTGTGTGTGTAGACACTAGATGTTCAGGAGCAGGTGATCTACCTCATTAGCAGGTCCACAGCTCTGCAGGAACTGAGCCTGGAGGCCAGTGGACTTAAAGTGTGAGTGCAAACACCCACTGGCACTACACAGGAATTTAACTCCTTTGCAGATTATCGAAAGAAATTTGTATTCAGTCCACACTTCTGAGCTTGTCGTTTTTGTCTTGTATAGAGCTTTCAGTGCAGGAGTTTGAAAAATGTGTAACAATTGCTTGCATTTAAGTTAAAAAAAAAAAGTGATCGAGCAGATGGAGATGGGATTCGTTCGTGTGGAATTTAATTACACACTCATAAGTGCTTTTAAAAAAATGTGCAAGGCCATTTGTTGAATTTTGAGATGAATCAATGATTATTCCAAGGTTGATTTTTATGATATAATAGTGTTTTCTGTCTAAAATTCAGATTAGCATATCTTCTCGTTCCGTGGGCTGAACGTAAACAAAGCCTATATGTTACTCAAGCTTGGTCAAATACACCTGTGAAAACCACAGTAAAATTGGTTATTTAGTAGTTTAGTGATGCGTGCACAAAGAATGCGTGCACTATTACTCATCTAACGTCCACCCAAATTATTTTTTCGCAAATATCTGTACAGACACGTCAACTTCACAGTTTTATTATATGTATAGATGTTCTCTTTAATAATCATTCACCAGTTGTCTAAGTGTCTCGTGTTTTCAAGTTTAAACATACTTTTGTGCATGCAAACCTTTAGAAGACCGCGGCCAGAAAATCTAAATCTTAATTCTAAATGCTGATTTCCGTAAAATATTTATATATATCTAAGTATATTCTATACTTTATTTTCTTAATATTTACTTTCTCATTCTCTCTCTCTGAATTATGCTTTAGGGATTTTGCTGTAAAGATGGCTATGGCTCTTCATGACCAACCTTCCTCTGCACTCAGATCCATCAACCTGTCCTGTAACCCAATAGAGGATAAAGGTGCTTCTTTTGTCTTGTTCAGGATCAGTTTTCAATTTGCATTAACACATGTTAAACATTCCAATATGTTCTACAATACAATGCAAACAGGTCAAGACATGGACAAGCAAACTATTATTTTTTTCTCATTTTTTGAATATGATGTAGGTTGTAGATGCATAGCCTTAGTAGTATGTTTCATTAAAGTTGTACGACTCTTTAAATATTGGAAATCATTCACTTAATACTGACAGAATTGACAGAATTTCTTTTTTTCCTGTCTTTCTCTTTAGGTGTAATGGCGCTCAGCCACAGCTGGGTGCGACTGTCTCCTGGTCTCAGTCAGCTCTATCTGGCCAAGGTCTCTCTCTCTCCTAAAGGTACTTTGGATTTTATGCGCATATACATTATAGCTGTCCCCATTTTGCAAACCTTTTTCAACACATGCAAAGCCTATTCACGGTTTTCCAACTTCATGGGAGATTAAGTTCAATCAAAAATTCTTAGGTTAATTCTCTGACAAAAATGCACTAAGTGCAGATGCTGGAATCAAATTTAATTTTAGTGCAGACTTTTGATGCTATAATGTACAAAAACATGCTTGAGATTTTTATACCTTTCTTCCTGGGTGTTCGTTAGGACTGGGCAGTATCGCTCAGGTGCTCCACCAGAACAAATCTTTCTCAAAATCACTAACACATCTGGATCTGAGTGGGAACCCTGGATGTCTGGCTACAGAGGATGCCATGGTAAGAAACATAGAGATATTAGAGAGGTTAAAGGAATCTGTACAGAATTCCACTTGGCTTGCAAATGATGGTACATTATTTTCACATATGTCTTTCTCTTTATGGGGATCTATAAAAGTTGTTAATTTTTCATGAAACGTCTGACTGACGATATCTAGCATGGTTTGGGTGAGACAGGTCTCCGGTGACTACATCTCCCTTTCCTGTTTCTCAAAAATGTTGTTCCCTGGCAGATTTTATGATGCAAGAGTGGACGTAATCAATATATATGCCATTCTGGGTTATTGCGTTTGACCCCTGTTCAAATAAACAGTGTTTATTTGAGAATAAGATTAAATTAAATAGATGACACTGCATGGACACCAAATGGCTATTGGTCAATTATTTAGAAGGAACAATAAGTTGACAAATGTGATATTGTTAGAGATTAAAAGGTAGTTTTGACATTTTATATTGATGTCAGTGAATTAAATAATCTTCAGATTGTTCAAACTTTGTCTTTCTTGTCCTGTAGAGTCTCTTCAGCTTCCTTTCAGCCCCCAATGTTGTGTCATATCTAGACCTCAGCTCTACTGACTGCCCTTTGGACACCGTGAGTAAAATCTCTCAGCCTTCAACATCTTTATGTTACATTACAGTACATTATTCCTAAGACCCACATGTTGACCACATAGCCTATTTTCATGTCATGAAGAGAGCATGTGGCAGTTACTGTATGTACAGTTTAAATACTCTTTTCAAGACATTAAATAAATTAAACAACATGGTGAATTCTATAGCTGGAACAGCACACTTATAAAGTTATATGAGCTTGTTACAGTTAAATGTGAAAATAAAACTAAGCATATACAGCTCTATTTCTAACTAAATACATGGCCATTAGATTTAAATACTGAATTCCCACAATTAAATTGTAAGAAATGTGTAAATTATGTGTTTTTATCAGTCTTCCTTTATCTTTTTCTGTTTTTTTTTAGCTCTTTGTGTCACTTTCTGCTGGTTGCTGCACTACTTTAACCCACCTCAATCTCTCCAGGAACATTTTCTCACATAGGTAAGGACAGCAATCCTAGAAAACCTTATATTTACCCAGACCAACCTCCCTCTCTGATTAGACTGATCATTTTAATAAAAATAATCTTAAATGAGTGTTTATGTGTTATTAAATACATGCACAGAGCTAAAGCAGGATGTCTGTTGTAGGAAGGTACGGGAGGTTACACGAAGTGTGAGAGACTTTTTCACAAGGAGCATGGAGCTGAAGTATGTTGGATTGTCTGGTACTAGACTACTTCCAGAAGCCCTGAGGTACCAGCTTTTAAAAATCACAATGTATATATTAGGGGTATGTGATTACTGTCTCTGACTGTTCCTCAACTTCAGCTACACCACTTGAGTTCTCTACTAGAGATGTGTGCAGGACTGTTTTTTAAATGCCACACAGTTTGTTTCTTCTCACAATTTTTGTACCTGTTTGAAATATCCTCTAACAAATTTGGTTGGTACTGTTTCCTGAAGTATAAACAGTTTAAATTAAACCACCATACAACTGATCAAGCAGCTACTTTACAGAATCAAAGGAAAATTATGGAAATGTTTATAAACTGTAAGAAAATGTGTATGAATCAAAATGAACAGATCAGTCCTTGACGAGCAAACGGGGAGCGACAGTGGCCAGGAAAATCTCCCTGAGATGGCAATAGGAAGAAACCTTGAGAGGAACCAGACTAAACAGGGAATCCATCCTCATCTGGGTGATAACGGATGGCAAGAATTGTTTTGTAGTCATACTTCGTGTTAGGTGGCTGGAAGTCTTTAAGTCAATGTGGAATCCGATTCGTTATTGTAGGCTCAGGTAGAATACACGAAATTCTGTAGTCCGGAACTATTGAACGACAGTCACAAGTCCTCAGAGAACAGCTGTCTGCATCAGCTGAGGCCAGGACCGTCTTCATGGTAAAGTGGAACCATCTCCAGTCACCGGACGTCCCATACAGATCACACGGGGTCTCTTTGTAACAAAATCTCCAACCAGAAGTGGGGCACCAGGACGAGTCAGACAAGTCAAGAGGGCAGAGGGGGTCTGGATCACTGGCAGCTCAGAAGCGGCACATGTAGCTCGATAGAGAGCTACAGTGAGACAGAGAGAGAGAGAGAGAGAGAGAGAAGAAAAGAGAGATAACAGTAGTGCACTTCCTATTCATTTCTGTAACAGATACATAATCTGCTTATTTGAAAACAATGTATTTGCATTATAGCGTTCCTCCAGGACAAAGGTGTTACATACATACAACTAATAAATTAACAGATACTAACTATCCAACTAAGACACCTAATTAGCTGACTATCTAAGACAAACCAAATTAACACCATGAGTTAACAAAAACTATTCTAAATACTATATAAAAGACAACAAAAAGGCAGCATAAAGTGCAGCAACACGACAACATGACACAGTGCAATATACTGTGATAATGAGTTGAGGTACTGCAATTAAATTACATGATAGATAAAAAACAGTAATTATGGGAAGAAGCTGTTACATAGTCTGAATATAAGGGCCCGAATGCTTCTGTACCTTTTTTCCAGTGTGTGAGGGGTGTGTCCGTTCAGCCACTGTGATGGTGGCTTTGCGAATGTAGAGTGGGGTGTAGATGTCTCTGATAGACGAAGAGAGACCCTGATGATCTTCTCGGCTGTCCTCACTATCCGCTGTAGGGTCTTGAGATACGAGATGGTACAATTCCTAAATCAGACAGTGATGCAGCTGCTCAGTATGCTCTCAATAGTCCCTCTATAGAAAATTGTAAGAATCGGTGGTGGAAGCTGGGCCTTCTTCAGCCTTCTCAAGAAGAAAAGGTGCTCTTGGGCTTTCTTGTTCAAAGAGCTGGTGTTGAGGGACCAGGTAAGATTCTCCGCCAGGTAGACACCAAGGAATTTTGGTGCTCTTGACGATCTCCACAGAGAAGCTGTTGATGTTCAGCGGAGAATGGTCGCATAAAAAATGGTGTTTTAACAATGTTCAGGGACAGGTTATTGTCTTCACATTAGTCCGTTGGACTCTATACTTCCTCTCTGTATGCTGACTTGTCATTCTTGTTGATCAGACTCACCAAAGTCGTGTCATCAGCAACCTTGGCAATGTGGTTGGAGCTGTGAGTTGCTTCATAGTCGTGAGTCAGCAGTGTAACCTGCAGGGGACTGAGCAAACACCTCAATGCTGAGCTGAAATCTATTAACAGCATTCGAACATAGGTGTCCTTGTTGTCTAGGTGTGTGGAGGCCAGATGAAGTGTGGTGGAGATGGTGTCGTCTTTGCGACACTCAAACTGAAATGGGTCCAGTGAGGGGGGCAGCAGGGCCTTGATATGTCTCATGACGAGCTACTCGAAGCATTTTTTGATGATAGGTGTAAGTGCAACAGGACGGTAGTTTATTGAGACACTCAATGTCCTTGAAGCACGTGGGAACAACGGCGCTGCTCAGAGAGATGTTGATGTCTCGTCATTTTGCGCGAGCTCAATCGAGCAGGGCATCTGGAAAAAAGCCATCACTGTCACAGACAGGTGACGATGTCGTTGTAGACATACAACGTCAATAACGCCTACAACATGTAGTTGGTCATGGTTTGTATGCCCTGCCATATGTGCCATGTGGGTCATTGTTGTATTTGAAGTGGTTGTGGATTTTCTGGGTGTGTACACGCTTCGCTTCTCTGATGGCCCGCAAAATTACTTATTACATGCAGTAGTTTGGAATTCAAAATAGTGTTGGCTTCAGATATTGTGAATATATAAACAAAAAAGTGACAGCCAAAAAGAGCAAAAAGTTTGTCAATAAGAGATTATTTGTGCTTGAAAAAAACTTTTTACAGTCTTTGCTGTAGATCGAGATTATTTTGTGCATGTTTTCCTTTGTGTCCTAAGGGTGTTAAAAAGCACAATTGAAAACATATTTTGTCAAAATAGTTTGGGTTATATAAGTGAATTTTACCACAGTTCTGTCACAATGGATAAATCACCCTGCAGTCGTGTTTATGGCAATTAAAGTATGCAAAATCCTGCTTTGTATGTGACTTAGTAGTGATTCAGAAAGCAAGCAGTAGCAGCATATTAGATCAAGGAAAAAAGTGTTGCAAACAAAACCTTTTTAATTTCAAAGGTGTTAAAGATCCTGAGAAACATTATGAGCAATACAACTTGGGTTTACAGCATCATCAACTTCCTCTTATAACAGTTTTAGTTTCGCTTCGGTAGTTGTCGACAGTTCCTTGTTCAGGTATGCACCATTTAACGTCTGTATCCATTAATAGTTTTATAAGACTACAATAATAGCAGATAGAACAAGACAAAGCGAATGCAATGACGTACACACAGTGCATCCATCTCATGTCTCTTATACACATATCACTCATGCTGTATTGTAACAGTATCGTGTATTGCTTAATTTTCTTTATAAATATTACGTTAAATGCATCATGGCTCCCAAATGCAGCATAATTAAGTGCAAGTAAAAGCAGAAGGCAGGGGGGACAAGGGATTTATAAAATAAAAAAACAGAAAGTTATACTAAAAACTCAGAGCGTACATTACAGTATCCCACTTAGTAGTTTAAGTATGTAACATGGTGTCTGCGCAACATCCAAATTGCATAATGCCCTGTTTCACAGAACATTTATTACTGCTGAAGTGTAAACATCCTTTTTTCTTGGCTTCAACCTTCTCTAAATACCATTTAAACCACTCACAACAGCTGTATTGCACAGAAAGCATCTTTGCTTCACTGACTGATCACATGACAGAAGCAATGCGATTGGTTTGACATGATTCATTGGCTTTTGCTTGAACTTTGGCTGGACTTTGACTTCAAAACCTGGAAGTTTAAAGCTTCTAAAATAAGGTTATATAGCAGTTTTGCTCTTTTTTGTTCAGTTTTGCTATAGACAGAAAATAACGTTTATTGCGTTTTGCTGTTTATAATGTGCTTTTTAAACTGTCCGTATTGTGCTTTTATGTATTTTGCTCTCACATATTTGCATGTCTTACATTAGGTTATTACTCCAGGGCTTGGCATCCAACACTTATCTGTCTGAGCTCGAATTGGATATTAGCAGCTGTGAGGTACACACACACCCACACACACAAAACACCCACACACACCCCCACACACACACACACACACACACAGGAATTTTCTGGCATTTTGGGCAGGTTGATGGGATCTGTATGTTGTTTATGTGCAGCTGAGGTCCAGTGGAGCACAGGTCATTCAGGAGCACATCTTTGAGTCGAAGGCTATCTGCAGCCTGGATCTGTCTGACAATGGTACAACCTCTATTTTTCTATTTCTATTTCTTTTTATGTCTATAATCCTATTTACATTTACCTTCATGCCATCATTAGTTCATTAACTAACCACAACTTCTATCTAAATACTTTTTCTTTTATTCTTTATTTAAGTCCTTTAGGAAGAGGTAGGTCTTATGAAGAAAGACACATGATTAAGGACTACCAGTGACTCAGCTGTTGCAATCTATTTAATCTGTTATAGTTTGTTTTGGGAGTGTGTCTCTTCTAGAACAAATATCTGAGATTAAACATTTGAAACATTTGAAACATTTCTAAAGCTATTTAGAGTTATTTATGCTGCTGCTAAAATATTACTTATATATAGTGAAACCTCGGATTGCGAGTAACACAGTTTGTGAGTGTTCTGCAAGACGAGCAAAGATTTTTAATACATTTTGACGTGGAAAAAGAACGAGTCTTGGTTTACGAGTACTGAGTATCGTGTATCACGCATGCGCTTCTTGTTTTGACACCGAGCGTCACGTGATCACAACTGAGCCAATGGTTTTTCTCTCTCCTGCGCTGCGGAATTGTGGGTAATCGTCTCCCCTGCTGGGTCTTAGTGCGCGTCTCTTACTGG
>JAOVVB010000037.1:23430168-23443490 GCA_028570985.1 Heterobranchus longifilis | reverse complement strand
CATGCCCTCTGGCCAGAGATCCACATGGAGTGGGGGTCCATACCGTGTGGCATTTGGGAAGTGGAAATAAAAAGGCAGGTCGTGGCATGGGGGCAGAGTACACCATGGACAAGTTGTGATGATGTACCAGTTCATTCAATGTTAATTTTAAACCATGTTATTCAGTAACTTTAATTATTTTATTCTTCCCCAGTAAATATCACCTTACACCTGTTCTTGTAGTCTCAGCCTGCATAAGCATTTCTCTCTTGTTGTCTTGCTATGTTCTCACCTCAGCATTTTTCTCTCTCTCACACACACACACACACACACCTCTCGTCTTTCTCTCTACTGCATGCACAAGTACATTTTCAGAACACCAATTACTTACTAACAATGTCACACCCCTTTCATCAAAGTTATAAACGTGTCATTAAACCTGATCAGCTCAGGAGCGCAAGCAGCTGCATGGTCCCTTATTTCTAGTGAACAATTATACCAGAATTTGTGTTACCGAGACTCGACTTCCCTGGTGTTGGCTTCCCAGTGTGATATCAGATTTTCCAAATTGAAATAGCAGCTGACTCACAGATACTAAAGAATATCAGCTTATATAATGACAGGTTAACTATGACAGTCTATCTAGGACGACATTTATTTGCTTTAATGCCTTCATGAACAACGCGCAAGGACGTCCTACAAATATTGCAGTGAATTTTGGGATTTGAAAAGTTGAAATAATGATTTGACCAGGCATAAAGCTCAGAACCAGCTTGTTCCGTACCAACATGAGTTCATCAGGAGTGTTGTATATGAATAGCAAAGATCACATAGCTTTGATACCAGTAGAAATGAAATGTGCATGGTACTTTAGCCTCTGTCCTTGAAACGTCCTCCTACATAAACATTGAAACACTGAATTGAGACTGCATTTGTCTTTCAATAGCAGTGCGATGCCCTGAGAAACCATGAAAAGAAACAAAAACGCAGTGTTCACTTTTAGTGTCTCACTGTATTACTGTATGCTCTACCCAACACAGCATAAAGCGGTACACTGGCCTGAAATTTCTCATCCTCAGGCCTTAACTACCCCCATGTGTGTGACCAAAGACTGAATGGATCCCTGTTGTTAAAGTCACAGCAAAATTTCAAATCTGAGGTTGACAAATTTATTGTAGGATAAATAGGAAAGAAAACATAGGTTAATACACAAGAAATTATATTCTTTCAAACTTCTGTTGACTTTTTTTTTTTTTTTCGATTTTTTTTTTTCTAACACCTTTTGTAGGTCTTATGTTTATGTTGTCAAGAAATATTACTGCCATTCCAAACAATATACAGTAATTTAGATTTGGACCACTATCAGAGAAAATAAGCACATGTATGTTGATGCTGTGTGTGTACTGTATGTGGGCTGTGTGGACGAATGTGTGACGATGTATTAATTATGTGGGAAACACCTTGCCACAGCGCCGCCTTCTTTTTTCTGAAGATGAAGTGGAATGATGACGAGCTGTGCATTCTGATTGGCCAGCAGGCACGAAATGCTTTAGAATCCATCTCTCATGCGGCTTGTAGCACTGCATTTACATATGGTCGCTTTTGCTATGCTGCCTTACTCTCTCTCTCTCGGACACACACACACACACACACACACACACACTCTCTCCCCGCATAGTTTCTCCAAGAGAACAGGAGAACCACATAGCCCGTAGTGTTTTCCATGTGTATATATAACCAGTTTGACACCAAAATGAGATATTATAAAATAATAATAAAAAAATAATAATATAAAAATAATAGTTTTTTTTCCAAAAGAAACAAAAAGAATTACGAGCTGTTTTAAAAATATTTTGTGCATTATTTCTTTCTTTCAAGGGAGCAAAAATATATATTTTTTATATCAAAATAGTTTAGTTTTGGTTACTGTATATCAGAGCGAATTATGCATGATTTTGCAAAATGCTATAGTTCCGCCTGCCACATATTTGTTGTGCTTGTGGCATGTTGATATTCAATTTATTGTCAGTAATAGTGTTTCTTGGGTTTTCATATAAGAACTTTTGCCCATGGTCCCATAAGTTATAACTGACATCAGGAACCCTGATTGGAGAACGTTGTGTAGCAAACATAACCAAACAGCGCCTCTTGTGCACTAAGCAATCACATGACTCCTGAATGTTTTAACGTTATCCCTCTGCCTAAGTTTCTTTCCATCATATTACTTTTAGTAAAACGTTTAAGTGCATCACTGTGTCTAAAATGCAGCAAAACCAGCACTAGTGATTGGTCATAGCTTGTAAAAGAAGAATATATCATGATTTTTAACAAAAAAAATTTATTATAGACAACTTTGTGCCGTTAAGAAAAATAAGAAGCCAAAATGATTAAAAGTGTCTTCTATATTATGGACAATATAGAAAATTAAATTCTCCACTGTGGTAAAGGCTCATCTTTTGTCTCAGTATTCTCATTTTCTGTCGATAAAGAACATATAACACACGCTTAGAATTTTACTTTCGAAAGCTTTTCCTTCATTTTATGAAATTTTACATTTAGGCATATGTCGTTATACAGAGCGACTTACACTTTTATCTAACAGTAGCAACTTGGTGGTCATGGGGTTTGAACCTGGGACCTTTCAAACCATAATCCAATACCTTAACCACTGATCTTAATCTGATCAGTGCCTTAATCACTGCTAAGTTGTTATTTTGGAATCTGAGTATATACTCAGGATAGCAGTAATACAGTATGTGGGCTTCTAAATATACATTGGAACTATCCAGCCTGTAAACAGTCCAACAACCAGGAGCCATCAGCATGTCCATGTACATTCCCCACCATCAAATGTACGCACATTTCCTGTTAGTCTAAATATTTTAAAGGTTCTAATGTTTACACATCCTTATCACTATAATCACTATATTAAACATTAGTGATTGAATCTTTCTATATTCATTGTCAGCAACTGCTTTTGAGGTGGATTCGGGAAAACTTAATATGAGGTGGGAATACAGACAGTAACGAAGCCCAGAATTGAGTCTTGGACCCTGGAGCTGTGAGATGGCAAAGCTACACACTGTACTCCTGTGCTACCCTTCAGAAACTCATAGTAACCTTACTCTATAATATACTTAAACCTGTGTTTTTAGATAATTGGTTTTAGAAAATTACGCTGGGGTTCTAGGTATCTGGAGACACATCAGTGTTTAGAGACAAACAATACCTTCAGTAACCTGTAATATACACTTTATTTTTAGCTTCTTATGCTCAAATGCACATTGCTTTGAAGAAGATGATATTCTTGCTAAGTAGAGGATATTGACATCCAGTTCATATTAATCTGCAATTGTAAATGTGCTTGTTTCTGTTATTAAATTATTTCCATAGCTACAAGATACAGACACTAATCGCCATTGTTAAGCAGGCATTTTCCCATTCTGTGTGCCAGTGTGCTACATGTGGGTGTATTTAAGGGGTCTAATTGCTTTAGGAGGAGGGGCATAGACAGAGAAAGACTAGAGCTGGGTTTGGTTCTCTCTTGGGACAAGAGAGACAGATGCACCAGAGTCACAGCCAAAAGAAAACCAGCCTTGCCTGCTAACATTATTGGTTACTTCACCATGATTTACCGGAATTTAGGTACTTACATACTGTATGTGCATGCAAATATGCACAGGTGTTGTATGAGTGTGGGATTGCATGTGAAAAGTCCACTTGAACGTGACAAATTTGAAGAGAGACAATGTGACTTTTATATTTGGAGCTGTGCACACTGGCAGCTCAGACAGTGCTGCGGCTTATTTCGTAAATCTTAAGTGTTTTCAAAGCGTTTCCATTTTCTACATTCATTCATTCTACATGTCGACATTGAATAATCTGTCCTAGCAAATGACCTTGTCTTTTTTTCTGTGTATGTTTTTCTGTATGTTTCTTTATATGTGTAGGAGCAGGCAGCTGAGAATGAAAATGAAGCAAATGAGAATATGGGGAGGGTGGATGAGGGCGTAGAGGAGTTCTTCACCAAGAAGATCATTCCTGATGACCCCTTGTGAGTATACACCTATCCAGTTATTAGTTCTACGCTGTGTAAATGTCTTTTTCACAATACATGCAACATACATTTCAGCTTCCATCATGTTTATCCTCTTCTAACTTCCAGAAAGCACCAGAGGGAGGAACCCCTCAACAAAGCACAGCCTATAGAGTCCACCTGTGGCACAACTTCCCCTCTAACCACCACATCGACAACCTCCACGCCCTCCACAGCCCCTACAAAAAACATAAAGAAAAAGTTTGGTGACTTTTTCGCCTTTAAAAAGGTCCGTGCAGGTCGAGGAGCCAAAGGTGACGGTGCCCCGGAAGGGAAGGTCAAAAAGAACTCAATAGCAGACCTTATCCGACCACTCCGGGAGGCTGCTCGTGCTGAAAAAGAGCGCGAGAAGGAAAAGGAAAGAGAAAAGGAAAAAGAGCGAGAGAAAGAAAAGGAGAAGGAGAAAGTGGAAGAAGAGATCATTCCCAAGGCAGCCAGCACTACTCCCATCATCACAGATTCATCCCCTACAATACCAAGTGTAGATGGCAAAATGGCACCCAACACCCTCTTCATGCCACTTCCTGTCCCCTCAATTGCCCCTGCTTCCTCCCCCACCCCCCCTGCTTCTTTGCCTGCCAAAACTGAGGAAGTCCCGACATTGCCCCCTGCTGCACCCCCAACCCCAACTAAAACTCCCAGTCCAGTAACAACCATGTTGCCCTTGGAGGGTGAGAAGAGTCGGACCCTAGAGAAGAGCCGAACGCCTGATGGGGAGAGGAGACCTAGAGCCACGCGCCGCTCACTTAGAGAGGGCAAGTCTCAGTCCCTTATCCTGCTTACAGGTCTGGAGCCAGGGCAGGACTCTGGAGCTACCCAAGCTAAGGTAAGTGAACCATGATGTTGTATTTAATGTCAAGACAAGCCATGGTTGGAGTTGTTTCATAATTTGGTTTGATATGAAATGCCTTAACTGTGGTAGTATTTTGCTTTGAGGTTTACCAATTGACCGTCAGATTCGTCCCAAGGGATGGGTAAAAGAGGCATTGTCCTAAGGGCCCTGCTGTTTAAGGGGTGTGACATGGATGTTAAGGGATGTTAAGGTTAAATTCTACAATTTCCAAAAATGCAAAAGTACCCTTGAGATCTCTCATAAAACATTTGCAGCTCAGTAGTGGATGCATGACAGTTTGTCAGATGACAAATAAAACAATGGAGTTTTCTGCTGGGTAAAGATTATGAGAAGGGGTAAATGAGGGAGGTGTATTCCATAAGAGGTGGGTAACTATATAAAAAAAGGTATATCTTTTGGGTTGCATAGGAGAAATTATTGTTCCTCTCAATCAAGAGGAGGCAGTTGAGGTGGTGTGAACACCTTAAAAGTATGCCACTCCTTTGGCTCCATCTAGAGCTGCATCAGATGTCTCACTGGAAGGAGCACCTGGTGCCCTGCTGGAGAGAATATATCTTACACTTGGCTTGGAAATATTCTGGTAACATCCAGGGGGAGCTGGAAACTATGGGTGGAAAGGGAGAATTTTGGCTTACCTACGAATCATGTTTCCATAATGAAATCCATTGGATGGATTAAAATTGAATGAATGTTATTTGACCAGTGTAAATGTCCCCTATTTTACTTTTATTGGAACACATTTATGCTAATGCGCCAGCTAAAATACCCCTCAGATAATGCATTTTTCATACCTCTCTTTGTCTTTATATTACTTCTACTCGTTCAAATGCACTGTTTCAGTGTCTATGTAAATGAACCCCACCCCAACAAAGAACAACAGAAATGAGCAGCTTGCTGGGGGAGGGGATTTTCTTATATGAGTTCACCACAGGTAAAAACATCTTATTGGTTTGTTTAAGCCCTGGCCCATACAAAAATGAAAAAAAAAGGACAAAAACAGCATTTTTTTCCCCCGAATGTCTAAAAAAGACTGTTACTAACAGGAAAGCCTAAAAAAGACTATTACAAACAGGAAATATTGAGAAATCTTATAGCAACACAGAAGAGTTGTGAACTTCACACGGTTAGAGAAACAATCCCTGATAAACAGCCTGGGCAAGTGCTCTGCTTTTAATGGCTGGCACGGTGGGTATGTTCAGCTTCACCAAACACTTGACATGTTCCTGTTGGGATGTGAGTATGCAGTGTATTTGGAGTTAAAGTAGTTTTACATCCAGCTCTAGATAATATAATAGATAAACTAGATAAAATAATAGAAATAATATGGTAAAAGTGTACATTTGACTTTTGAACAATGTATAATATATATATTTTTTTAATGACAGCAATCAGTTTTATCATATGGACTTAATGTACGGACTGAAGGCTGAATGAGAGATCCCCATGTGATAGAGTTGTGATAGTGTGATAGACTACCTTGATACTGTGAACATGCTGTGAAAATATCATAAGCCTGTCATGATTTGGCTCAATAATTAAATATGTTATCAGTCTTTTTCAAAAAAGGGCATAATGCTTCTATGTGAGGTGAAGCGTTTTTTTGTTGTTGTTGTTGCTATCTTAGCTATAAAATTATACTCCATATATTTACTATGCTATCAGTAACAATTTTTACCAAAGTATATTTTGTCCTTCTTTGTACTTACAGTACTGTGCAAAAGTCTTGAGCCATCCTTAAATTTTTCATATTTTGCTTCCAAAGAGCCAGACACTCTTGTAATATAGTCTTGAGGAATAGTTTCCTAGGCTTCCTGAAGGATTTTTTGGCTCTCATTTTGAGTACGTTCCCTGGACCTGAGAACTCTTTTGTTTGTTAAGCCCCATAGTGACCTATGAATCATTCAAGCATAAAAAAAAACTTAAGGCATAAACCAGTGAGAAACAGGTGCAGATGATGACAGATGATCAGGTTGGTGATTAGTATACTGGTGATGCTGAATGTTGAATGGTTGGAACAGACAAGAGGGCAAATGAGGTTGCTACTGTGGATGTTACATAAACAACCAATTTTTTAATTATATCTTTATCACAGTAAAAAAAAATCCATTTCTTTAATGTAACTTAATTAAACTTAATATGAAGACTTTTGCTCAATACTGTATTTAGTGTTCTTTTGTATCAGTACTGTATTTGCTAAAAATGAGAATTATGATTATCAACTGAACACACTGATCTTATATATTCATGTATGGGCTTATTACTCCAAAACCCAATTGGGTAGAGGTTAGGCGAGAGCTCCTTTTCACAAGCCATTCATGTATTAAATGTTGCCTGTAGTAATGTGCACTCTGTAGGCCTCGGTCACAGCTGCTTTCTTTCTTTCTTTCTTTCTTTCCATCTTAGAAACACTCATCTGAAAGCTCCTCCACTTTTGAACAGCGGCTCCATGTTATGCTGCACCGCATGGGGGTTGCCAAGACACCTCCTTTTGACTCCAAAAAAAGTCAGGTGTGTGTGTTTGTGTGTGTGACTTGGTCTTTGGATAAGTAACTTACACAGGTATACACCAATCAGACATACTGACAACAGGTGACGTGAATAACATTGATTATCTCACGTGTCAAGGAATATCTTAGGAAGTCAGTGCTCAGGAAAAACAAGCAAGGTTAAAGATCTAAGTTACTCTGCCAAGGGCCATTGTTGGCTATCAATTGGGTTAACTGGTATGCACTGGTTAGTACTGTACCTTACCAAGTGTTCCAAAGAAGAAAAACTGGTAGACTGGAGACAGGATAATGGGCATCCAAGGCTCACTCATGCATGGTGTGTGTGTGTGTGTGTGTGTGACAGATTTGAAAACTAGCCTATTTGGTCCGATTTCACAGCAGAGCTAGTAGCACCAAGTGGCTTTGTAGCCCTAGACTTTAGAGTACTGATCTGGGCTGAGGTGGGCACATACGGGCCCACATCAGAACTGGCCCATAGAGAAAGATAGGGGCTTGTCTGATTAATCATCTCATCATGACATGACTGCATCGCTTTCTTGGGGAAAAGAAAAAAAGCAAGCCAGTAGAGGCAGTGTGATGATTTGGACAATGTTCTCCTGGGAGAGCCTGGGGTCTAACATTCTTGTAGAGGTTACCTTTACATGTAACACGGTAGTAAGTGTTGTTGCAGACCAAGTACACCCATTCATGGCAGCAGTATTCCCTGATGACAGTGGCCTTTTACAGCAGGATAATGCACCCTGCACCCTGCAAGTAATGTTCAGGAAAGGGTTGAGGAACAATGAAAAACAGTTCAAGGTGTCGACTAGACCTCCACATTCCCCAGATCTCAATCTGTCTGAATATCCATGGGATGTGCCAGATAAAAACTCTTGTTCATGGAGACTCCACCTCGCAACTTAAAGGATCTGTTGCTGATGTTTTGGTGCCAGATACCACAGCATACCTTGAGAGGTCTTGTGAGATCCATGCCTTGACTGGTCAGAGCTGTTTTGGCCACACAAGGGGAACCTTAAACAATATTAGGCAGGTCCTTTTAATTTCATGGCTGATCAGTGTACATTATTATGTAAAGTCTTCAACTTTTCAACGTTGTTTTTTAGCAAGTGCTATTAACCTTATTTGCCTGAAACTAAGCACAAATGCTAGAGTAAATTACAAGCAGTCTGCAATCTGTTTGGATTATGATCTAAAGCATAACGTTCTGGACAGCAGTTAAAATAGTGATAATGAAAAAGGAATGAACTACTCTTGGACTTCTCTGAAATCTATGTAATGATTTGTGCTGCTAATTTACAGCATATGTAATACTTGCTTAGCTGCTTAACCACAATATCAGAAACATCATACTTTGATAAATTGGGGATTATTCTGCCAAAGACATTTCAATCAAGACCTTACTATTCTCTTCCAGAGCAAAGATGAGGAGCTGAGAAAAGCCAACTCAGAAGGTAAGGGCCCTTCTCTAATTCCTCACCTTTATAATCATCCGGATGTGGCTGTTCCTCTTTGTAACTGGAGATTGTTACTGCATTCTAAGATGTGCTACATTTGCAGTTCTGTATGGCAATGTACGCAGCCTTACACTGCATATTAGATGTTACTTGTGCTATATGCCATCTTGCTCGATGCAGATCCACGTGTGAAGGCTCATAGTGCATAAGCTACATAATGTAATTTTTAGATAAACCATTTTGTAATGCCAAAAGGATAATCCTGTTTTAGTATTTACAGCAGGTTCACAGTTGGAACTACAGTCTCTCCTTAAAGGATTAAAACAACTGTGTCAGCACATTTGTTTTTGCTATATACAGTACTGAAATCATTTCCAATTAAAATTAAAAGAAAATTGAGATGAAAGCTTTTATTTCTTGGTATTTCAGATGTGCTAAACAATTTAGAACATGGACCCAGTGGTTATAGGACACACAGCTGTTTCTTGAGCAAAACTATTGGAACAGGTAAATGGTTGCACATTTCTTGCTTGCAATAACTGGAACAAGTTAGCAAAATAGCTATTGCATTTTTCTTTATGATGCTTTTTCAGGGTTATACAGCAGTTTCTTTCAGTTATGGATTGTTTTGGGAAGTTTTTTTCTTTAATCTTCTGCGGGGTGAAACACATGCTCAGTGTGTTTAGGGACTGGTGATTGACATGGCCGGGCTAAACCTTCCACCTTCCTGTGACAATAAATCCTTACTAGTGTTGGCAGTGTGTTTGGGGTCGTTGATTTGCGACATGATAAAGGTTCTCCTAGTGTAATTAGGCAGGCAGCATGTTTCTGTTACATCAATAAAGATTAGCGTGTATACTCCAAAAGCAGCCATACTGTACAAGCCCAGGCCAAGACACTCCTTTCACTGTGCTTGACTGATGACCTCATATGTTTTGGATCATAAGAAAATTTCCAATCTAGCCTTTTGATTCTTACAGCTGATGACGATTTTAATCTTGTGGTAAGGTCTCTGTATTTTTTTTGAGGTTTTCTTATAAAGGTGTATGGTGGACTGCCTTCACTCCTCCCATGTGTCTGGTTGTTGTACACCGGTGGTTTCTTTCTTTTTCAGGACATTCCACATGTGGTATTAGTTTTGCACAAATCTTGTGCAGTGACACTGATCCTATGTCTTTTGGCTTGCTCCTCTAGACAGCTCTCTGGTCTTCATGTTGGTTAAAAAAAATTTAACAACAAATAAACTCTTGTTAGGGAAGGTTCCCTGGCGGACTCCTGGCTAGCAATTAATCTTAGAAGGCACACCTGTCACTTACTTGTTCTGATATTTTTGATCACTTGAAAAAAGTGCTTGTTCTAAGTTGTTTACCAAAGCTAGATGTATATTACTAAATTAAATATTGATATAGTGTGCCATATTCATTTTTTGGTCTGAAAACAAAAACAACAAAAACAAATGTACTAGCGCCATCAGTTCACAGACTAATCCTGATTTGTGCAAATGCTAGAATGATCTACTCAGTAACAAAAAACGGCAATTTCAAATTACCAATTTAACAAATACATTTAGAAAACCAAGAAGTAATGCAAAAGATAATACAATATATGCAAAGAGGAAAATTGTTTAAGTGGAAGCCTATAACTACATTTGTGATACATGGAAGCTTGTAAGGAGAAAATAAATGAGATTTGTTTTTAATTATACACACATTTGTTATGTTCCTGAGCTGCTAGAAGACCTGAACACATTTGTGAGGTAAACTGCGTGAGAAATCACCAGGAGACTTGTTACTGTATATGATTCCTGATTAAGATTGCACAAACATATTGAAACAATTTGTGGGTAACGAGGTGTGTGTCTAGTGTACTAATGAAAAGTCAATCATTTGTATTATATAATCTGCAGCTTCCATAAAGGATGACGGTACATGAAATTCCAATACCAAGAAACTTCAGTGATCACCAGATCTTAGGGGTCACATTCAGACCCCACTAAGGTTCTCAGTAGTCTATGTTTATAAAACTATGATTATATTGTATGTGGACATGAAGGTTGAAATCATTTTTTCCACAATAGCAGAAAAGGGTGGGCAAGGAAAATAAACAGAACCATATTGATATATGATGATAAATTGTAGACAGAATAATATATAATAAATCTATTATAATGGATCTAGAGGATTTGCTGCTTCGCAAAGCAGATGTGTATCCATTATCACCCAAATAAGGATGTGTTCCCTGTTGAATCTGGTTCATCTCAGGGAGTTCTTTCTTGCCACCGTCTCCCTCGGGTTGCTCATCAGGGACAATCTGATTTGATTCATACACATTTTCTCACAGATTTCATACACATTTCCATAATTTTCTTTTGATTCTGTAAAGCTGCTTTGCAACAATGATCATTGTTAAAAGCACTATACAAATAAAATAAAATTTAATTTAATCAAATATGTAACACATAAAAAAGAAAGTTGCGCATTCGCATCATATAGCTTAGAATGGCACATTTTAGTGAATAAAAATTCTGACTCTTTTTGGATCAAGTGAAATGTGTCACTTTCAGTAAAGTCTTTTATGAAAAGTCACAGATTATATGTTAAGATATACAGTATGTTATAAGTTTACAGCCTATCAAACCTCACTTTTGCCATGTTGAACCAGTATATTTCTGTTGCTCATGTGTGAAGGGAAATTGTAAACCTGCCATGAACACAAATGTCTTTTTATGCCTAACATTCTTGTTTGTGTTAGGGGCAATACTGGACAGCCAGCCTGAACCTCCACCCATGAAGCCACGCACCATGTCCACCTCTTCAGGTGATAAATCACTTAAGTAACTCTTATTTTCTGAATCGTCTTTGTACTTTATATCATTTAAACCATGGTGCATTATTAATAAGACTTATTAAATTCATTTACTATCAGACACCAGACGGCCGGTGCGCGCAACCAACATAGAACGCCCTCCACTCCCTGAACGACCTTTAGGCCCTTTACCACCCAAACCAACCCTCAAACCCACCTTTATCCCCCCGGGTGAGACTCCTATGACCTCCAGGACCATCTCTCCAATCCCCAGGCAGCCCAGTCCCTCTCCAGATATTCCAACAGCAGTGGTGGAGAGTAGAACTTCCTCCCAATCCCAGACAAAGGAGCCTCCGACCCCTTCTCCACGAAAAGAGACACCTCCAGCCCCTTCACCACGTAGGGTGCATAGCACAGACCCCCAGGAGAGAGCGGAAAGAGCACAGTCTGTTACTGAAGGTATGAAGTGGATCAGCTGAAGATGGTCAGAATGGTTTTATGATCTTAACTCACTATGTGCACTTCAAGTCAACTCTAAATAGAGCCTAATGGGAATGAATGACTATTATTTTCTATTTCTATTACTGATTTGTTTAGTACTGATTTGTTTCATTTGGGGTGTTTCTCTAATTTGTATAGTCAGAAACCCCTGTTAATGCATCCTTTTTCTGTTAGTTTCACTAACAGAATTAATAGTATTAATTATAAATTAATAGTAATAGGAGTTGAATATTGTCAGTGAAATATTGTTAATGAAAATAGTAGCTACTAAATAATATTTTTAGGCGTAATAACTGCATAACAATCCAATTAAAAGGGATTCAAATAGTGTTCTGCCAATTATAACTTAGTATTAACATATTATATGAGCAAAAAAGGCCACGTTTTAGTTAATAATTTTAAGATCAACCTGTAGATGAAGCTTTTATAAATTCGCGTTTTTCTGTCAAAAACTAACATTCTGTCATGGTGAGGTGTTTGTGTTTAAGTATTTGAACATGACCATCCTCTTTTAAACCATCTACACCCCTCTCCCAGTAATAATGATGGAGAAAGCCATTTTAACTGCTTTCTCCTATACTGATTAAGTTATATGCACTAGTTAGGTGTGGCTTGATGACAAATGTGGAATTTGTCCATAAAAAGGAAATAATAAAAAAGATATAAGCTCTAAGAATTACAGAAACCAACAGGAGATGAACATTATACTTTACTTAGTGCTGTAATTAGGGGTTTTGTTATGGATGATGGATTTCTTTCAATTGCAGGAATTAGGGAAGGGCATTGTAATGAGTCAGTGAGAATTTTGTGTGATAATTTACCATTTCCACTTGCTGTGGAGTCTTAACAGAGCTGGGGAAAATGACAAGCAGGAACTGAACTTGAAAATCTGTTGATTAGATAATGAAATAGAAGAAGCTTATGCTTTCTGCATTTTTTAGAGAAGAGTTGTTGGTGCATTGTGCACCCTGGTACACAACTTCTCTTTGGTTTAAATGTTAATTCATAGAGCCAGGGTGACATTTTTATGCCTCTATGTGGTTATCCAGTGTGATAGAAATATTGCTTTACATTGGTGGTGTAGTGGTTAGCACTGTCGCCTTGCACCTCCAGGGTCCGGGTTCGAT
>JAOVVB010000037.1:23389320-23399906 GCA_028570985.1 Heterobranchus longifilis | reverse complement strand
ACGTGTGTGTGCCCTGCGATGGACTGGCACCCTGTCCAGGGTGTACCCCGCCTCGTGCCCTAAGTCTCCTGAGATAGGCTCCAGGTCCCCGCGACCCTGAATACAGGATAAAGCCGTATAGACGATGAGTGAGTGAATCCATGGTACACTGTAATTCAGCGGCCCTCTATATTCCATTCCAGTAGGTGGCAGTAATGCACCATGGCGTTTGTTGACAATCTCCATTAGGTCGAGGAAGAAATCCGCTTCCTTTTTCCTTTGCTTTTCTTATTGTGTGTGAATTTTATAAAAGTTTGTGGCGCCGGTGCTCCGTGTGCGCTGGAAGCGCGTTCAAAACATTTACAGCGTTTATTTAGTGCATGTTTGGTATTAGAAATACAGCAGGTGTTGATTTTTTGATAAGTTATTTGCTGGCACGGTGAATAAGTGTGGGTGAAGATGATGAATTATTCGGACTACGACTCTGAGGATTACTCCTCTAATGAAGATGAAGACTATGTTCCCTCTGGTGAGAGATCTGTGATGTTAGTTGTCATGTTCAGCCTGCAAACTAACGTTATTTAGCTATAGCTGGTTCATCTACAGGTCTTAAATATATCCTTCTCCTGTGATCAGCAATACGTTCCTGCTCCCAGTACTGCCACTCACTGAATTACCATCAACACACACACACGTTTTATAAATGTTATTTTATATATGTTTATATATATATATATTTTTTAAAACACAAGTTTTATACATGAAAATCCCACATGATCAGCATTTTTCCGAAATATTCAAACCAGCCCATTTGGCACCTACAACCATGGTAAAGTCTCTGAGATCCCATTCCCATGTGTGATGTCCTCTACCTAACTATATCACACTCGAGGTTGTGATGAATATCCCAACAGCACAGTGATGATGGGTTCATAGGCATGAGGGCGTAGCTCAAGTGCCGAAGACATCACAGCCATGCTGATAACCAGCACAACAGCACGGCATTGAGTGTAATACTGCTTCCACAAACATTTCATGATGAACAGACTATGGTTTGTTTCCTTATTTAACCGATACATATTCCTCGAGTGGCGGAGCAGGTGAGCGACAGTCAGTGTAGTTTCTTTGAGCTCGTCTTTTTCCAAGGCAGAATGATTGCACAGCTGACATCCTTAATAGAAGAAAACCATAATGATATTAGGTTTTCCAAATACACAGGGTCAAAATTAAAAGTGGAAAATATACATACATCGCCTTAGATTATTAATTCAGGAGTGCTGAAAGTCCTGAAATGCTATGCCCAATCCTTTTAACTTCCTGTTCCAAAAATAATTTTGTCTGACTACAGCTGGTAGCTTCACTGTACCCAAATAAAATGGGTTTGTTTGACAGCACAGATTAACCAACAAATGGCACAATGGGGAAAGTCCAAGGTGCTCAGTGCAGACCTGAGAAATAAGAAGGTAGATTTTGTACAAGTCATGTCTCGGTGAGCCATTTCTATACACCTGCAGATACCAAGATCAGTTCACACAACTGAGTGTAAGTAGAAGCTGTTGGGAGGTATAGCCACTTTCAAGGTCTGGAGGACACAAACTGAGAGAAATTTGATTTGATAGTCCAAAATCACTAAGGCACGAAACTGTCAAGCCAGGTTTACATCACCTTGGACTGAAAGGCTGCCGTTCAAGAACGAAGCCTCAGCTTCACAATCAACACCTTCAAGCTTAACTAAATTTTGCAACTGGACACATGGACATAGCTTACTTAAAGTTTTGACTGGAGGTATGTTTGGAGAAGTAAAGATAAGGCATGTAACCCCCCAAAACACCATCAACTGTTAAGCATGGTGGTGGTGGTGGCATTGTGCTGTGGGTGGAATAATAGAGGATGAAGACTCAAATCATCAGTTAGTTGGTTAAAGCTTAGACAGAATTGAGTGTTTCAACAGCACAAAAAAAAAAAAAAATTAAGACAGACAATAAAAAAACCTCAAATTCTTTATTTTAGAAGATGTGTGGTGATCAATTATTTTGCGCTAGATTAAGACATGTCAAAAATCATTGCAAATCCAATATTCCCATGAGGGTATTTAAACTTCTGTGACTCTACAGTGCCAGAATAAAGAATAAAGATGAGCTCTGTGTACACAATCAGTATGAACAACTGTTACCTGTCTGTGCAAAACAATGTAAGAGCACAGCACTAGCACCGATGATGCAGAACAGTGTTTTCAACAGTATTTAATCTTTAATTTAGGGCAAAATTTAAATACTGTTAAAACACTGTTCTGTATCATCGGAGCTAGTGCTGTGCTCTTCCATTGTTTTAAGCAAATCTTTAGCACAGGATAATACAATCTCTATGTCTGGACCATTTCTTATCTTTTTTTTCTTTATTTTTGTCTGGTAACACAATATTGAATGAACTGGTTTATAAAGTCACCCCCCTGCTTTTTACCCGACCGAATTTTGTTTGTGTTGTTGTGTGGATTAGATGACAACCTGAGTGAGGATGACTTGAATGAGTGTGAAAAGGAAGATGGCCTGGAAGCAGAGGACCAAAGTGAAGAACAGACTAAGCAGATCAATAAGAAAAAGAAGTCAAATAAAGGCCTTTGTGCAAGGTAAAACAGCTCCTGCCCAAAGCTTTCTATATTCACATCTTGCTTGGAGAAGAATATACTTGAAAATGTATACTAAGTCAGGTCCATAACTTTTTGAACAAAGTTTTCTGGCATATGGCCTCTGTACATTACTATATTGGATTTGAAATGAAACAAAGATTAGAGATGGGGAGAAAATCGATTTAGTTATGTTCTTTTGTTATGTTATGGCCATATATAAATCGCCACAATGACTTCAAGCTGATTTTCTTACTGTAAATGATTTTTTTTTTTTTTTTTATTCATGTATGTTTGCATTTAAAGTGGTAAAGTGTTGCTGTTCCTCTGAAATCCTACTGGTGGTGCTCTAAACTATTCACACATTGGTATGCAGCACAGCATCCTGTGGTAGGAGCAAATCATTTGCTAAGTTTGTTTAGAATTGTATAATAAAGGAATCACAATACACTACAGGTTTTGACAAAATTGTGGCATTAACCGTTCAGAAATTACAGTCATTTTCATTTTTAAGGGCCTCATAAGTAATGAACAAATTAACATTATTTGAAACGTAAGGCTCATACTGTAAGTCTGGAACCTTTGGAGATTAGATTAGATTTCACTTTATCACTGCGCATGTAAGTACAAGGCAATGAATTACAGTGATATAGGTGGGGTAATAAGGAAGGTATTGTATACCATGTGAATAATTTGCATATGCAAACAGTATACAGTCAGGGAGGTAACAAATTCAAATGAGTTCAAATGATTATAAGTCGGTAGAATAAGGAAGGTATTGTGTGGTATGATAATGAATTTGCATGTAACAGTATACAGATAAAGAGTTGTGTACAATAAATGCAATGATTTAGATGTATGCAATGAGGAAGATATATTATACCATGATAATTATAATGCACACATATGGAAACTGTACACAGAAAGGGTTATATACAGAAAGGGCTATATACACTGAGTGCAATGAAGGAAGATGTATAGCATGATAAAATAATCTGCATATTAAATATCCTCAGAAAAGGGTTATGTACAATGAGTGCAGTGGTTATAGATGAAGGAACTTATTGTTGATGACCAAATGCTGCATTTCCTCCCTCAAGATGCTTCGATAAGCCTTTACTGCAGTAGTCATTTTGTCATGTCTTCAGTAAGTGAAGAGCATGCTCTATTGGGTTGAGAGAAGGTAACTGTAAGGAATATCCCATTTCTTTTACTTGGGGGTCGGGGTTGGGGTGGCAGATGTATGTAATTGCTGAAGGATTAATGCTACACTTTTGTCAATCTCCTTGAATTAAGCTGACAGTGGCTCACATATTGTTTCACTTCAAATGCAGTGTGGTGGTGTACAGATATCAAATGCCACAAAACAAAAGAAATTGTTGCTAAATTTATGGACATGACTGTTAATTTAATGTTAATAGTAGTAAGACACATTTCTTTTATAGATAAACAATCAAAACAAATTATTTATGCAAGACAAATTAACAAAACAAACAGTTTAAACAACACATTATAATAATACACAAAAAATTACTAGTGGTGTAACAGACCGTATGAATACAGATTAATTGGAAAGTTCAGCCATCATGTGTGCAATTCAGTTTTACTCCCGCTGTATGCCATTATTTATTTTGGAAAAAAATTATTTATATTTTTGTTCTCCCGAGCATGCGCTTGTTGTGTGCTTCCTGGGGTTGGCGGGTTACAATATAAAAACTAAAAAAAATTAAAAGGGTGTGCTGAAAACCCTGCCACTCCAAAAAAAAAAAATCTGTGCTAGAATTCAAACTGTACCTTAACTATTAATGCACACATCTTCTACTAAAATTAGCCTAATATTTATTACTAGCTGAGGACATATTCATTTTTCTGTTAGATTTCAAACTGCGAATGCACACTCTTGTGGTGTATATATTAATAGATGTGTGAGCACTCACTCTCACGCACTCATTCTTTATATCACATATCCTGTTCATAAGGGCTGTTTAATTCCAGACCTGAAGGGTCAGTGTACAGCACTAACGCTTAAACACACCCACTAAATCTGGTAATTGCATTGAATCGGCTGACTCTAAGTAGAAAAATCATCAAACTGTGCTGGAAACAGGCCTGGATTTGAACAGCCCTGCTGTTCATGAAATAGAATAAGAATAAAATATAGAAAAACTTAGCTGTAGAAAAAAAATTGAAGAACAAAATATAAAATATAAAAAATATAAATAAAAAAAAATTAGCTGTACAAAATATAGACAATATGGCTGTACAAATATGGAAAATATGGAAACTGGTGTGGAGATTGATATAGAATTTAAATAGAAATGTCTGGGGAGTGTGGAATGTGCATGAATGTGAGATGAAATGACCATAAATGTGCAATGTGCAGAAGAATGCAAAATGAAATGAAATCTAAATGTCCAGGGTGAGTGCAAATGTGCATGAATATTCAAATGTATAATGTCCATAAACGTCTTGGGTGTGAGCATGCACACACACACACACACTGTGGGCAGTTTCAAAATGCCAGTTAGCTGCTATGTATGTTTTTGTTGGAGGAAGCCCACCAAGCACGAAAACCAAACTACTACACACACAGAACCAAAGGCGGGACTAGAACACCTGACCCTGGAGATGCAAAGTCACCATGTTGTCAGCTACAGAGCATTCATCTCCTCATACATTATCAATATTATTAATACATTTTAATAAGTTAAATCCTTAACGGCGATAATCAATTAATGATTAATCACTAACATCCTTAGTTAGAATAAAAGTTTATAATAAGCTTGCATGCATTCACTAGCTCTGTATAGTTTAGTGAATACATTATATCAATGCCTTATATCAATGATCACAGAATATCTTAACAAGACTGTTCTGAGCAGCTGCAGAAATCATTATAAAATTCCTCTATTTGGGATATTTAGCTTATTTATAGGCGTACATGTATATCAGGTAAGGGCAAGTGTTTTTAGATTACTAATTGATCAGTACTGTTTTATTACAGTAAATGAGTAATTACTTAAATATGTAGTTGTATTTTTTGTAAAGAAAAAGGAAAAAAGGAGGATTGAAGCTGGAAGAAGGAGACAAAGATGGCACAGACAACAAGAAAGAGGAAGAGCTGAAACTTCCTGATGAAGAGTCAGAACCAGAATCCACTCAAGGCGGAGAGGAGAAGCAGAAGAAAAAGGCAGATGATCTTTGGGCTAGTTTTTTAAGTGATGTCGGCCCAAGACCAAAAGCTGTGGCCCCAGGCTCGCAACAGGTGAGTGATTCTGAAATGTTCTGACAAAAGAGAAAACGGTTAGTAATCTTTTGCCGAAGCACACTGCACAGAAAAAGTGCAAATGTTTTGTATTAGCATCATGAACAATTCATCAACAAAAAGAGTCTATAAAAAACTGCTCAATAAATGTAATGGTGTCTATTGCAGTGAAACCACTGCAAGTACTTAATTATCCGATCACCTCAGCTCTGGCTGGCATTTTTTACACTTGCTTAAGAAAAAGGTCATGGGTTGCCTCAACAGGAAGCGATTGTATGGAAGCCAGTGGACAGAAGTGATGAGAAACTGTATACATGGATGCTTTGGACAATCGTGTGCGTCCAACTTTTTGGTAACAGTTTGGGGAAGAACCACATACGGGTGTGATGGTGTCCGATCCTTTGGCCATAATGTGTGGCAAAAGATATTTAGAACATTTATTTGAACTATAGGCACATGAGCTACAGATTAATGGTGTCTGAATTCTCAGAAATAGGGCCGCGTAGTCTCGTCTTTTTATTATTTGGATTAGAAGTATGATTTTGATTGACAAGCAGTTTATTATAGCATGTTGTGCTTCCCTTTTTTATTATAATTACAATGTATTTACAGTTTATGTGATGCTTACGCATGCCTTGCGTACAAAAACAATATTAGTCAAAAATAAGGGAAATCTTTAAAAGTCCTGTTGTTCTTACTTGCTTGTAGATCACAGCAGATTCAGACAAAGTTAGGAAGTCCAGCACAGAGTCTTCACACAAAGAACGGAAAGCTGCAGAGGCCTCCACAGTCACAATAACAAAGGTGTATGACTTCGCTGGAGAAGAAGTTCGGTAAGTCCTTCAGGCAGCCCTGCTTCCTGTGTTACTGATTTTAATCACCAGGTGGCAGCATGGTATTACCAGTTAATTGAAGCGAACAGAAGGACACTCCTTTTTATCATGCTGAAAGCAAGATACATGACAATACAGTCGAGCTGCTGGTGTTGGTTAGGATGTAGGCTTTGTGCTGAAGAATAATTATTTAACTGTGGCCAATTATCTTCAGCTCTTAAATCCTCATGTTTTTGGTTTAATGATTAATGAGTGATCAGTTCTTACAATAAAGAGTTTAAGATGGGTAGAATTTTATACATATAATATATTTAATGTGTCCGAAAGAAAGAGAGAGAGTCTGTGAACTATTTTATATTGTATACCAATGTTATCATTTCGGCTCATAACATTAAATCATATACTGCATTGCAAATCTCTCAGCCTCCACACTCGCATAAAGTCTCAAGGGAAGTTGTTTTGTGCACAACCATATGGTCACTACAGAGCATAATGTTGCAGCATTTTTCTGCATCACTGCAAAACAAAAAAAATCTTGCTTTTTAAAATATTTGTTGCTATAGACTCGTCAAAAAGACAGAGACCCTCCTGGGTAATTTCTGTCACACATCTCAGCTTACAGAGCATGCTAAGAGTCTTCAAAAAAATGACTTCTCTTGAATCAGCCTTTTTTTCTTAGCGTTGGTCTGTTTGGTCATCAGTCTATTGCTGCTTTAGACTTCTGTTTAATTTGAATGTGTGCATGCGTGCACTCGCTTAAGTGTACATGATATGTGGTTAATATAGAAACGGATATCACATGTATGCAGGGTTACTAAAGAGGTGGATGCTGAGTCGCGCGAGGCTAAAAGCTTTCTCAAAAAAGAGGAGAAGGAAGATGAGGAGCAGACCTCCATGTCTAAAGCTTCAGCTGAATCCTCACTCACTGCTGGACCCAGGTACCATCATAAACACACTGTGGAAACCCTTAGAGGTTGAATATTGAAATCTAATAACAGGGGATTTCTGAATCTGCTGCTGTACTCGTCAAAACTGTCCCGTCTTTTCAACTTACTACATACTAAACATTTTGGGGAATTAAGAATTCTCAAGAGTTTTTTCCTTGCTCCTAACGGCTCTGGCTTTCGCATCAGGGCCCTAAATCTACATCTGGATTTCTCTAAAGAAAAGACATTGTTACAGTGCAGCTTTAAAGTGTTAAAATGAAAAGTGCTATAAAAAAGATTGAAATATCTAGAATGTTATATTTCAGCACTTTTGGTTACATGTATGAGATGATGAGAGTAGTGATGTTTATTATTGTTTCTGCTCTTGATAAAGTTTTTTTTGAATGCCATCTTGTTGTGTGTGTGTGTTAGAGCAACAGCACGCTCTCTCACTCTCTCTTTGGTTTTGTGTGGGTTTTTTTGGTCACCAACTGCATATAGAGAACGAGATTATAGCTTTATACAATATATACCGTGTGTATGATGGAGAGCACGTCATTACTTTTTAAAGCAGCCGCCTATTGTGGTTATTTGGCTTTGTCAAGAAAATACACCAATAAGCCATAACATTAAAAACACTGACAGTTGAAAGTGAAGAGTGTTAATTATCTCTTTACAGTGGTACCTTTCAATCAGTAGGATATGTTAAGCACCAAGCATTTCCAAAACAGCAGGTCTTGTGGGGCGTTACCGGTATGCAGTGGATAAAAACTATCAAAATTGATCCGAAGAGGAGAACCAGTGACAGAGCTGTGGGCATCCAAGGCTCACTGATGCATATGTGGAGTTATGGCTAGCTCGTCGGGTCCGATCCTATAGAATGCTACTTTAGCATACATTGTTGAACACATTAATGCTGGCTATTCAGTTAAATAATAAAAAAAACTTTATTTATTTGTTAATCGTTGTTTATCGTGATTTGTTAATTATTGGCCAATTTAAGCCACACAGAGTAGTACAGAAAGATCAGTGCAAATAAAAAAATAAAGTAAAATAAAATAAAACTGTTGTAATGATAATAAATGAAAATAGTTTGTTAGTGCAAAACAGCTGCAAGTAAACATCTGTATATAAACATAAACTGTATAAACTACAAAAATAGGTAATGCTTAATAGCAGAAACAAAAGAAGAACAAGGTGACATGGATGGATGCATGTATTAATAAATTAAACTTAAAGTGAGAATATTATTCTGCAATATGTAAACAGTGGTATATACGGTACAGTAGCAGCAACATTAGAGTCTCTGTCACAGCAGAGTCTAGATCTCTATATGAATGTCTTTCACAGATTGTGAGTCTGAGATTCCATGAGTCTATTAATCACAATCTGTGAAAAAACATCTGGCTTCTGCTGTGACAATTTTAATGTTGCTGCTGTATACCAGTATTTACATACTGCACAATAATCTTCTCACTTTAAGTTTAATTTATTAATGCTATGATAGAAAAGCATCAGCTTTTCTTTGCTGCCTCAAGTTCTTTGCTGCTTGCTGTGTATGAGGTTACGCAGTCACAGACCTGTCAGAGTGCCCATGATGACCCCTGGCCACTGCTGAAAGTGACTGCAAAGGTTATGCAGTGTTCTTCAGATGCATTCAGGTGTATGACTTTGATACATACCATCTAGCTAAACATTGTTGCAGACCAAGTACACCTCGTCATGGCAACAGTAGTCCCTAATGGCAGCAGCCCCTCGCGCGGGGTAAAATGCACACATTGTTCAGGAATGGTTTAAGAACACAGCAGCAAGTTTGATGTGTTGACTTGACCTCCAGATTCCTGAGATCGCAATCTGTGCATCTGTGTGATGTGCTGGGCAAATAATTCTAATCTATGGAGGTCCCACATCACAGCTTACAGACCTTATATGATCTGCTGCAAGTGTCTCTGTGCCAGAGACCACAGCACACCTTCAGAGCCTCCTGCTGTTCATGCTCCAGCAGTTTTCCCGCTGTTTGCACATGGTTGCCATGACGCATAATTGCACAACTTCAGATTTCCTCTTAGGTGGTTGACTGGAGCTGCACAGGAAGTCCTTCGTTTCCTGTTACAGGAAGTGCTGTGTGTCCAGAGGCTTTTCTGGCTGAGATGGAAGTTGCATCCCTCTTTCACTTCATCCCATTGCTAATGTCCTTCTCTCAGTTTTAGCACAACAAACCCACCCTATTTTTCATTCCAGCATGCTCTGTGTAATTATTTCTTTATCTGTAGTGTTTTTACTATAAAGAGAGAAACCAGAGTCTTTCTGTTCCTCTGCTGTGCTTCATAATTTGGTCTAAATTTGGAGAAGGCACTTCCAGTTAATCTGTTCTGATCTCTCCTGTCCTGTCCCTCTGTCCTGACTCAGCATGCTGTGTGTCTCTGTTTCTTCACTTTGCTCAGTCGCACTGCACATTAAAAGTGCTGACTCTTGTTAATCATGCCGCCCCATCCCCCCTCTTTCCTGTTCTCTCTTGTTACTTCTTGCAGAGGTTTAATGTTTAGTACAATGAAGAGGAATTGCTCTTTTTAATCTCTGAATATTCATTTCCAACTCACCTTTGTTGTAATTACAGTGATGGTGCATGTGCACACATGTACATCATATACATTCTCTTGAGGGTTCTGTGCCTTTTTTTGTTTGTCTTTACTTGTGTGTCTGGTGGGCGGGACAAAAAGGCCATAGTGTAATCAGGCTGCAGAGGGTAAGTGCTATCGATTAGAACACCAACCAGATTTACTGCCACTTGTTCAGCACTCTACTGATTGGTAGATTGATTTGTGTCGTGTCTCAGTGTGTGTGAAACCTACACCTAATAGTAGTGTGTCTCTACTACAAACAAACAAACGGCTCGTGCAGTCATGTACCCTTACGACGTATATGCAACGAAGGATATTTTCTTTGAATTGCCCTCTTCC
>JAOVVB010000037.1:23362221-23375607 GCA_028570985.1 Heterobranchus longifilis | reverse complement strand
AAACATTTAAGTGTGACAAACATGCAAAAGAATAAGAAATCAGGAAGGGGGCAAATAGTTTTTCACACCACTGTATCCTTTGTGATGAGTCCTTATATTTCATCAGTAGCTTTTTTCCACACTTATTTTCTACCGACTCTCATGGCTTAAGATTGAGTGTAGCTTAATAGATCAGTGCAGTGTAGATTAACTTCAGGTATCTGCACCAATCAGCCAAAACATTACTACCGACAGCTGAACTAAACAACATTATTCACCAACTACAGTACTAGTCAAAAGTTTAGACATACATTCTAATTAATATTTTCTACTTTCTATAGCAATACTGGAATTTTCAAATATAGGAAATATCACATACAGTATTAGGTAATTAAGTAACAACTTAATATTATAGTAATTATTTAACAAGTCAACTGTTATTTTAAGACACTGAGATCAGCTGTTCTGAAATATTTCTTGCAAGAACGGTATAATCAAATGCATTTGCAAAACCTGTCAAGCACCATGATGAAACTGGCTCTCATGAATACCATTCCAGGAAAGCAAGACCAAAACTTACCTCTGCTGCAGAGTTGTTGGTCTTTTAGAGTTACAAGCGTCTAAAATCACCAATTTACAACACCTGTCACAGCTTAGAGTCGTTATGAAGGCTTTACAGAACACGAGTAGCAGACACATCTCAACATCAGATGTTTAAAGGAGATTATTACATATTTTGGATGCCTTTAGCATTGTTTTACAAATAAAAAAAATTCAGGTAAGACCATGGAGTTAGAAAGTGTGTTCAAACTTACTGGGGTATACACCAGTAAACTGGTTTTAGGATCATGGGCACCAAAGGCTCACTCATGCCAGCACGAACCAAAGGCCAGGCCATCCAGTCCAATCCAACAGAATAACTAATGCAACACAAATTGCTGGAGGAAGTAATTGCTCGCTACGTTAAAAAGGCGCCAGAACACCCAGTGCACCAGCGCCTGCCATGGACAGGACCACTAACCCAGCCTTCTAATCCCAGATCCGAATCCAGTCGAGAACCTTTGGGATCCACAGAGTCTGATCACTGAGGCCCCACCCCTCAACCCACAGCAGCTAAGGTAGCCGCTGGCAATGTCCTCGTGCCAGACACCACAGCATATCCCCAGAGGCAGTGCGGAGCCACGCCCCTCGGGGCCAGAGCTGCCCCAGTGGGGCCTAGGTGGTTTTAATGTTGTTTTTATGTTTATGGCTGATCACTGTTTTGATCAGAGAAGAGCACTTTGGGTCCAACACCTGTCCACACAAGCAGCAGATGAAAACCAGCATCTAGATTACCATAGTACAACCTTGTTAATGCCTGTTTTGATGCTTTCCATAGAACATATTTTGTGTTTCGACTTGCACTGGTACATTTGTTAAAGTATGACATTCTTTGTGATGTCTGCTGACGTTGTGATGCTGTGTGATTGCTTTTAATTCCATCCTGAAACCCAGCTAGACCTCTTAAAATTGCATGTTTACATTTAAATAGTATGTACAAACAGGTACTTTGGCTTCGTTTACCAATAATTAACTTGTTTTCTGGTGAGTGTGTGTAAGAGTGCAATGCAAGAATGTAAGAATCAAAGGGACATAATCCCACATGTACATGCAGGGCTGTTAGTGCATGAGTGGCATGCATGTGCGCATACACACACATACACACAAACACACACACACACACACACACACACACACACACACACACACACACACCTTTAGACTGCTCATCTCACAGGCTTCTTTCTGCACCTTTCTATTCTCAAAATATATATACACAATTCCAGCACCCTGACTTTGATATTAAAGCCCCTGGAATTGAAGATGTGGTCTTTTTCAGGTGTACTTAAAAAAGTAAGAGAGTTCAGAATTTTTGATCAGTCTCATGGTGCATCAGAAAGTGTTCACAGTTCAAAATTTTGGAATCTTTTTGAATCCTGACAATGCCACAGCTGTCCATAAATCGGCCCTACTCTCTGGATAAGTGGTATGGCATCGGTCCTGTTACACAGAGCAACACTTGCCAGCCTCGTTAAGCTCATGTATGTGGAAGAGGGCAGTCAGTGCTGTTTGAGTGTAGTCGGTTGTCATGAGACTCAGCAAGGTGTGTGTGTGTGTGTGTGCGCGTGCAAGCTAGTGAGACAGAATTAAGAAATGTGATAAAAACAATGACAAATAAATAATAAAAAAATCCCTCAAGTAGTTTGAAGTGGCTTTGATTGGAGATAAAGCGATATTTTATGTATTTTTTTAATGGCAAGGGAAGTAATGCACAAAAAAAAACACGGCTCATTGATTTTCACATAGTTATTGCACCCAAGAGTTTGCTGCCTATGAGCATGATGTGCACCTTTCTAGAATGTCGCCAGTGTTTCCTCCATAAATAGACATCATTGATTTGCAAAGAGCAAACATCTCTCGGTTCACACTGACACTGACTGTGATGTTATTTTTAACATAGTACAAGAGCAGTACAAGACAGAGACAATTCGTAAATGGAAGGTCCAACAGCCCTACAGAAGTCTTTTTGTGACCTAGGAAATTTCTAAATGTCGTAAGTTTCTTCACACGGAATGCTTCACTATAGCCCTTGCAAGGCAGCTTTTCTCTTCACCAGCCCAGCTCTCATCAGCTTTGCAAAAGGACTATTAAAAACAGTATAAACAAACAGGCAGATGATGGCTGCAATAACACCTGCGCACGCTTTGGGGAATAGTTCCATCTCCCACTCTTTTAAAACCTAATGAACCCTGACTTGAGCCCTGAGCCTGCTACCAGTGTAGGGCGAAACATATTACATCACATTGCTAAACATGTAATATTTATGATATTTTCAGAATCTCTAGTGCACTTAAGTCATGTATTAAACATCAAACTGCATGTATTGAGATATCTCAATTCTATCTCTCTTATTTTCTCTTATTCCTTCACCTTTTCATCAATTATAGTTGATTAGTTGGTCTATATACACTAGTTAGTGTCATGTTCATGCTAGTTCCATATCTCCCCATAGTATATCATTATATTTTCATTTAAATCTTTTTTTCACAATCATCTTTAAGCCCCCAGAGTGTTTCCATGCACCTAGGTCTCCATAATCACCTCGCCTGTAGCAGTTGTGCCATGGGTTGCTTTGACGGCTGGGGCTTATGGGAGTAGAGATTTACTTCAGGGGATGCTGTTACACAATGACATCATCTGTACACATGAGGACCCACCTCTTACAGGGTATTGAATTTAACCCCATCAGTGTATGATGAGATGTATCTAAAGGTTCAAGCTAAACACAGATGGGTTAGTCTTTTCCATCAGTGCGTAAAGTGCACTGAGCCTCACTGGACTCTGGTTGAAAGGAGCCCAAAATTAAAAACCTGGGCTGGGGGTTAAAAATAAGATTTCTCTGGCAGACCAAATTAGACCATGCATTCTGTATTTTCAACTCCCTTTGGGAATGATGTGGTTTAGGAAGGGAGCTGGGCGTGGTGTGGTGTCCTACGATGGAGTCTAAAAGTGCATGATGTGCTTATGGGGCCTACATCAGGCACTCAAAGTGCTGGATACAGCACAGAGAGACCAATTCTCAATCTGCAGTGAGGGACTTTTTTAGTTTTTGCAGATTTACTTCCAATTTGGAAAATAGTTTAGTTGATGCTTAACACCAGTCTAAAACAAGGCTCTCACTACCACGACAGATTAACAGAGCAAAGAAATCAGAGCTGGAGTTTTGTTTTGGGAAGAAACAGAAGGGAGCAGTCTGACCAAGAGGGAATGACACATACACTCCCTATAGACATACCCCAGAATCACTCAAATGGATAAGCTAATGTGGATCGACAGGCCCATAACTGCATATTTAATAAAATAATTTTCCCCTGTAAGAGCTTCCATGTGCAAATGCAGCTGGTTTGTGGGTTCTCTCCTCTCAGCTGTTTCCACTAACATCCTAACAATCTACAGAGGTTCAGAGAGCAGCTTTGTTTTCCTGTTAAGCAACCGTCTGGGGAGGTTTTTGTAAATGTCACATGCAAGCATTACATCTTTCATGTTCAAGCACCTGCAACAAATTATGGCGAAATTATCTTGAAAATGTGTTTGACTGTTCCTCTCATTGTCATGCATCATATCATACTAGACAGTATTTCTTAATAGTTGTTCATCAAAGTCATTATATGCTGCAATACACAGTTGTATTTCTGTACGCTTTCATTAATATAAAACTGTACAGAAATCGTTTAAAAGGCATCAGCGAGCAAATTTGCCTTGGAAGCCTTTTTCAATAAAAATTGATTTATGACTGTTGTATTGATGAATTTAAATTAGCTTTTAAATTGATGCATCAATCCAAATTGTCAGAAGTGGAATCCTAATACAAGGTCCAAACACAGTAAGTGTCCACTTTTGAGCAGCGCATGATGGCTGTGGTGCAGAGAAACCTGGTGACAAAGCGGAACTTTATGCAAATGCACACAGCCACTGCATTGTGTCTAGCTAATCGATTGAAGGCTTCCCAAAAGGGCAACCTTGTAGTTCTCCATTAAATTACAGTCAACACCATAAACACCCAGAATGTTGACCAGAAGAGGGAGGAGGAGCCGTGGCATGTGGTCACACATTGTCACCTATTATCTCCCTGAAAGTGTCATATAATACTGAATAATCTTTAGTATAAGAGGTTTTGTGTTGTTAAATTTCTTGAGAATTGTGTACATTAACTGGAACGACTGAGCAGTAGAAACAACTTCGTCACTCCCTTTACTTTGTGTAACTCTTATGCAGCAATTTGCAGTTATGGTTCACATTAAAGCCATCAACAGACTTGACCCTTATATGAAGTGATTGTGCTTTTGTGCAGAACTGGTTTTGATTCTCACTCAAAGTGCTCAGAAAAGATGAGAAAAAATTAGAGAAGATTTTAAGAAGGTGAGGTTAATCTGGGTCCATACTAAACGAGAAAAAGAAATACAGTATAAATTACAGCAAATTATTCAATTTGACAGCCTTTGACCTCTCTGCAGTTGTGTATATGCTGAACACAAGAACAATGAATATTTTTCTAAAGAGGACCTATTAATCAGTTCTGTCTTTTGTCAAATTGATGGTCTAGCCCTAATTTACAGCTCTACTATGGGTTCAGATTTTGGGCCACCCTGTAGATTTTAAAAACATTTGTGTTCCTTTCCTAATTTACATTTATAACATTGATAACATAATATTTTGAATTTTCATCCATAGTCTTCTAAATGAAGAACTAAAAGTGTGTTTTGTTTCTCAAAAGGTGTGATGCTTGTTGAACATAATCACTAAGCTTATGTTAAAATACAGAATGGTTTATTAGCTTTATTTAATTTCAATCTATTTTATGTTTAATAATTTGGCATGAATTGCAATCTAAAGAAACAAATTGCTTGTTGTTTCACATGAATAATCCCACTTGTTTTGTCCAAGCAGAATTCTTCTCGCCAAAGAGTAATTGTTGCTTTGCTCGAGTGGAAACGTTATGGAGCATGAACTGTTCAGATTGGTGTCAGACATAGACCACGTTAAGAAGTTCACAAACCTACAAAAATCATATTTGATAATAAATACTGCAGTTCAGCACTTTGGGTGACTTTGATGGTATTGTGTTAACTGTGACTCTGCAGGACACAGCAGAAAGGAAGTCCTTTATAAGCCGGAAGTGCTTGCATATTTTTTAATAAGCGTGTGTGCATGCGTGTGTGGGTGTGCATAGAGGTTATGCTATATCTGCACAGGAAAACTGATGTAGATAAGCAGGTAGGCACAGTTTCTATTCTAACATAGGCCTGTTTCATTACCTATATTAATAAAAGGTTTTGTCTGTACATTGGTCAGAGCTCGCTATTTCAATATCTTTACGTTTCATACATTGGAGGACCCGAAACCAGTCTCAGAAAAATGTCTGTCCAGCCGAATTTGTCACAGCATCACAGTTTTAATGAAACTTTGCCAGTCCTTCTGAATTTGCCTAAAGTTAAATCTGTGCCATTAATAAAATTAAAGTGTTGAGTAGAAGGGACGTTATGACCAGTTTTGTGCCAGATTACATTACAGTAGCCCCTGCTTTTCTATAAGCATTATGCTTTTGCCCACAAAGTGGGCATGGCAAAAAAGGTATGTCACCTTTGAAAACTTAGTTTTCAAAGATGAATAGACCGATCATTGTAGGTTTATTCTTCTTGCCACAAGTTTAAATCCAGTTTGTCTCATATGTTCCAAGACCATGTAAAGGGCCACTATGAGATAGAACACAGGACGTTAGAGAGAACAACGCAGCAGTCCAACTGAGAGTGTTATGAGCTAAAATGAAAAAATGTTAAATAAAAGTGATGTTCAGTCATTTGCCGGAATTTACTTTAAGCAGGAATTGTATTTGGCGGACGACAAAATAAGTACTACTTGAAGTAAACAAAGCGTAAGATACTCAACCTTACAAAATTTAATGTTTTTGAATTAATAAGTACAGAAAGACAGGCAGACATGTACACGTACATGTTCAACCTGAAATAATATCACTGATTACATTAAAGATGATCAGCTTATTTTTAGCTTTAACTTTTTACCTATTTTTAAAAACTTTTTCCCCATCAACCATGGGTACTAGCAGTAGTAATAAATGTTTTTTTTATGGATGTACAGAAATACAGTGATAACATTACTGGTGATATTGGACTGGGTGTAAAAAAGTTAGATCAAGTAGATTCAGCGCCATCCATCAAAAGCCCAGACAGTGGTGTGTGTGTGTGTGTGTGTGTGTGTGTGAGCGAGAGAGAGAGAGAGAGAGAGATTGTGCCTTTGGCATTAAAAAAAGCTCATACTTTTGAACAATCCATGTATGTTAAGTTGCTTGTAAACTGTTAGCTCTTATATCTCTCTTGAGAGTGGATGTGAACTGTACAGATGCTTAGGTTTATTTCACCAATGACTAATATCTGTGTGTGGAATCAGTCACTCATGCAGCCAGTCATTGCTTAAGTTCAGTTGCTATGATGAGCTTAAGAGTTATAAAACACAACTGCGAAGTCACAGTGTTACATTCGCACATGTATCCATAAGTACATAGTTTTCTGTTACATTCATGTCTGTTTTTTAAACATCAATCAATAGCTTTTGCAAGTTTTTGCAGCTACATGAATCCTAAACCTGACTCGCACTCCTCAGTCAGGAAACCCTCTCAGTTCACACCCAGGCCGGGTCAGTAAGTCGTGCGAGAGCTTATTTGGTCAGTTTCCCAGTGTTTCATTCCCTGCAGTAGCATTCTTTCACACACAGAGACATTCCTTCACCACTCAGACTATTTGTTGTCCAGCTCAGGTGGCTGTATAATCAGAGCATTCAAAAGAACCAATCTAAATGAATCATCGAACTGAGCAGTTACTGGAAAGACTCATTTCATGTCTTGTACTTGTACCTGTTCCTATAGGTATGTGGAGAGGAAGAACTTTCTGGAGAGAGTGGACCAGCGGCAGTTTCAGCTGGAGAAGAACGTTCGCCTTAGCAACATGAAACAATGACCAGAAGGGACCAGTAACATGCATCCCTAAAAAAAAAAGTTGGACTGTCCACTCTGTTGTGTGTTTTATGTGGCAGCTGTGTTAGCACCTGTCTCTGAGCTCAGATTTAAGTCCATCATTCACTTATGGCTGCTCTTGTCTCCTCTACACTGAAATAATTATGGTAGTGAAACAATAGTGGAAAATGTGACAATGATTGTTTTTGGTGAGAAAGAATTAGCTTTACATACATAGTGTATATTTCATACAATGTTTTTGATGTCCATTTTTGCCATTACAGGATATTTGTTTCAGTCTTGCCTGAAGTTTTTGGAAATTATCATTTGTTAATCAAGCTATTGCAGTTTTTACGATGCTGACAAATTTTTTTCTTAAGCTTGTAACCTGTTACATGTTTTTGATTTTCTTTTTCCCCAGGAATCGTTTGATATTGGGTGTCAGTATTTAATCATATCCCCAGTGCAAAACTAATCAAAACAACATCGAGATCACCTGAAAGCTTACCATCATGTAAACCTGCACAGAATAAAAGGCAAAAGTTGGTATTAATCTCTGCATAGATTCGATACTTTCCTTAGGGAAAGCATACACACACAAGAAGCTTTAAAGGACAATATTTGGTGAAGGTCCTTGGAACAAAGTGGTTACAAAGGCTGTGATCATTTGGCCTATTAAGTCCTTATCTTAGACTCTGTATTTGACGTATCTAGTGATTAAAGCCCATTTATGAGGTGAGTTGAGTGTGTTAGAGAATGGAAACCATAAAAATATGAAGTGCATTGCGTTCACATAGATAAGAGACTTTCACTATCTAATGATGTTCTTTTATTTACATTAATCACAGTCCAAAATGGAAAAAGCTACATTACCAGAACTTACAAGACTTACATCAGGGATGTTTTCAGGAGTGTTTCTTTCTATATGCATGTATTTTGATAGTCTGCCTTGTTAAAGTTAGGGTTAGGAAAGTTAGAAGGGTAATTACATCTCTTGTATTTTAAATGTGTTTAAAATGTGCATCTGGTTTTACTTTTTTCCCCCTAATATCATCAATCTGCTCTTATTTAATGTTTATCTTGCAGTACCTAACTAATTACTCTGTCCTTTCCTTTGAGAATAGGGCAGTGTCATAATACAGTAGTTGCCTCAGATCGTTTCATCATACCTGCCATGTATAACTGATGTCCCGCCTCATGTCCTCTGTGCCAGCTCAGTACCCAAAAAAGATTCTCATCAAGAGCATTTACCACTCCTTTACAATTTACCACTTTTTTTCTCCATTGCAACAGATCCCTCTGTCGTTTAGCTCTTCTTAGATTTAACCTGGGCATTACTCAGGAATGGTGTCGGACAGTTTCAGCTATATAAACAAGCAATGCCTTGATTCAGACTCTGATATTAATATCGCTGATTTCAGCTCTGTTTGCCAGTTTTATACAGACTTAAATTCCACTCGCTGTCCACTTACACATTCATGCAATACCATCAGCCAGTTATGTGGAAACAGTACACAAACAGTGCACTTCTGGTATGAATGATGCAATATCCTCAAGGCCAGGAAAAAATTTTGGTGATTGAGTTGAAAATGGTCAGTCAAATAACCACTCTTTACAATCAGGGTCACCCAAAAAAAAGCAATAATCTCATAGCACACAACATGCCAACCTTTGAAACAGATGGGCTACAAGAGCAGAAACCCACATCCGGTTCCATACATTTGCCCCAACAATATGAATCTGAGGATGACTGAAACACAACAGTTCAAGGAAAAAGTCACCTAACCTTTTTCCAATCTGTTGTGCATTTTAAGATGCTCATCGTGCTCATCATGGTTGTAAACCGTAGTCTGGCCATTTCCTCTGACCTCTTTCATCAACTAACTGTTTCAGCCTCCAAGAACTACTGCTTGATAAACACAGTGTAAACTCTAGAGACTAGTTGTGCATGAAAATCTCAGAAGATCAGCAGTTTCTGGAATATTAAAACCAGTCATTCCATCATGTTTTTCTCCTATTCAGATTATTGATGTGAAAGTTTCATGTAGTGCACGGCTAACATATGAATGGTTGAGTAGATAAATCTGCTGTTGTTCCTAATAAAATGACCACAGAGTGCATAAATCTCAAAAACATCAATATTTTGTTTCTTTTTCCATTTACTCCTGATGCACACAGTTGTATATTGGTTGAAGTCTCATGATTGTGTTTTCTGCGGGAATCACCTCATATCTGGGGATGTATCATTTTGCTGGAAACTAATCGTTTTGTTTATAAAGCTTCCCCTCTCTCTCATGACTGAGTGGGCATCATGGTTGTTTATTTCTATTTTCACTGGAACCCAGTTGAAGCCACAGTCAACATTTTATCTCCTTGTTTGTGTAATTGCATACCCGGCATGGCACTGTGAACATCTCTCTCTTCTTTCTCTCCACGTGTCTTAGCAGAGTGTGTCCTCTTCTGTAGGAGTGGATGGATGTGCTCCACGTGAAACCACAAGCTGCTTTAATGCCCATGGTGCAGGTGTGTGTTGTCTCTGTGTGCAGGTGGAGCGGAGTATGTTATGCGCATCAATCTCCCCACTTGATGACTCTCCTCCCAGTGCTGCTCAGTAGTCTGCACTCAAAATGGCCTCCTACTGAGAAAAGAGATCAGAGCTCATTCTCGCGCACACACACATTCTTATACCTCTTGCATGCATATGTAAGAAACAGCACATAAAAATAAGTGTACACCATGTATTATTGTTACATTCTAGTGATATTCATTAGGAACAGCCATGCTTATGCTCATTCGCTGCATTTACAGCTATAGCCAATCTTCTCTATCTACATCATTATTCAAGGTCACCATCTCACACTCAATTAATCGATCTCCATAAATGCATAGGATTTCCTATGCGCTAGATAATAAAAAAAATATTATTCTGCTTTGGGATTATTTAATTAAAAAGCATTTAAAAAATATTATAAAAACTCCTAAAATCCTCATTGTCACATAATTCATTAGGGAAAAGGTAATATCCGCTGCTTTGTTGGAATGTCTTCACCATTTCCAATGTGATGTGGAAATCTCTTGGACTTGCTGTCATCATTCAAATATCCTCAATCAATAATGGAATTAATTCCGACAATTTATTATCTTATCAGTGTCATTGATTAGTTGTAGCTGATCTGCTTTTCACTGGGACGTCTGCCAGAATTCCTTTTATTATTTTTTTTGGAACTTTATATTTACATTTTCCCAGTCATTACTCCCACTGAACTCTTGTTTTTCTCATGAGGATCTTTGTTGCTTTTGCATTGGGTATTGATACGCCTTGTTTTCTATTTGCTTTTTATATCATCTTTTTCATTATAATTATCATTCTCCGTGGCATGGTGGCTCTAGGGTTGAGGATTCAAATCTTGCAGTATGGAAACTGAATTAATTATTATCCTTCTACTTTTTCCACATTTTCCTTTTCCTCCCTTCACTACTTCTTTTTTCTTTACCACCTCGTTCAATTTTAAGCTTTCCCTTTTCCCTTTTGACTTTCTTCACTTTTCAATCTGGCTCATTTTGTTGAGTAGAATCAGAACTAAAAAAAAGAAAAAAAGAAGGCGGCTTATACTTGACAAGCATTTCAAAGGATGACCACCCTAGAAATTAGAGTCACATAGACCAACACTGTGAAGTGTACATATTGTGCGTTGCACTGGATTCCATCTTCTTCCATGTACATGACAATGTGTCTACAGTAGGAGTCAATATTCTTCTAGTGAAATGCTCAGAATTGGACACACATTTCTTCTCTACAGTGACTTATGTAAACGCAGGCTTTTGGGTTGTAGGTAGCCAGGCAGGATGCCTGATATATATTTGGCTCAGACATTACCTCCAGGCATGTGTAACTGTCTGTCACCAGGACAGGCTTCAAATAAGAGCTGGAACCACAAAAATAGACAGCAGCATGGAGAGGATAATTATAAACAATAACCATAAAGAGAGTCTAAAATAACACTGGGGTAACATGCTCCAAATGCCAACAGCCTTCTGGCTGCCACTAGATAAAAGACTAAACTGAGTTGTACTGGTGCATTGGCCTTCTGGTAGAGTCATGGTGGAAGCACTTCTGTTTAGAGCACAGATGGAGACTTTACTTAAAGCGGGCTATTCTGACATTTTCTCAGGCTTCCTGACAGCTAGAGTTCTATTGTAGACAGTTCTCTGAAATGTGACTTGAATTAGTGTCCTTACTCACCGTGCACTGTGCATGACCTAAAAAGCCATTTTAACAAAGCCAAATGTGTTTTCTGGCTGCCAATACATCAATCCAAGTTCCACACCAGGAGCGCCCGTTTCCTTTCTGGGAGCTCTACCAATTTGTTGTGTTTGGTACTTCTACATCTGGGTTTGATTATCAGATGCTACTGAAGTTCTTGATTAGCTGTATCACATGTGTTGGATTAAATCTGGAAATATACTCTTCAGGGTGGTAGATCTCCAGGAGTATGTTTGTCTCTACGCATAACACTTCACCTGCTATAGTTCTAAGACAGAGTCAAAACAACTGTACCTAATGTTCACAGGCTCCTCTGGGTTTTAATGGGCTGTGTTTGTCCACTCCTGCCAGCCACTTTTCTAACTACACTAACAGACCAACTTAATTTCCTTTCCATGTTCCCTACCCCATACACACTTCTTCCTTTTGTTGTCTTAATGATTAAATGGTGTTTGCAGTAAAGACATCATGAAATGGAATTTAGACTCATTTTTTTTCACAAGACATATTGTTTCAGAAAATTTAGTTGCACATGACCTTGGCTTTTTAAACAATTTAAACTTGATTTGACTTTGCTGGCTGTTGTAGTTTACCATCCACCCTGACAGTCACGTAGCCCAATGTCAAAACTCCTTTTACACTTTATACCAAATTATAATATATATTTTTAAAATGGTCAGTCCACTGCTCAGACAGTGTCTGGAGAACAACATCGCAACAGAGTCATAGTTCCTGGTTTGAACATTTCTTTAACAATGACTAGCAGAATCCTCATTGTTCTAGTCTGTTGTCAAATTTGGTGCCTTTGTGGAAGAACAGAGGTGGTGTCCCACTACACCCATGAGCAACATTACTCACATAACATGTAAAAACCTTTAGAGTTTGGTATTTATCACTACGATTTAAAGTAAACAATATTTACTAATAATGGCTAAAAGTGTAAAAGCACACTAACTGTTGTGGAAAAGGAGACTATAACTTGTCGTAAAGTGAGATACACATGCAGTAATTGCTTTTAACTTTAGATCAGGACTGCTGTTACTTTATTTTCTTAATTATGATGAGTTTTGACTCATCACACATACAGCTTCTTAATTATGCTATTTGAAGACAGTGAGAGACATGTTTTGGACTTTTAAGCTCAATGTTTTATATTCCACATTTAAAGACTAATTATGCTTAAACTTTTATAAAAAAAACTATTTCAAATATTTAAGGATTCTTTGCTTTTTAAAGTAGTCAAGATCACAAATATTGTGTAATAAGTTTCATGGTTTAAAATGCTGCTCAGGTTAAATCTGTAACCTCCATTGAAGCGTTTTCTGGCTTATTATAGGGATTCCCCCTGAAACAATTCGTGGAAAGCCCTATAGAAAAAGAGACTGCATTGTCAGAGATATTTCTGAGAAGGAAATGAACAGCCATTAACTATTCAAACTAGTCAACGGAAATATTTTTAACAAAATACAAAAAAAATGTAACAAAATGATTTGGGATTTTTTTTCCTTTTAGCTAAAGATCTTTTTTTACATTTACATTTACATTTAGGCATTTGGCAGACGCTCTTATCCAGAGC
>JAOVVB010000037.1:23326740-23337546 GCA_028570985.1 Heterobranchus longifilis | reverse complement strand
AACTGGTAAATGTGGAAATCTGTTATCAAATAAACACTGAGAGAGAAAGTGGCCACGTAACCAGAATCAGTGTGGTGATTTTAAGGAGCACTAGACACAGGATAATAACTTTACTGGCAGGACTTAGTTTTGGCACTGTGCAATAGTACGCTGCTCTATTATGTAAAATAGTGAGGCTGTTTTATAAGGCAAAACAGTTCATTCCTGATATTTGAGGAGAAAATAAATCTAGGTTTGGAAAAATGATATAGTGTGTTTCTCGATGAAATTTAACCACTTCCAATTTGAACAAGAGCCTTTTAGGTTTAAACAATTTCACAATATAACACCCACACATATACATACATATATATATATATAATATGTGCATTTAGAATGTGTTTATTATGGTCTTAATGGTGTAGTCAGCATAGTTAAAGCTATTTGGTTTAAAATTCAAACAAATACAACTTTTTTTCCTGTAAAGCCACGTTCACAAACACAGACACACACACATTACGCAGTCTATTAGATCATCCAAAGCTTTGGGAATTCCTAGGCAGTATGGATGACAAGCTATTATATATCCACCTTCCTAAACCACAGTGCTAAAAGGAGAATGGAGACGTTTAACATTCTGTTCAAAATTTCTGTAAGAGTCTCAGGTGTGTGTGCTTTTGGAGCCATCAGGACAGAGACGCGTGTGTGTGTCTCTCCAGGGTCTCATGGCAAGCTGCATGATTTGTCTGCAAAAGAGAGAGTGTGAGAGAGAGAGGATAGGCTGGGGAGGGAATTGCTGTTTATAATTCCTTTAACATAAATAATAATAGGAACTAACTTCTTTTACAGATGTGCATGTGTTACATGACACATATACTGTAGTCGCTCAGAAAAAATGAAAGATTTAAGTTGTTGGAAATTCACTGTGGTACAAAAGGAATAACACTCTGAGCTCTTATAGGAGAATAATCGCTTCATTATCATGGATTATATTTGTATAGTGGTGCTGTATAGTGGTCGTGTTTTTAACCTTTCCTAGTCCTTTGGTCAGCAGGAGTCAGTAATGTAGCTTAAAGCACCACAAACCCCCTCTGTGAGATATTTTATTGCTGCTGAAACGCCAGATGAACTTTGTCAGATCTACAGTAACACAAACTACTCTGACTTTAAAAAAAAAAAAAAAAATCACCCACCTAAACTTTACAAATACATTTTACATTGTTTGAATGGAATGTTTCAGTGACGTGTGTGTGTGTGTGTGTGTGTGTATGGGTTAGTAGCGTCCTGACTCTCGTGAATACTCTCCGTCTGACCTTCATGGCTCTTGGCTGGTGAGTTGTGATTATGTTCTTGAGGTCTTGAAAGGCCATCAGTCTCCTCGCCCAGAAGTGCCCCGTTAATGAGGATGCTTGCTTCACTGTTCGAACTTTGGCAGGGATATTGCTTCCTGTGCGTGGAGACAAGTCTGTGTATTTCGTTGTCATTTCTGTGAGAAGGCTTGTGACAGTCTTTCACAGAGCTTTCATTCTCATGTTCTGATTCTTCAGCTGCCTCAAAGCAAAGCTTTTAACCTGTGCTACTGACTTCTGTAGTGACATTTTCTTCCTCATCTCCTTTTCATATTTTTCATGGATTTTCACTAGATGGATCTGAGACTGTTTCTGCCATAATAAGAAAAATGACTGTTATTATTAGGATTGCAGTGATACCACCTAGGCTGCTTTTTCCCCTGGTAAAGGGCGTCCGTGAGAAGAGGCCACTAGGGTTTTGATTGCAGGAGCTATTCTGCCTGATTTGCTCATCTAGTCAGTGTGTTTATGTGGATGGTAGAATTGATGTACCATGAATTCCTGGCCTGAGTGTCCAGTCCAGAGGAATTGGCCATAGAGAATATCAAGAGTTTTTATCTTTCTCTCCTGATTTCTTTTCCACTCTGCAGTTTTGGGAAATTATCCTCATCTGTCCATCACACTGACATAGTCAGTGTGATGGATTTGTCATTCTTAGGATAGGGACACACACACACAATCACACGTTATATTGTGTACAGTATATTGCATTTACCATGAAGTCGGTCCTGGCCTCGGCTGATGAAAACAGCTGTTCTTTGAGGACTTGTGACTGCTGTTGCTGAATAGTTCAGGACTGGCATTTCCTATAATTCATATAACTGTTATCACCCAAATAAAGATGGGTTCCCTGTTGAGTCTGGTTCTTCTGGTTCTTCTTAAGGTTTCTTCCTATTGCCATCTCAGGGAGTTTTTTTCTTGCCACCGTCACCCTCGGCTTGCTCATCAGGGACAAACCGACAATGTGATCATTTTGATTCATACACATGTCCATAATTTTCTTTTGATTCTGTAAAGCTGCTTTGCGACAATGACCATTGTTAAAAGTTCTATACAAATAAAATCGAATTGAATTAAATTCAATTTAAATAACTTATTGTGAGAAATCTACGCAACTTCCAGCAGAACCCCTTGGTGGTGACTTGCTAGACTTGAACTGGTCAGGAAGTTATCAGTTCAAATCCCATCACAACCAAGCTGCAGTTTTTTTATTTATTTATTTGATTATTTTGGGGGGTATGTGAGGCAACTTATCATTGCTGAATATGGGTTAAAAAAACAAACTAGAATTTACAAAGAAAGATTTGTGCTGTGACAACAGTCTTGAAGAAACTACAGGAAAACAGGCTTGTAAAAGAAATCAGTAAAAAAAAAAAAAAAAAGAAATAAAATTGCCTGATTATTAGGACATTTATTGGAGACTGTTTCCATGGCAACCTTTGTGATACCAGTGGTTCTGTGTATTACAGCACACCTTTACTATGTGTTTTTAATTGTATATTTCCCTACAAGGGTAGAATTATCAGACAGCTTTGACCTTGTGTGGATATTTGGCAGGTACCCACAAAAAAAGGAAGCTTTTTTAAAAAAAAAAAACAAACAAACAAACAAAATTAAAGGTGGCAAAATATTGCTAGCTTTAGGTGTAGCATAGCATTAATCAGCTGCGTTAATAATTGCAACACTGGACGGTCATCACAAGAATCCTAACATGAATGAGTGTGTGAGTGTGTGTGACACATGTCTGCATTTGTGTATATAATTATGGTAGAGTGTATGAGAGCTGTGCAGTTAGAGCTAAACCCAAGACAGGTGTGTGTGTGTGTGTGTGTGTCCACGTTTTTTGGGGGAAATCCTATCCGTGTAGTGCTTTGCTCAATTTTTGCATGTAAATAATGTGCATGTGATGTGCATGTAACCTGCTCTTGTGATTAGCAGGCGTGAAACTGTTGGTCGTTTAACACAGTCATTTCTTCTTTTCTGTTCTTGTACACACATTAAAGGGAATCAAATTTGCAAGTTAATAGCAGCTGGTGTTAAATATCTGTTGGAACGGAGACTCACCGAGGCTTATCAAGCAGTCTCGTGTGTTAGTGCAGACAGAGGACGAGAGGAGTGGCACAGCACCAGTGATGAACGAAAGTAAATATTTGACTTGCATATTTGGGTTAGGGAGTGGAGCCTGGCATTGCTCTCCACCTGCTCTCCTCTCTCTATATTTTTCTTTCTCTTTCTTTCTGTTTCTGACTCTTCACATGCCATGCGTTGTCGGTTGTGTTGCATGCAGTTTGTCAGATCTGATTAACTCGTCTTAGAGAGAATTGAAGAGTACAGCTGAATTCACAACCCTCACATCCGTACAGACACACCCCTTCTCCTACACACCACTGTACCCTTATACACAAGGCAGAGTGTGACGGGTGAAAGCAAGCTTCTTCTCTGCCTCCGTCTGCCTGTGGCTCCTCGTAGTGACATTAAGCCACCATGGGCTTTTGTGAGTTCAGATATGATATAGAGGCAGGCAAATACTGCAGTGCTAAGCCTCCATGATGAATTAGATGAATGGATGATGCATGAATTTCAGTTTGAATAAAGACGTCTACATGACTGAAACTATGTATCATCATCAAAAAAACAAACAAAAAAAAAACCGTTTTTCAGTACCTCAGTTTAGTCTCTATGATTTAGGCTATGATTTCCATGTATTTTTCCCAATCTAAATCTGCCTTCGCCCTGCGCAGCGTGTTAGAACGTGTAATCCGGAAACTGTCTTTTCTTCCAATCTGCCTTTGGAACGCTCATGCATAACGGCTGCGTGGGCACTTTTAGATCATGCATATTCTCTAGCCAGCATCAGTGTGTCAAGAAGCTCCATATATCATCTAGAAAAATAACACATACACACACGCACACACACACATACACACGCACACAGAGAGCACAGTGGAGTGGAATTAGGCCTGTGTTTCTCATTAGCCTACTCCACTTCTGCACGGGTAAAAACGGATCTGCACGCTGTTCTCTTGCTCTCCCGGGAAACACCGTTTCTGTGTGTTGATTTCGGTCGCTGCTGTATATTGCAGCACCATGGACAAATATATATATTTGTACGTTTACCTGTACGTGTGTGTTTGGTGATGCTGTGTGTGCATGTTTTTTTTATGTTGATAGGGACCAAATTTCTGAACAAGGATAAGAATAACTGACAGGTTTGAGCAGATGGGGACATTTGCTTGGTTAAAACTACATCTTTTATGTGTGTGTGTGTGTGTGTGTGTGTGTGTGTGTGCTGCCTCCATTTGGGAAAGCTCTGTGTCAAATGAGTTGTCCAAATGTAGTGCCCGAGCTCTCAGTATGTCCTGCAGTGAGGGTGGTGTGTGTGCGTGTGCTTGTGTGTATTGAATTAACTAATTCACGTACTACGTTAACACTCATGGTTCACGAGTTCATTCAACACAGTGACTGTTATTTCAACACTGTTATTTTAGCACACAGCACTACACCCACCCCACCACACACACACACACACACACACACACACACACTCATTCCCTCACTCCAAACATTTATAGACTTTACATTACAGTATTTCAGGACCATTCACTGGTTATCTGTTGTTCTCTCATCATTACACACTAGACCTTAAAGGATCCTTGTTTTCGCTAAAGCATTGAATCCTAAATCTGCTTCCTGAGTATTTAGTCCTTCTTTCTTCCTTTCTTTCTTTCTGGTATGTTTCAAAAATAAACACGGCTAAGAACCTCCTACTTTAACATTTGAGTGACAGGGCAGATGACCAACTGCCGACCTTTTCCCACAGCGTGCTGGCAAACCGGCGTGATTATCTTGTTTACTCACCACTTAGTGCTTCATACATGACCATTTAATAGCTTCTAAAGTCGCGAGTTAAGTGACTGAAATGCAAATGATGTTTGCTTTCCCACTGAATTTCTTTTCTACTGAAAGCTGGAGCTCGGAATGATGTTTACACACAAATGTGGAGAGCCATTCAGATTGCAGGCTTCAGCATTCTAAAGATTGTGACCAGAGAAGTGCACAAAGACGGTAACCTGTGGGTATCACATCTGAGACTGAGCCGATGAGGATGCGTCTCTTAAATATGTTTATTACGGCCATTAAGAGTGTAGCTCCTGTTCGCCTGAGTGTTATTGCCAGCAAAGCAGTTGTTTCTCCTTAGAACGCAGTTAATTTAGTCAGGAATAAGCTTCCCACATCTCCCTGCTCTGTTCATGTTCATTAGGTTTACTCTGGCATGACAGTGAAACCATGCTGCCCCTTCCAACATCATGCCATCACTCGTTTTTGTTCCAGACCAGCGTTGTTTTGATCCTGAAAACCGGCTGAATTTCTGGGCAAGAACTAACGTTTTTGTGTTGGAATAGTTGGAACAGTTGTTGTTTGTGATTTAAAAAAAAAAAAAAAAAATCTTTCTCAGTCTGTCTGCTCAGTGTTTGTGATTTTTGGTCTGCGTTTGGCTGCTGTTTATTTTTGGATCATTTTCCACTCCTCTCATGAGCCCCTTTAGCACTTCTCATCCCAATTCATAGATAGTTTTAAGCTTTAAAACCGCTTTATCCACAAATGATTGTTGTATCAAGGTTGGGAAAAAGTATTTGCCCCCCCTCCCTCCCTTTTTCATATTAGTTACGCTTAAATGATTTAGATCATCAAATAAATCGTAATATTACACAAAGATAACCCTAGAAAATACAAAATGCAGTATTAAACTGATTCAACAGGACTGGCAGTAATCAGGCCTGGGTGTGGCAAGTGAAATTTACTGTAACTCGAACAAATCACAGTTATTTTATAATTTAGCAAGGGGCAATTACTTTTTCACATAGGGCCAAGTAGGTTTGGACAGGTTTTTCCCTTACTAAATGAAATCATCATTTAAAAACTGCATTGTGTATTTACTCGAGTTATCTTTGTGTAATGTTGCATTTTGTTTGATGATCATTTAAGTGTGACAAATATGTACCAAAAAAAAAATTAGGAAAGGGGGAAATTACTTTTTCACAGTACCGCATGTGTACAAGGACATATATACTTAGTTCTTTGTAAGTGCATGTCTGCATATAGACCTGTGTGTGTGTGTGTGTGTGTGTGTGTGTGTGTGTGTGTGTGTGTGTGTGTGAGAGTGTGTTCAGAGGTCAGAGGCTGGGCTTTATGATGAGGCTTGCGTGCTTTGCGTGTAATTCGCTGTGGTCCATGGGCACAGAAGAATGTTGACTGTGTTATCAGTTATCAGTGGAACTGGAGCACATTAGCCCTCCTCGCCTCTCCTATTTTCTCCCCTCCACATTTCTCATAGGGTCATTGGTAACTGGTCACCATGGCAACTCTCATGGCCTTTCTAGGCAATGGCAGTGGGGCGTTGGGTGTTTGCACCTTCATACCTTCATACTGTAAATGTCTATATAATGGGGGAATAGCAACAAATAGCAATAGCAAACCCTAAAGACACAGTGGCTTTCCTAAACCCTAATGGCTTTAGGCAGGTTACATTTCCTTACTGTGCCAGTCTGTATCATCCATAGCTTCTTTGTTAGCGTATGTAACGTTATTAACCGTAATAGCATCAGTGGTTGTTCTCTTTCCAATGTTAAAGTCAAACCCAAACAGTCATTTCCAAAAGTACATGAAAATGTCCAGTGCGTTTATGCTTTTCCAAAATGCATTGCATTTTTAACAAGTATCCTAAGAACGGCCAAAAACATTGTGAAGAACAAGACATTTGGCACCGTCTCAGATACCAGTCACTCTGAACTCTGTTGTTGTCTCATTTTACAGCAGTAAAACTCACTTTGTCAGCTTCACTGTTAAGTTCATGTTTTTATCTCCATTAATTGTTTGATTCTGGTCGGAGTGTAAAGAGTGAACACACCTTGTATAGGACATCAAGCCAAAGTGGAGAGTATGGAGGAACATGAGAAACATGAACAGTTTAAGTTCAAGTCTCTACTGAGTTCATGACTCTGACTTGTGGTAACTTTTGTGTGCTATACCGCAAAAGCCAGCAAAAATAAAAAATAATAGCTGATAATATCATATGGGAGTCAATGGAGGTTTGTGTGTGTGTGTGTGTGTGTGTGTGTGTGTGTGTGTGTGTGTGTGTGTGTGAGTGTGGGTTTGATGCTGGTCACCTGAGATGAGATTTTTACCTGAAGGCAGTATATATAAATGTAATTTTGTGCATTATGTGAATGTCAGAGAGAGAGAGAGAGAGAGAGAGAGAGAAAGAAAGAGAATTATTAGATTAGCTCTACACAGACATGGTGGAGGTATTGTGGGCAAAAAAAAATGATAACCTTATTATTTTTGAGATAAAGTGGAAAATCATTCCTCTTTTAAATACAAGTGAGAATCTTTTTTCTAATTTGTCTAACAAGTAGATGACCAGGCAGGATTTACTGCTGAATTGACACTATTTGTAATTATGTGCATAATGCATTTACTTGTGATATTAAACTTGATCCAGATATCCTTGCAGAATTCATTGTAGCTGAAAATTCTCTTTAACGTGGTGGAAGACAAGACAAAAAAATTAGTAGGTTACATACAGTATGTAGCATCTATAGCCAAAAAAATTTCATTCCTTCATTCATTTATTTATTCATCTATTTATTTATTTATTATAAGTGTGTGTGGTCTTGCAATATGCCACAATGGTAATATAAAAAGTGAGCAGGAGACAGAGAGGTTAAATGATGTTTATATTACCAGCCAGTGTTTAATGTAAGCACTAAGTCTGATGCCATACTAGCCGTCTCATCAGCATGACGGACAGGTATAAGGTGTAAAAGGTATAAGGTGAGCAAGTGCAGAAAAGTAGGGGGGGCAGGAAGAAAACAGTTCTGCTAATACAAGGTAGATGTACTTTAGTTTTACCTGAATCATGGAGCCATGGCACCTTTACAACGCAGTTCTACAGAGTATCTGACAATAATGTAAAGGTCTTTCATATTTTGTGACACAAATCAAGTACAGTACTGTGAAAAAGTTTTCAGCCATTCCTAATTTATTCATATTAAATAAAATTTATGTATATAGATTAAATAAAGAAATGGAAACAAATGGTTTACTGTGACAGGCTGCCAAGTAGCTAAAGATATGATTTATAAATTGGTTATTTATGTAACGCCCTCAGCAGCAACCTCATTTCCCCTCTTGTCTGTTCCAATTCAGCATCACCAGTACACTAATCACTGGCCTGATCATCTGTCACCATCTGCACCTGCACGATTCATAGCTCACTGTGTGGCTCAACAAACAAACCTCTGAAACCGATCAGATACTGAGACTTGCCAAAACTGAGAGCCAAAAAAGTGCTTCAGGAAGCCCGGAGAACTGTTTCTCAAAACTATACTAGAATATATGAAAGTCTCACTCTTTGAATCCAACATATGAAGAAATGAGGCGTGGCTCAAGACTTGCACAGTACTGTATGGCTTTATTATGCCTTCAAGTTATTCATGTACTAGTCAAGCCTTCCTGTTATGTTTATATAAAACATTGGTAAGTGTATGCAATTTTTCAAACAATTACGATAAGAGTGTGTTTCTATCAGGTTTCTTACCTGTACCGTAATGGGATACTTTCCTTCTCAATCCCATCTTTTCAAAACAGTATCTTTTGTCATTTTATTGCTATAGTGTTCACATGATATTATATTCAGTGTTTGTTTGTTTTTTTATCCATACTATATAAAAACGTCTACTTAACTGGAATGCAGATAAGATATTAGTTCATAGCTATGTGTGTATACAAGGGGTATAAAGCAGTTTTCTGGCAACAGTAAGTGTATGTAACTTACAATACAAACACACAAGGAATTGTTATTCTACAGTATTACTGTCATGTTTTATAAAGTGACTTAAAACTTTTCAGTGGATTTCTCACACCTGATGGATTCTAGGGGAAAAGCTATTTTGAACTTTTGGTCCTGTAGAAGTGTTTGTCATGAAGATAAATGGAAAACTGGGTGTGAACTGACTAAAAATCACCCATGCTTTGGTGAACTGGGCCTTGATCAGACATCGGCTTAGAAATTGAGGATGAGGTTAGTGGACATCAGTGTTGAGTGAGCAATACCACACGAGAGGAAGTGCTGTTGTACCGAATATCAGCATGGCTGCGATGCCATTGGTAATTAACCTGGGTGAGAGTGACCGTAAATAGTGGAATATTCAAACCATGCTGTGTGCACTGAGTAGCAGCTCCTGAGTGAGATTTTGATCTTTTGCAGAGCAGGTGAGATGTCAGGAAAAAATCCTCATATTGTGAAAACACAGCAGGATCCAACAGGTTAAGAATGCAGCGAGTGGAAATTACACACCAATGCAGCAATGAATATATCTGCATATGAATGCCTTTCTAAGCGTACTCTCATTTCCATTCAGCAGGACAGCTTAGATCCCCTCAGTTCACCTGTGCCCCTTTTGTAAAATTATTTTATCTATCGTTTCAGAATTGACACTCCAATCTTACTGTCTCTGCAGAAATCAAGCCTTAGAGTTTAGGTCTGTTTTGAGCGTCGAGATCGTAGTGTGATTTTTAGGCCCGCAGGCCCAGGCAGAGACTGACATGTTTGTGATTGAATGTGTGTCTCATCTGAGCTGCTCCCTCCTCCTTCCAGGTGTTCTGTAAAATGTTCAACTGCCTACAGGGGGCGTCAGTTGAGGTAGGTACAGCAACAGCATGGGTGGGACACAATAAAGTGTTCATGCTCTTATGTACTAATATTACAGGAAGTTCTGAGAGTGATTGCATCAGCCTGAGTTTGATTATCAGTTTAGTAATGTTCGAACCAGCCGCGGCTGATCTGTTTAATACTTACATTGCAATAGTGTTATGGAACTGTTAACCTTTTGTGTGTTGTGTTGATTACTAACTCAGTGTGTACACCACTGAATCCTCTTTATCTTTTGCATATTCTCTTTTGCGTGTTTCTTTGTCGGTCTCTCTCACTGTACTGACACATTTCTAATTGAGGGCATGGCTGTGATGAAACTCTTTCCCTAATACGAGCTGATATTAGCAGCCCATCAGTAACAGCCTTTATAAAGTCATAAACTGCTTTTAGCTATGATACAGCCTTAAAAGCCTCTCACTCTGAATATGTTAGATTTATAAAACGGTTTGTTGAAAGCAGGAATGTGTGTGAATGTGGGTTAATGCTGTAAACATTAAAATTCAGAGGCTGCTTGCTGACAGCTTTAAGGACTAGTTTCAGGCCATATCCCCACAAAAACCTGCAGCTCCTGTGTAAACAGTACATTCATGAAAGGGTCAGAAGATAGAAGTGCCCCCTGCTGGCTGGTGTAAGCATGTCAGATTCTCCACTGCTCCTACCAGGAACCCAATTATCTCATAAGCTTCTTCATAAGCACCAGCGGAGCAGGTCGGCTTGAACGAGAAGGACCCTGTTAACCTCAGACAGATGTGTTTGACCTCT
>JAOVVB010000037.1:23297216-23314912 GCA_028570985.1 Heterobranchus longifilis | reverse complement strand
GTGTGTGTGTGTGTGTGTATGTGTGTGTGTATGTGTGTGTGTGTGTGTGTGTGTGAGGGAAGAAAAAAAAGAACGTCTATTTCCCCTCATGGGTCTACATGGAAGTTCCTTAAACATTCCTTACAGGCTGGGAGGGCGTGCCGAATTAGCATAAAAAGAGTTTCATCAGCCAATAGGATCCTGGAAAGGAAATGTCAGGATTGAGGCAGAACTGGGATGGTGTCATGTTACATTCTTCCCTCCCTCCTCAAGCCTGAGTGCAAGGGACAGAGCGAGAGAAGGAGGGAAAAGGAGAGCTGAGGACAGACAGAAAGAGGGAGAAAGATAGAACTATATGGGACCGTCTCATTCTTGGCTTCTGAGATCACGGAATAGGACGATGTGCTACAGTTTGCCCTGACTTTTTCTTTTAATCCAACAGACAACAAGAAGGAAGTTTGGACTGGAGGTGGTTAGTCCAAAGAAATCTTTCTTTTTTTTTTTTTTGTTGGATAAATACAGGACTGTTAGACGGTGCCTAACCGTCCTCGCACAGCGGGACTAAAAATGAATTATCTGGTGAGTGAATGAGTGTGTCTGTTGTACGTGTGTAAGTGATGCGCTCAGTGCTGTGTGACTGGTCAAAGTTGGCTTTACGAAATAATCCAGCTGTGGAAGAAGACAAGGAGTTAGCAGACCAAGGCGAGTGAAAAGACTCAAGAGAAAGGAACTCCAAATTCTTTCATTTTACCTCCCTTTGTCACAACTCGGTAGGGGTCTGATTGTATATTTTGTGTGTGTATTCTGCGTCTGTTTGAGGATTTGAAAACAACCTTATTTGTCCCTACACATCCTGGTTTAAGTAACTTGTATATGATCCCATAAAAACTTGTTATTAATAGGTATAACCTCACAGAAGTGAAGAAACATGCAGATGTTGCTCTGTCTGGTCATTTCCTAGCCCGGAAATCTCTGTTATTGTTTTTGCAGCAGTCTTTTCCTCAGGAGGACTTTGTTAAAGTGCTTATGAGACAGTGTTTTGAGCAGAGTGTACATATAGGAAAGAACCCGAGCCACTGAGGCATGACGCTGCCACTTGTGTCTCCTCACACTGCTGACTCAGGAGAATGATGATAGATTAAGGTCTTATTATGGACGTCAAGCACATAGCGAGAAAAAGAAAAAGAAAGGAATGGAGAAATGCATTACATAGCCCAGGCCTGAGTCTTGGCAAGCGGTATCCTTTCCTTGCTATTGTTTGAAAGTGCTGGCATGCACTCAGCTTGTAAGGGCAGGAATGACACAGGGCTTTGGTATTTAGAAAGCAGATTTAGTTCCATTGAAGGAGGACTTTGCTCCCTACGTGCCTAGGCCGACCCCCTGCATGGCATATGGTTATTTCTCATCCGGTAGGAAGGTTTTTGCTTGTGCACTTTCACAACAAAGTTGATCATGTTTCAAGCGTTGTTAGGACATCAAGGACCAACTCTTTTCTTGACAGTTCAGTCCTAAAAAGAGCTATATTCAAATAAAGAGTTTTCGGTTTACAATTGTGACTAGGCTTTTGTTCTTTCCGTTAGTAACAGCAAGTCATGTTTATGCTATTACGTCTTAGTCATTTCATGAGAAAAAAGGAGTTTTGAACAGCTCTCACAATCCGATTAACTAGTTAAAACCGCCTCAGCTGATGGAACTTGGCTCATTAGACTGATCCTGAATCAGCATCTAAAAAAAGAGTGCTGTACTATGGGGGACATGAGTGTAAGACTCAAAAAATGGAGAGAGAGAGAGAGAGAGAGAGAGAAAGAAGCACTTCTAACCTCCCACAGCGGAGTGATTTCTCCCAGTGACTCAGACTTGACTCACGCCCAACCGCTGGTGCTCAAGAGAGTAGAATCCCCCACCTCCACTGACTCCTCAGGGGGTCTGACTGTTCAGGCCTGATCATTGTACATCATTAGTAGATGGTGCTTTTAGAAGGTCTAACTTAGCGCAGGGCTAAAAAAAATGTTGGATCAGTACTGGGCTGGTCTAAAATCCATAGATGGTCCTCATGCATAGGGAAGTGTGTTTGCTGACTCATAGAAAGAGGTTTTAGCCACTTCCTAGTATTCTAGTTATAATTTAACTAGATAGTTTTGCTTTGAGTTGTGACTAAGACTTGTGCAGTAGAACTTTATTTTCAGGTGTAAAACTTCTTGGATAAAAATACATACTGGTACTTACTTAACCTTTCATACTGATGTCTACCTGGACAAATTTACAATCTAAATAGTCAGTGCTGCTTAAAAAACTTTTGTATCTACTTCCTGGTATGAAGTTGGCAGGCGCGAGGTTTCATAGTTAGGACTGAAGTTGTAAATTGATAATGCTAAAGTTGAAGCTCATAAAGCCTTAGATCTCTCTCTATCCCTTTATCTTTCTCTTTTTATATCTCAGTCTTTGTTTTTAGTTTACATCTATTTATGTGACCAAACACAACTCGGTTTGGGCCAATCTGTTTGTCTTTTTTCTTTCTCCTTTTCCTTCTCCAAGGTCGTATATAACAGTCCTATTGCAAAGCAAATACATTTTGGAGTGTAAAAGATATGTGCCTAGGGCCTAGTCTTTTTGTGTGGATAGGCACTAGCTGTAGGGCTTTCCCTTTTATATGGGAATGTTCTATTATACGGACATGACTTGATTTTTAGCGAGAAACAAACAACACAAGCCTCATATTGCTGTTCACGTGATAGCCTGAAGCTACTCTGCTGTAATGAAGCAATCAAACTCAGTCATAATTGAACGCAAAAAGACGAGAGCAATTCGGCTTAGGACAGATCTAGCTACTTGCAATATGAAATGAAATAGTGTTGCAATATGAAAGCTGGCTGAATTACAAAAGCTTAGACAATTTGTTTTTTGATTTAGAAGTGTTTTTTTGCTGTGTGTTCTTATCCATTGAAATGCTAAGCCAAGGTCACAGTAAAGTCCTAAGCCAGAGAGGAACTGCTGGAAACTTAGCACAGACATTTTTGCATTCATCATCAGGAACCGGTAAAATTCTGGGCATGTTTATGCCATGATGTCTCTGAGTCAGGGTTAGGGAGAATGTTAACACAACAATGCACTTAGTCTTTCTTGTTTCTGTCTGTTTTTTTTTTTCATGTCCTAGACCGACACTAAACCATGAATGACTTGCATATTCATTTAATACACAAACACACAGTCATGTACATTTAAGAGGCCACTCAACACCCAGTCTTGTGAATTTCAGTAGAGTCCAACATTGGCTGAGGTGTTTAGTTATTTAATCTTTATCTTTCATCAACTTATTGGCTTATTCTTACTTTTATGTTAAGAGTTTCCTGCATTACCCACTCATTGACAGTGCTACAATTTAAGTACCTAAGAGGACTGAAGCCGCCCAAACACATAACGGTCCAGAGCTTCAGCTTTCATGCTAATACTGTCATGAAAATCATTATGCTAATCATCTCATAGATTGCTTAAGAGCTCAGCTAAATCTGTACTATGTGACTGCTTTGCATTGTAGAAGTTGTAGAAGTTCCATTAATTTGGTGTTGGATTTCCCATTAACATGGCATTTAACATTGTTGAAAAATAGTTATTCCCTGACGTGAGTGCAGTAGACAGTCGCTGCCTTCTTATGGGAATGACAAAGTTACAGAACCCAACAACAAATTACCACCATATATATATATATATATAATTTAAATGTTTAACAGGCTGCAGATATCCTCTTATAACTAATATCCAGCATGGACTCTCACTTTGTGTCAGTCAATGATGTTTAAAAGAGAATATAAAAAGTTATTCTATGTGAATACTGCCAAATCCAGGCCTGTCCCTATAATCTAAACTGCAATGTGTTTTAAAGGCCTACAGCTACGTCTTTCACCTGCATATACTCACTGTGTTAGTCAGGTAAGATGAACGTGGGCAGCAAGCCAGGACTTGACTGTAGCCTGCAGCTACAAGAATGTGAGATGTTTTCTTACCAGTGACACACACACACACACACACACACACAAACACACACACACACACACGCACGCAATAACACATACCTAGCAGGAAAGGAGGGTCCGGAGAGCTGCCTTTGTTTTTCTGTTGCCTCAAGGAAAGCAGGAAGGCCACGATAATTTACTCCTCACTATTGAGATTGTTATTCTTTGGTTTAGTTTATAGGAATGCATCGTTATGCGTATGTGGAGATGCTAATGTTTGGAACAGACTGTTAAAGTGCTGTTTTTACATTTTTATCTGCTTGTTTTTGGTTTTGTCTGGTGAGGAATGACTTATGCCTGTGGTCTTTGTAGAGACTGTGTGACACACTTTGGTGTGTGTCTGTGTTTGTGTGAGTGTGTTGTAAGAGAGCTGTATGACAGAGCAGAATATGGGGTAGTTGTGGAATGCTGGTAGGACAGAGATGTGCCTAGACTTGCACAGGAAATTGTACACAAAGGGAAAAAAACATATACCAATTCATTTGTACAAGACTGTGTGACTCTTTCTGTTTTTGACATTCTCTGTACTTCAGACATAAAAACAGTTGATTTTCACCTTCGACCCATTTTTTAGTTTCGCTTGTGACCCAATGTGTTCTCAAGTTTAGTCTTGCCTTTAGCAAATGCAGCTAAGATATCTGCTGAAACTAGAGCAGGCTATTGCTATTGTTTTCTGCCTTAAGTAGATTGAGCTGTCTGAGGTGTAACGCCTCTTCAATTTTCTAGTACATGTTCTCTTTTTAAATATTAAATGCTTCCGTAAAGCCAAACTCCAAATCCCATAAATTACAAAACAATCTCGTTAGAGAAGCTAAGCTGAGCAGTTAGCGGTTGGCATGGGCTGGCTCTGTTAGGGTAGAAAAAAAAGCTAATAGCCAACACTCTGTAGATTGCTAACTGTTGTTACAAATTTCTTCACAAACTAAAGTCATTTGTCTTTCCATGTTGGAAATATAAGAAAAAAGATTTTTTAAAAAAAGAGAAATGTAGTGAAGTGTCTTGATTGACCTGTGATTACAGAGTGTTCTGTTTAAGGGTATGTTTGTGAGAGGACATTTGGTGGAGCAGGTTCAAGTGTGCTTCCCATGCTGTTGGCACACACACACACACACACACACACACACACACACACACACACACACACACACACACACACACAGTTCTTGTAAGGACCAACCATTTACATATTTATTAATGCAACTAAATTCAATTTTATTTTACGCTTTTAACAATAGTCAATGTCGCAAAGCAGCTTTCCAGAATTAAAAGAACATTAGGGAAATTAATATGAAATGTGTGAAAAATCTAAATGATTAGATTAGCCCTGATCTTTTTGATTCATACATATTTTTCACACATTTATAAACAATGTTTATACAATAAATGTGTTAAGTAAGTCCGGTACTGAGCCTGGCAACATATATTTTTATAAGTAATGTTATGCTATACCTCAACCTTTCCTTAATCTTGCTAACCACTAGAAAACTATTCAGGTCTTTTGTCTTTTTTTTTTTTTTTTTTTAAATCAAATCATTAATAAAATCCTATATAAAAAGTGTTAGTTTTGAGACAGAGGACGAAGTCTGCAACCTCTCAGACTCTCTCACCACCACAATAACCACCTATGCACACAAACCCCCCCCTGCTCTTTTACCCAGGGCGCGTCCATTCACAGACCAGTCTGCACTGAGGACGCTTCACCAGCTGCTACATTATTTCCTGTTCACTTAACACTGAATGAAATCATGCAGCCTGTTTCCTTCCCTCCCTCCAAAACTTTGTATCCCCCCTCCCTATATCATGTGGAACTTTTACTTCTATACATTGCTTATCTGTGACACTCTCTCATGGCTCAGACTGTGCACTCTTGTTAATCACGGGCCTTTATCCTGCTTGCGATGCTTTTAAATGCAAATGGATGAGCGTTTAGTCTCTTTGATGATGAATTTTCTTTTAGTCTCTTTTTTTTTTGTTTTCATTCTTATTTGTTCTTTCTTTTTATTATAGCCTTTGGTCAAGATGTGTGCATTGTCTCATTATGTGTAAAATTTCATTAAATAACATTTCTGGAAAAAAAAAGAACAGTGGAAATCCAATCACTATAGAACGTGCATGATTTAACTCGTTAGTGGGTCCATGTTCTGTTCCACACAGTCACTGCTGCACAACATTTTGATTAAGGTACATAATGAAATAGGGCGTTTAATATTTAATCCGTATTTCAGTTAATGTATGTGCTGTCTGCTCTAAACGAGATTACACTTGGTCTTTGTGGCACAAAGTCAATCAGAAAGGCATATGAATCATTTCTCAAACACTTCCTGTGTTCAGAGAAGAGGAGCGAGACACAGTAAGGGAATTGTGGAGGAGTGTGAGAGAGTAGTAGACCGAATAGAAGTTTGGCAAACTTCAATAATGGAGACAAAGTTCAGCTCCTTGTGATGTCATGAACCCTCAGGAGGATTCCTCTTCCTGGCAGGAAGTTCTTCCAACAAAATGTCTCGTTTTATCAAAAGATGACAAATCATGGTTGGGGAGTAGGTAGAGAATGTAGAAAGACAGAATAGATACTGTGACAAAGAAAGACAGACCATATAATCTCAGGGTGTCATTTTCACACTGCACAGAGCATGTCTCAGTTAGATCCCACCAGTGTCTCAGCAGTATGTTCTTATTTCTGCAGCGTTCCAAAAATAAGCCCAAATTGGCACAGGAATGCACCTGAAATTCCTGTGCAAAAGCTTTAAACAGTCTCCATGGAGAAAGCCTGGCAAGTCAAAGAGCTCTTTCAACTAATCTTGAGAGCTTCTCATTATTTTGGCATTAGTGTGTTCGTGCATGTGCCAGGCCTGGACGGTGACGTCTCAGCCAGCTGCTAGCCAGCAGTAAGCCACTCTGGTTTATTAAACAGCACTTAGGCCTAAGGGAGATGCGGTAGTAAGTCTGTCAACACAAGCAGTGCATTCATCAGGGAGATATGGCCTACATGCACCTCTCCTCAGCTTCTCCAGCACAGCACACAGACCCAGCATTCATCACAGTCCTGCCACTCTCAGCACACATCTCTACGAAGACACATAGACACAAAGTAAGGAGGCTTGCATTCAATCTGGGAATTGAGATCACATTCATGAATAATGACTCACTTATTGCTACTCACTATTGTGCACAGAGACCAGTGTGTGTACGGGGAGAAGCAGGTTAATAAGGATATTGTGCCAGTGTGTGTGGTATGAATAAAAGTCAAAATGTGAGAAAGGCTTGATAAGGGGAAAAGAGATATTCCTCTTGCCCTTACCCATGCCAGTGGGGTAACAAGATGATCTGGAGCGCTGCAAGCTGCAAATGAATTAAACACTACATAGCCTGACTGCTAAATGAACTGGCTATCGCTGCAGAGACAGAGACATAGTGATTATATATGTCTCTTCTCTCTTCATAAAAATAAGACAAAAGATTTTTTATCATCAAATTGGACTTGGCCCAACAAATTGTCAAGCTATAGTTAATTAACCTGACATTAGGACATCCTCACAATTAGCCCATCACATGTTCATTTGGCTAGAGGACAGTGGTACAGTGCCATTGGTCCCTGCTGGAGCTGGAGTGCCATTGGAGCTTGCTGGGAGGCATGTTACACGTGCCAGGCTATACCATTCCCTATTGCTAGTGACGGGTAGGGGTGGGGGCTGAAAACAAACATTTGTTTAGCGTAAACGGCTGGCAGTGCTCGTGGGTGGCTCCTAACACATGGGACAGATGGAGTCCTTGTTTTGGAAGCCAGAGACTCAGAGATGCTCACAGTGTGCCACTGTGTATTTATGCATACACACACCTGTCTTCTTGTGTTTAAAGAAAACACCATCCAAAAATATTTAAGTTGCTAAGTTTTTTGCTATTTAAGTTGTAATGAACCACAAGCATGTATTTTATGCCCATTAATTTGAAACACATGGTACTCCTGGCTGTATTGGAGTATTGTTTGTTTTGTACCACTGTATTCGTCTTTGCTGTAGCACGTGTTACATTTTCTGTGCTTATTCCCTAGAATTGCCATAAACCATGACATGAAAAGATGAAATGAAAATTTAAGAAGGGGATATCTAGATGCTGTTTTTGTTTTTACGAAATTAAGTTGTCACCCAAAGACGTTATGTCGGGCACCCATGACGTTAAATGTAATAAGAGAAAAGGGTACATTTCATGTATCCTTTTATATTGCAAATCAAAGTATACCCTAATGAATAGTGTTGTTGATTGTCCTTTTTATTTTCTCTCTTTCTCAAGCAGAACGTGTTGGCCAAGGCTCTGTATGACAATGTGGCGGAGTCTCCAGACGAGCTATCCTTCCGGAAAGGTGACATTATGACAGTGCTTGAGAGGGACACGCAAGGCCTAGATGGCTGGTGGCTCTGTTCTCTGCATGGGCGCCAGGGCATTGTACCAGGTAACCGCCTAAAGATCCTGGTAGGCATGTATGACAAGCAGCAGCAGTCTTCCAGCTCCCCGTTATGCTCATCTCAGAGCCTCATCAGCATTCCACCTAGTGCCTACACCAAGCCTTCACCTGCCACCCAGTACACAGCCATGCACCCTGCCTGTACCAGCCCTCCCAGCTTGTACCAAGTGCCCACTGGGCCACAGACTCCACAACTCCAGTCCAAGGCTCCACCCCTCAAACAGAAACAAAGTGCTGGTAAATATCACCCAGCTGGCCAGGAGATCTACCAGGTGCCACCCTCCATGGGAGCACCAGTCCAAGATATCTACCAGGTACCACCCACAAGTGGAGGACAGGACATATACCAAGTGCCCCCCTCTTTGAACCTGAAACAAGAGGTCTACCAGATTCCCCCCTCCATGGACAAGCGAGCCTGGGACACCCCAAAGACCCTGGGAAAGGTAGGAACAATTAATATAGAGTACAGACATCCCAGTGCAGGAAATGGGCTTCAATTTCAGTTTAACATGAGAAAAATTTTAAACTTGTCATCAGAGACAGATGTTTTCGTTTCTGTTCAACCAACTCAAATCTGGAGCTGGATTTCTTATGTTATTATTATTATTATTATTATTATTATTATTAATATTATTATGATTATTATTAGTAGTAGTAGTAAGACATAGCACACCAAGAACCAAACATGGAACGCATAAATATTCAAGACACAGTTGTCAGAATTCTCTCCTACTCTCCAAAAAAAATTTGATCTTGGAGTGCAGCCAGCAAGAGGCTGAAGGGAACAAAGAAAGAGAGTTTAGAATAGCAAGAGAAGCAAAAGGCATTTAAGAGAGCGAATGGCTGAAATAAAAAATAATGTAATAAATAATGCAGTAGGATGTAGTAGCAAAGACTGCAAACATTGTAGGGTTAAGGGAGGTGAGTAGTTAATTTTCAGTGGGTATCTTCAGGTCTTCTGCAGTGGGCAGTGCCACGCCTCGTGGGACTGGCAGGAGCACAGAGCCATATGCCAGAGGCGTATTAGCAGTTGGAGTGAATGAAGTGAAGTGAAATATCACAGCTGTTGCCCCAGTGTGTTCTCGAAATGTCTATGACATTGTTTTTATACATAACAGTTGAAATAATTACCCCATTACAGCCATAGTAAAATATACTGTAAGTGTAATAAACAGATACTATACAACCCAGTGGTCAAACAGGTATGGCTCTGGTAGTATCAACCATACTAACCATAGCTGTTGCTGGGGACTTCATGGGATTATAGTGATGAACAGTGTGAGCGGGTGAATGTTAATGATCTAAATTATGTGCTGCATAAGACCATGCATGGATCTGAACATCTTCCAAAACACCCAATTGATTATAAAAAAAAAAACAAAGAATGATGCACGTATGTGTCATCGCAAGGGTCAGGCAGTGAGATAAGAAGTGAGTGTAGTGTCACTGATCTGTAGTCAAGGCCAGGGTTGAGATAGCGGCTGAGATCAATGCTAGAGAGATCAATGCTAACTCCTCAGGGGTTTGGTGTCATACTAGAGCTCACATATTAGTGATAAGACAATCATTGTGCCTGGATCAGTCCTATACATAACATAACTGCAAACATAATTGCTCAGTGAGATGCCCAGAATATTTCTTAGGTTCTTCTTGTAAACAGCCCATTTTAGACTGTAGTTTTTTATAAACAGGTGGTCAGTTCCATCCTGGTTATTTTTCATTTTGCTTTAGCCAGCCCTAAAAAGTTAAGTTTAGCCGAACTCATAGTTACAGTATGACTACCTGGCATAGGGTTTTTTTGTCTTCATATGAGACACATTTTCCCCGAAATATATTGTGTGTATATTCTTGTAAGATCGTCATATGAGAATCGACGGCTACTACTTTTTTGGAAATCATCGTTGTACTTGAAGAAATTCATCATGTTTAATGGTAATCAGGGGCTAGTAAACAGAAACAGTAAGGAGCAATTACAAGGCACACAACACCAAGAATTTGGGTCAAAGAAGGTCAGTGACCTCTGGTGTCCTTGTACCCCCTCCTTTTCCACCTGTCACTCCTGCTACCTTTTCATGATTAGATAAGGTGTTAACACTAAGAGAACAGATTGTGAACCACACCCACACACATACACTCAAATTTAAGTGCAGGATCAGCCGTGTTCTCTCAGTCCGTCTTAATGAAAACAGGAAACGGTACATACAGTACTACATTTAGGCCAAAAAGCATTTGAAAGATGATATTGGTTTGTGTGTGTGTGTGTGTGTGATTATGTATATCTAAATTGGGTAGGAAGGTCCCAATTTGAATAAAAACAAGCTAATAATATTGGGGGACATATCCAGTTCAGCTGCGCGGTCCCTGAGGGGTGAATGGCATGTTGGTGGCTGATGGTACTAAAGCAGCAAAAGCAGCTGGGATTGGTGTCACATCAAAGCACATTTCAGATGGGGAGTGTCGGCACACGGCCCTCAAAGCTCAAACATGCTCTTCTGTCAGCCTGAAATGCCTATGCTCTCTTCCCATTAGCTTTAGGGCCCTTTTTAATCCTTGTTCTTCCTCTTTCCATGGTATTTTATTGCTAGTGGTTTTCTTTATATTTTTCCCATGACTGTGCCACAAAGACAGCTCAAACTCCATGGTAGGAGTCGTATTTTCTATAACCAGGAAAACAAATACAGTCAGAATCCTCAGTTGGCCTAATAAACATAAGTGTATGTATTCATTATTCATGGCTTAAATACGTTTTGTACATAATATTTTTTTTTGTTTCGGAGCAAGGATTTTCTCATGTACTTGTCCCACCCGTAAAGTCGTGACACATAGAGTAAGACAATGAGCCGACTCTAATCCTTCTTCACCTTTGACTAAGATGCTGGTCGAATTTCCTAACCATATACCTTAATGACGCTAACACACTCCCTGGTTGCTTAGTTGCACATTAACCAGAAGGATGTGGCAATTCAGCTCCGTGTGCACATTGACCTCTTTAAGAAAACAGAATCATATGAAAGCTAAATTGAGAGAAAGAAAACATTGTGAGAAAGGACCAAATGGCCCACATATGCATGAATGACTTGATTTGATAAAGTATAATCGCTGTGCATCCTGTTCCTATTTTAATTCCTTATATTCTGTACTGGCCATTTGTGTGAAAAGAGTGAACATGTATGCACATGACTTGTATTATTAAGGAATATTACACTTGAGGTTGTGCTATTGTTCTGAATATTATTACAGCTGTGATGAGGTCGTAGGAACGAAGTTACGAAGATATCACAGCCGTGCTGATATTCAGTACAACACCATGACCTCAGGTGTAATATTGCATAACGGTTCCACAAACACAATTTATTACCAACAGATTATGATTTGGACCGTACCATCCTACTTTCACCCATGCTAGAGAACGATAGTTAGTAACAACTGTGACGTTATATCCGGCCTCTTATCCAATCAGATTACACGGTCAAACTAACTGTTGTATTTCTCACTCACTCACTTATCGTCATTACCGCTTAATCCTGTATTCAGGGTCGCGGGGGCCTGGAGCCTATCCCAGGAGACTTAAGGCACGAGGCGGGGTACAACCTGGACAGGGCGCCAATCCATCGCAGGGCACACAGACATAAACACACTCATTCACACACTACAGGCAAATTGGAGAACACCAATTAACCTAACCTACATATGTTTGGTCTGTGGGAGGAAACCCACCAAGCACGGGGAGAACATGCAAACTCTATGCACACAGAGACAGGAATCAGCCTGGCCGGGAATCGAACCCGGACCCTGGAGGTGCAAGGCGACAGTGCTAACCACTACACCACCGTGCCACCCTTGGCTGTTTCTGTCTTAACAAATTGTCCTCTTGTTCAACTTAATATGACTTGTCTTCACAAGGTGTTTTAAATTGAAGAAGGTTAAGTTCATTGCAGTGCTAACAATTCCTGCAATGGTAGCATTATGTCCTTGTGTGCAAATCAGAAATTTACAAAGATGTGTGTGTGTGTGTGTGTGTGTGTGTGTGTGTGTGTGTGTGTGAGAGAGAGAGAGAGAGAGAGAGAGAGATATGCCTGTGAGGGAAATGCCTGAACCAGTGCCAATGTGCTCCCACTATGCAGTAACCGGTAGGCAAGTTCAAAGAAAACGTCCCCTCGGCTCAGAATTGCTACTGAGAAACTCATGATGGTTTTCTCCACTCCGAGTTCCTCCAGTATCATAAAATGCCATCACATCAATACGGCTACATGTAGCAAACAAAGTAGAACATATTACTTTTAAATGAGTTCACTCATCACTGTTACTTGGCTAGAGGTTTTGTTTCATATAATCCTCATGATGGCTTTAATATGTACTTTTATTTGAGCATTGATATCAGACTAGTAGAAGTAGGACTGCTTTTGACATCTTGTTGCTTGTCACCCAACCTTTCTAGTTATATATCACAAATCACAACAGAGAAGATGCATTTAAGGCACAGGAAAAGGCCAGATTTGAACAGCTCTATGTTTTAGGTGAAGACTTGAGATCTCATGTTAAGACCTGTCTAAAATTGCACTTGTAGTATTTGGTCTCAGGCAGATTTCCTGCTCAGAAAGCAAATTCATAATCACCATGTGTCGGTCCAGTGCACAGCGGAACAGGCAGAGGAATTGAAAACGGAGGAGGAGATGGGAGAAAGAAGGATGTGTAAGCTTATCTCTAGCACCAGCTCTTAGAAGGAATTGAGAGGTGCTGCTAAACACGCACGGAGGAAGAATGCATGCGGATATAGCCTGTAGTGATACTGAAATCTCAGCAGTCTGCCGAAACTAGAATCTTATTATAGTGTTAATCAATGCTAAAGAAGGAACCAAAAAAACACCCACGTATGTCTTGTCTTTTAGTGTCACGACCTGCTTTAGAGTGATGTAACTGTCGGAATGTGGATGTGTTTATTGTGCTGTGTGTGTATTGGTGCCTCACATTATAAGTATTTTTTGGGAATATTTTCAGTGTTGGTCAACTATAACCATCAAACACACACACATACACACACACACACACACACACACACACACAAAGAGGGCATGCAACACTCTCTTCCTCTTATTGTGTGTTGTGTACGTGTCTGAGTTGTGGGCATTCCCCTGGCAGGGCTATAATCTCCTGCATGTCTCTTTCCGTATATTTGTTTGTACTGGAGACTCGTCTCTCTGAGTGACGGAAGAACAGCTCGTGCTTAAGGAATGCTTTTAGCTTAGAGTAACAAGTGGCGCTAGGAGAACCGATATCGTTAGATAGGAGCTGTATGATATACTCTTTTAACCTCTGAATTGATTTTGTCACCTTATCGAATGCCAAATTAAACATTTATCTTGAGTAAGAACACAGAAATTTTATTTTTAATCTTCAAAATACATGACGCTATAATTTCACAAACATAAATATTATTATTATAAAATTGACCGATCTTTCATTATACTAAATCATTTATCTGCCTGTAGCCAGAAATTGAGGAAGGAAATAAAAAGTTGAGATTTTATATATTTACAGGAGAATTATTACTGAAACTATTAAAGAACATAATTACAATATAATTACATAATTATACTGTAGAACAGAAACATTATTACTGAAACTGTTTTAGAACTATTTAAAACTACAAGGTATTTTTCTCCACCTGATTGTCCTTTTATGCTTTATAAAATTCAAAATAATAAAAAAAAAATACATAAATACACATACAAATAGATCATTTTAGTATTGTCTTGATCTCGTATATAAAAATTTATCAAGTGAAACACAACACCTATCTATCCACTTTATGTCCCACTTATCCAGTGTAGAGTTCCAGTGGGCACAACTTCTTCACGGAGTCAGGATTCGAACCCCCAACCCTGAGGGTGTGAGGCAACATCCAGTAATAACATTGAACTTGTTTTAGCCAAAAGAGTTCAGGAAGCTCTTCTGGGGTGGAGGTGACTGATTTGCTCATTTAGTTGTGTCCCCTGCTCCACCCACAGGCTGGCATGTCAAGTCACTAGAGAGTCTTCATCCGTGAACCCTATACACACATACACAAACACACATACACACACACACACACATACACACACACACACACACACACACACACTCCTGCACCACTCCCTGCAGGACATTAAAAGGTCAGTGAATGTGTGTCATTGTCTCTGAAGACAACGCTCTGCTTCTTAGTCAGACGGGATGGGGATGTCCTCTGTTACCTGCTGTGGACTCATTTTCTGCTCTGCTAGCTTGACACGGAAGAAGAAAAAAAAGAAAAGAGATGGGAGTTACAGGGAAACGAGACACCAGGCCCAGAGCTGTTGTGGTGGGCCGGCAGGTGGAGGATAAAGACGGGGAGGAAGGCTCTGGTTTCTTATGCAGAGCCACAGACTGTGGCCTTTCATTAGCTGGCCACAAAGGCAGTATGGGTTTGGGACAGAGCCGGAGGGATGATGAGCCCAGTGCTGCCCCTTACTATAAACACGAGGGCTTTTGCAACCTCTTTATTTGTGCTCCAGTGGCCCTCATCAAAGGCTTGAGATGTTAGAACAGGGCAGAGGGATGGCTTTGTACTGCACAGAGCACGGAGTACACGGAGTGGAGGAATGGGGAACCTGGCTTAACACACACACCTACACACACACACATACACACACGTGCAGACACACACATTTATACACTAATGAGTCTAAGAGTGTGTGTTTTAGGTACTTGTATGTGTACATATCACATGTTTGCTTTAATAAACAAACTTTTATGCTTTAATTGGTTCCTCTTAGGCAGCTGCTGCAGGGGAAATCTACATGTTCGTCTCGTTAGTGATCATGATGATGTTTTGCTGTCCTGAAGGGCACACATGAAAGGAGACTAGATCTGCTTTTAGTATTCTAATAGAAAACAAATGTTACAGTCAGGGTGTCCACTTTATCTAATCGCTATTCATAATTCATAAAGATAGTATCCAGTGTCTAGTATCAGAAATCCAAAAATCTTTACAGCTGATGAGCGTGTTTTCTGCTTTACAAAAAAATTTTTTTACTTTACACACAAGCACATTTTCACACACACTGGTCTCAGGCTCTGGCTAACCTTTGATCAGAGGCAGCAGGTCTGATGTGGTCTCCAAGGACACACACTCATCCCGCTCTTATTAATTGGTGTTGGAAACAAGCTTTACTGTTGTGTTGCCAAAAGCAAAGTTTTCTTTTTCGTGTGTGTATGTGTGTGTGTGTGTATGTGTGTGTGAAAGAGTATTCTGACACATGTATTTACAGTCTTACACTCCTATTTCCAGAATATGAACAAAACCATCAGTAAAAAGAGATAGAGGGCAAAAGTAACATGTTGTGGTTAAGCATAAGTAACATTCATGTGTGCAGGAGATAAATTGGGTGGTGAGACTGAGAGGGTTAGAAAAGCAGAGAGTAAATGATGAGGCACATCAGGAAGACCGGGGGGAAAAAAGCAACATAATAATAATAATAATAATAATAATAATAATAATAATAATAATAATAAAAAAGGCATGCAGCTTCTACAGAGAAAGAAGAAGAAGCGGCCAACACAGGAAGCAACAGAACTTGGGGTTGTAGTTTATTCTCCACCAGTTTAACAGATGAATGTCATGGGCACAAGCGAATGCATTGTCAATACTACAGTGATCGTAATCTATCGTTGACAAAACAATAAACGTAATTTAAGTACAAGATCAGCAGAGCCTTGGAAAAGTCATCAGCCTTCATTGTTGCAAATGAACACATTTTTTTTTGCTTTTGTTTTACAAGTTATTGTGCCAGGTAAATGATTTTAAAAGTCCAGATTGTTCATTACAGGGGTAACAAGTTCGAAAAATTCCCAATATTCCCAATATCAAAATATATTACCAATATTACCAATATCCAATATTTTTTGGGAGACATGTAAATTCAGTAAAATATGAAATAAATACACATTAAACCTCACTTAATCTTAATTTATGATTCCTTTGGCACTGGCTGTTTTAAAAACACAAATGAATTTGGCTCCCTATCGTCTTGCTGCCCTCCTTGCTAATATTCATGGGACCCATGGTGCTATGTCTTTACTAAATTTTAGTCTTTCGTATGCCGAGGCAAATTTCTTGCAAAATTTAAGTTTTTAAGGCAAAAATGTTTGAGGAGGGACCTTTTTTTTTATGTCGAGGTATTTTATAGGTATTTTATATGCCAGATGCCAGACAGCATCTGGCATATAAGCCAGACACAAGACACAACGGTTCTCAGTCTTCATGAATTTATTTCATAAATGCTCCTGATTTAAATTTCAGTGTTTGGTCCATGGTCCATGTTTGATTCCTGGCCAGGTTTGATTACCGTCTCAGAATGCATGGAGTTTGCATGTTCCGGCTTCCTCCCACAGTCCTAAGACATGCAGATTAGGCTAATTGGTGTTCCCAAATTGCCTGTAGTGTGAGAGTATGTGTGTGCCCAGCGATGGATTGGCTCCAGGTCCCCCGCGACCCTGAATACAGGATAAAGCGGTATAGACGATGAGTGAGTGAGTGTATACATAGTGTTAAATGAGGCCCAGGGTTAGGGGTACCATTACACAATTTTGTATGGTTGTTTGGTACAATAACCTTCGGCATAGGACTCACAGTGAAAGGGAGAAGCATAGTCCTAGTTCCAGGCAGATGAAAAAAGTCCTTGCAGTATGACAAGGCGTGACTGTGTGTGTTTGTGTGAGGAGCAGCATGCTAACCCGCCCAACACAGTCATGGCAGTAATTTGGAGAACATGTTCGAAGGTCTCAGGGCAGCTAGCATGGCTGTGTATGGATTAAGGATGGGGTCTCTCTGTCTCCATGAGCCCGGCAGGCCCCCTAAATCAGCACACATGGCACATGCTTCGTGGCACTCATAAACTGACACATGCACTCAAACACACAAGTGCAGAATTAATTACCCACTTATTAATCCAACATTGGGTTTAGGGCAGGAGAGGAGGACTATAAATCTCTCACTCTGTCTCCTTTACTGCTGCTGTTGGTTCTAAACCGGCTCATACGGCAGCTGTATTCTCTGCAGCCTCTTTAAATTAGGCTTTAACCATTCTTCTGGTTGGGGGGGTGGGGGAGGGGAGGGTTTGCAGTCTCTCATGTCAACTGCACAGTAGAAGCGCCCACATTAAACCAGCCATGAAAATGGAGAAAGCTTGACTTCAATCAAGCTGCAATAAAAAAAGTAACTTCAGTGAAGC
>JAOVVB010000037.1:23182845-23199374 GCA_028570985.1 Heterobranchus longifilis | reverse complement strand
TGTGTGTGTGTGTGTGTGTGTGTGTGTGTGTGTGTGTGTGTGTGTGTGTGTGTGTGTGTGTGTGTGTGTGTCTACTGTAGTCATTTACTAAGTGGTAGAGCACATGTACCTTCTGCTGCTTCACTGCTAAACACAAATACACACAGGGTGGAAAACTACATTTGTATATAAGCACGCTGTACTTATGGATCCTGAAAACGTATTATACACACTTTGACCATAATTTGTTGTGTCAGTTCATTATACTGTATTTGTCTTTATTGTGATTACCTTGGCTATTTATACTTGTGTTTCTCAATTCAAATGTAAAATTCAATGATCTTACATTTGAATTCAATGGTCCAAGTCAAACAACTGTTTAGAGTTGGTTTTGTATTAAGTGTATCTGTGGAACAGGCTGCTTCTCTCAAGTTTACAAGAAGTGTGTGTGTATGAGAGAGAGAGAGAGACGATTGACATGATTGTGTCCAATAATTCTCTATTATTCTTTTTATTTCTCTTTCAGACTGTGTGTGTTTGTGCGTCCATATGTGTGTTTCAGCCTCATCTTTACTCCATTAGTCTCTAAATGTAGTCTGTATCCTCTTTGGCAAAAAATCCTTTTGCCCATTTGTTTCACTTCTCAAAACCATCTCTAACTAGGTTTTCATTTAAATGTTCCTCAATTTTAAAACATCTTTATTTTTAGGAACCACTTTTTTCTGATCAAGGTTTCAATCATTTTTCTTATAATAATGAATTATTTAATCTGTTTAAACAGTGCACAAAGGTCCCCTGTGGCCATCGTCACATTTACATATGAGATGTGATTTGATGCAACACAATTTTTCCAAAAACCCCATTTCCATCAGGCTTCTTCACCATCTCATCATCATGTCATTGACCTTGGTAATAAAAACGCTTTTTATATTAGATTACAAGATTTACTACTTCTTCCTTTTCTTCTTCTTTTTTTTGGCAAAACCCATTAAATAAAAAAATCCATTAAATTAAAATCCACATAAAGAACCCAAAACTATCCCCTCTCTTGTTTTCTTCTTCTTACGATTTTCATTCATTATTCCATAGGATATGTTGCGCTGCTAGGAAACCATTTGTTGCCACAGAGACATGGCTCATTGGCCACTTGGACAGAAACAGTGTCTTGCCCTGTCTATACCAATTCACAGCCACCCCACCTGTAGTACTAAACACATCGGTCTCCCTGACGTCATCAGTACGTCGAGCGCCCACTGCATCAGTTCACTGCAAAGTTTACTAGCACTATTACAATTTCTGTTTAGTTGCGGTCTGATGTACAATGCAGATCTCATAGTCCAGGTAACATGCAGTGATTTAGCACATGATGGGATGTGCTGAGTGTGATCTTGCTGTGAAAGTCTATAGAATGTCTCCCTGGCCTTTACAGAGACACCTTCTCTAAATAAGTTCAGTGTTTTTATGTTTATTAACTTCGTCCTATGTTGAAATGCATCAGAAATGGAGCAGTTGATGGGGTTGTACTGGCTTCCACATAAAAGAACTTTTGCGACATTAAGGTCTGCATCACCCTGTCCCCCTTCACCTCCAGTGTCCTTATGCACTCATCTCCTGCACTCTTCCCCACAAGTGCACATTGTTCTTCAGGAGATACAGATGAACACAGAATTGTTGCACTTCGTACTACCACTTACTGTGCTTGAGTTAAATTGAGCTTATTACATACTTGAGAACCTCTTTCTTTTTTTTTTCTTTTTTCTTTCTTCTGCTTGCTCACTTCTCTCTTTCTCTTTCCTGCATCTGCTTCTATCCCTTCATTCCTTCCCTCGTCCTTCAAATGCAAGTGAACTACATGTACAGTTCCTAATATACATGCTAGGTTTGGAATAGAATCTACATTATACATTATAGGTTTTTTTTATTATTGGAAAAGCAAATAAATGGACACTTTCTGTGAAATATCTTCTTTTGTGGTGTACAGCCAGCTTAAAACATTTGCTTTCATGGTGCTATCCCATATGACACGGGAGTGACACATTTAGTTTCTCTGACTAATGGCTCCAGGTTACAACATTTCTCAGGGTTCCCTGGTTTCATCCTACCCTCCAGTGACTGAAGCTTAACTGGTGATGTTAAATTTGGGGGCATGGCTTGTCGGTGTAGGATCCACTGTGACCCATACCAGGATAAAGCATTTATCTAGTGTTTATCTAAAGATGAATAAATGACTAACAGCATTGTTAGATATATTAAATGCATTGCGACATTTAACACCAGTACTTTTTAGTAGTTGGAAGTATACTGTATGAGGAAAGAAGTGTGAGGGAGTGTAGACACGATAGAACAATAGTACTGACAGGCACAAAAAAAATGTTATGTTCAGTTTGGCTGAGGGGGTTTGGTTTGGTTTTTATGAGCAGGATGATGAATAGTTAAATATACAACATCTGGTCCATTATTATACAAATAAGACAGTTTGCTTTGGTAATGAACTTCAGCTTCCATATGTCAGGTACATCAAGTTTAACCATGGTCTAATTAATGTAGTAAATGTTGAACTAAAAATCTGGTATTGTTTTATGGAAATATTGGCAATACTTATACAGGCAGCAATATAAAAATATACTCCTAGTTAGAGAGATGCAGGATGGCCTTAATCCCACCAGAGAAGCAGGCACAGCACTGCACACGAAAATAAATGGCAGGCCTCAGCATACACAACAGAACTCGCATACCACAGTGGAGTGTTGCTGATATGGACAGACGCATCTGCTCTCTCAGCTTACAAATTGTCTATTTAATTCATCATGCAGGGGGACAAAAAGCACCTTTTTCTGTTCCCTGATTATGGGAACTTTTTTTGGTTTTCTTCTTTCTTAAGAAATGTCTTGTCAGGATATAACATTTGTTCTCTATTAAACATTACAACAACCGTTTTTGTCTCTGTGAGCTTTCGAGTAGGTTTTTTTTATAGCCTTACAGACATTGGTGACCTTAAAATCTGCATTTTGATTAGGCCAAGTCCATTTTTAATGTCATCCCATTAACGTGTATACAATGCAAGGAATGGCTATGCTATGCCTCCAGGACCATGGAGGGAAGTGAAAGTTAAAAGCATTGTGCCGCACACTGCAATAAATACAACGTTAGTATAAGCAGAGGTCTCAATATCAACACTGCACCATGTGTCACAGGAATATTATGTTGGTTGCTCATGGTGGGCGTGGTCCCCTGATGATCGGCAGTTTGGAGGGGGTGATTGAGGTAGCACAGACGCCTGGTGTACCCTCTGGGTTTCAGGGCCTGCCATTAGACCACAACCGGAGTGCTCAGCGGTCTAGCAGAATAACAGCTAAATATTTCATCAAATCAATAATTCAGCAGCTGCCATGGGAGGCAAAGAGCAAACGAGTGGAGAAGATGATGGTTAGAGTGAAAGAGAGAGAGAGAGAGAGATGTGAAAGAGAGAGAGAGAGAGGGAAAGACAAAAGAGAGTTGAGGCAAACTGGGGTAAAGTGAAAGAAGTGTAAGATGAGAGAATGAGATAATGTAAAAAAGAAGGCTGGAAGATGAAAAGAGAATGTGACAGAGAGGTAAAAAAATAAGACAAAATGAGGAAGGAATGAAATGAAAGATATTGAGAAGGGAGAGCATCAAACCCGCAATCGCATTTCCCAGGAAAGTCGTGGTAACCATAGGAACTGGAGCTGACTGTCACATGATGCGGAGGAGTGGTGAGCTAGCGGGGGAGGGAGGCTAGTTGTGTGAGAGCGAGTGACAAAGCGAAAGACAGCAAAAGAGGGATGATCATCAAGAAAGGCAAAGACAAGACTTTGTGTTTCTTTAATCCGGTTTCCCTTGAAAGGATATGTGAAGCCTTTCTATCAATTGCCACATCTGATTCCAGTGTGTGACATGAAAAAAAACGTGTCCAGTATGTGATTTGGGGGGGGGGGGGGGGGGGGGGGGGGGTTGCAGGACGCAGGAGAAACGAGGACCTGGTTAAACATGAGTAAGAGATCTGCTGTAATGAGATTTTGTGGAAACAGAGGTCTGGCCTTTTCCTCTGAACATGTGCAGTATTGACTGTGTACACTGGCCAACACAAAACCATCTCTTGTTTCAAGAAATATTAATAATGCCCATAGTGTACAACAATCTATCCTATTGTATTTAGATCACTGAATCGATCTCCTGCCATCCCTTTGGAATATGATGTACTGCATCATATTACTTTGCATCCTTTCATATAAAAACAACACTGGGTTTGATTCCATTCAAATTTTGTTATACGTTTTTTTTTTTTTTTGCAGATGCAGGTTCTTTTTTTTGGAAAAGTGTCTTCTGACCTTTGGCACATTTATAATGGAGGGACTTCGAAGGCAGTGTTTGCCTTAAATTACTATTAGTCAACTGATTTTTGAAGTGGGAGATGCTCTGAAAGTTAGCCACGCCCACCCTATTAACAGTGAAGCTGCCTCTTACAGTAATTTAAAAAACATCTAAAAGTTAAAATAGGAAATAAAGGATTCCAGAAGCAGCAAAAATGCACAACTTATAACAATTATCAAACCAAAATAATAGAAATAAATAGTTATTTACCACTGATGAAATCCTGAGTTTAAATTCTTATACTTTTGATGTAATCTGGGGTCATGTTTAACATGGAAGCAGTGGTAAACCTGGGGAAAGCACAAAAGAATTATGCCACATTTAGTTTTATATAAGCAGCAGGCAGAGATGAGCTCCAGTACTTAATTTAATGGAAATGCAAATCATACCCCATGGCATAATGAAGATGAATCTCTTTCATTTTACAATTGTAATATGTATTCCTTGAATCAAATCATATTGCTGAGTGTTTACAAAGGCGAGAGAAACTGTCTAATCTGAAATGCACTCACTAGCCACTTTATTAGGAACACTAATAGGAACGTTGTAGTACTACATGGGACTGCCTTTGCTCTCTAAACAGCTTTGGTTCTTTATAGTACAGTATGCACTCTACTTAAGTGATGGAAGCATTCCTATAAATTTCTGTTCCATGTCTTTAATCTCTTGCATTTTTTCCACATCCCCAAGGTACTAAATTTAGATCTGCTGACTAAGTAAATTAAACCCATTGTCGTGTTCATTATCTTGCTGGAAGTTGCCATCATAAGATGGGTAAATTGTGGCTGTAAAGTGATGCACGTGGTTAGCAACAATACCCAGTCAGGCTGTGGCATTCAATCAATACTGGATTGGTATTAAGAGACCCAATGTGTGCCAAGAGAGTATTCCGTATACCATTTAACCATCACTACCCATACCTGACTGAACTGTTAAAACAAGGTTGGGTCTATGGATTCATGTATGTTGACAGTAAAGAAAACCCGACATCATCTGCTGTTGTAACCTATTCTACCTCAAGGCTCACCTTGTTCTTTATTCAGTGATGCTGTCCAACTTGGCACATTTGCTTATTTGTTACCGTAGACCTCCTGTCAGTTTAAACCATTTTTTGGCCATTCTTTAATCTCTATAATTACATAATTAAGAACTGCTGCTAACTAGATATTTTTTTGCTTTTCAAATTTGAACTATAGACTGTTTTGCTGAATATCTAAGTTTTCAAAATATTCAAGAAACCTATTTAACACAAACAACGTTTTCACAGTTAAAATTACTGCTGTCACATTTTTTCCATTATAATATTTGATGTAAAGGTTAACTGAAGCTGATTGTCTGATTTAATAATTGCACAAATGAGCAGGTTTACAGGTTCTTTTAATAAAGAGACCAGTGTTAACACTGAACATTTAAGCTAATTTGACGTTGTAAAACAGATACGGATGTGTCCAAAATTTGTTGGAGTTGATCTGTATTTTTTCCAAATTATTGATCCCATGAAAGAGCTAAGGCTCCCACCTCCCAAATCCCAGTAAAACCCATGCCTAAAAGAATGTCCTAGTAGAGTAATAAAAATCATTGCACCAAAATATGTAGGTAGTAAAATCTGTAGAATACTTGCTTCACATAACTGGATTCAAAAGATGTTAAACAATGTAGTATCTGTCTAAAATTGTGATTAGTTGGTTTCTTTTCATGCTGACATTGGTGTTGTTTAAAATTCAAAATTATCATCTTTCAGAAGGATCTTGGTCAATAACATTCTGCTGGTACTCAAGGTTGTTTAAAAATATTCTGACTGTAAAATCAGTCTATTTCAAAATGGAACATCATAGTTGCCGTTCGGACTTGTATGTAACATGTACTATGGTATGCTATTTTTTAATATTATAGCTCCGTCTATAGAAGTTATCTAAAGGCTTTCAGATGTATTACAACAGATTTTGAGTTTGGCAAAATAAATTTAGTCAGATAGACGTGTTTAAGAAAACATAGCATGGTTGGATAGTATTTGCCATGTTTACAGTCAGAAAGCATGCAAATAAATCTCCACACTTGAGGAACTGCTGTCAATTAGACATGCTATGGAAATACAAATTGTACAGCTAACACTATACTGTAGGTACTGTGTTATCTTTCTAAAAAAAAGGAAGATGGGGTATGCAGTTATAGAAAAGTAATCAGCAACAAGGTGGTGTAATTTGGGCCTCTGCAGGGCTGAAGTTTAAGAAAATGTCATATATTTTATTATTTTATACTATGATTTATTTTGTGAAAGGTTTGCTAAAAAAGTTGGTTACTGTTATCATGTACAGTTATAAACACACATTTCCTCACCAGCCTCATTGACTCTTCTTCTGTCCGATCAGTTTTAAATAATTAAGCAGCGATGTGTTGTGTAATTGACAGTATATTTAAGTTTATAGCCCTGTACATGCAGTCACTCACTAAAATCATTTTTTTTCATTTGTGTATTGTATTAATTGAAAGTATAGGAATTGTACATAGATGGGTAAATGCTGCAGAGAATGCCACATACACAGATGATGGCATGAAACTTGCTCTTGTCAATAAGGTTGGATTTGAAATGACCTCGAGCCGTTACTGCCAGACCTGGCAACCATGGTGCTGATGAAATGTGGTCTGTGGTAATGCTTTTGATACATGAATATGTTTTGACTGACTATTTGTGCTTACCCAAGCTACAGTAGATGTCAGAACTAAGCCTGAGCAGGGACTTAGTCTACCGTGTACAATACTGACATTTGTAATACTCTCACGAATGTTTATGGTCCAGTAGCTAATTATATGATTTGTGGTGAGGCGGTCAGTTAGGTGCCATCATTTACATTTAGGCATTTGGCAGACGCTCTTATCCAGAGCGACTTACAAAAGTCTCTCTCTCATCAAGCCCCCTAACTATAATCACTGCAAATCCATTCTGGCTAACATATGTGTAAAGTCACCTCTAGTGCTTTTGTTCGCTACCCTCCCAAGCCAGCCATTTTCTTTTTGATTTCCAGTTCCTTTACAACCACATCAGAACATGTTTCTGTAGGGAATGGGCATACCGCCTTATTCATTTTCTAAGTGCTTGACCTGTATCAGCACCCTTAATTAGCTTGTCCCTCATGTGGGACTAGATCTGAGGATCCTCTGTAGCTTTATTGAGAGGGCAGCATCAACTGTGACAGAGCAGACTTGTTGATGAGGATTAGTGGTGTAACACTGAATAGATTCTGTAATCCTTGACTGAACAGTTTTGGTGCAGTGATTGCATTGTTCATGGACTCAAGCATCTTTTTAAGTGGAGAATTTCAAGGTTTTGTTAGAAACAAATCACTATGAACTAGGGCTCAACAGATAATATACATTGGTGACTAAAATTGATAATCAAAACTGCTCTCTCAGCCTCTGAGCATTTAAAAACTGTCAACGAATTAAATTGTCAATTAGTTGAGGACCTCATCATGCTTGATTCTCATGCGAACTATGAACATTCTGACATGTAGTTGTTAGACTTACTTTAGTAAAGTGACACTGCATCCATACATTGAGATCCAGTATGAGAACCTGGATTTAATTTTATTATAAATATGCAATTCTGTAATGACCAGTATGACCTCTGATGCTGATTTGGTGTTAGAGACTTTACTGATGTCTCTGTGAAACTAAATTTCTGTCCTAGCTTAGAACCGATACTGTACATATGAATACAGAAGGAAAATGATAGCTATGAAGAGTGAACTGAAATCTCTGCTGGCCTGTAAGTGCAGTCAGCCTCAGATTAGTTTTCATTGGAGACATGTGCTTCCAGGAAACTGAAGGTAATATCAGTTCCATAGTGCAGCAGTAAAAGTAGCAACTGATTTTGTGACATTATTGAGTTCTTCAGCACATAACAGAATCTAAATAGGGAGTATATCAAAGATCATGGGATAGGTTGTTGTAAAACCTCTCACGCCTGAGGCCTGAAACCTCTCGCGCCTTGAATAAATGAATGCTGATGTAGGACAGGCCCCATTCTGTTTGGCCTATGCTTGGCCCTTAAAGAGCTGCTACATGTTTTATTAGGGCCTGATCACAAATTCAGCAGACAATCACATGCCTGATTCTTCTGTTCCTTCAATGGCATGCTGAAGAAAGAAGTGTCGTGACAACCTTCCTGCAAACCAGGACACTCCATTTCTTTCTGAGCCTACACCTTTTGGCTCTGTCACTGATCAAATAGTAAAAAAAACTATCAAAAAAGAAGGATTAAGGGTATAGAATGTTTTCAAAATTATAAGAGGGAAAACTTTGTGTTAAATATGTATCCTGAAGATCATAATTCAAATTATTCTGTATTGACTAATCAGTTGATGGAAATGTCAATCACTGTGTGAAATATTAAATGAATAGAGATTGGTATTGACTCTTTCCCTGAAAAAAGGCATAGTAGTCACAAGGTTTCATAGACGAATAAAAAACAAATCTGTTAAGATCACTCCTTAGTGAAACGGAAAAGTAGTTATTTGTTCTACACTGGTTAGGAGGACAAATAACCTGAATTATTCCATGTTGTTGGCCAGAATTTCACAGTAACAACTCTGTTAAGTTTTAATCACTCAGTCACAGCCTACACGTTTACTATTTATAGATGTTAAAAGCACCTTTATCGCACCTTCGTGTTTTTGTTTAATTATGTTTGCTGACCCTGTAAGTGTATTACAGTAATTACACCTTTACAATGGCAGCTGTTACCGTTACTGTTAGTTCATAGGACATGCTAGTAATGTGTGTGTACATGTCTGTGTGTGTGTAAGAGAGAGAGAGAGAGAGAGAGAGAGAGAGAGAGAGACATAGGAGTTCTAGAAGGTTTAGTCCTGCTGAGTTCAGAGGACCTCCTCCCAAAGGTCACTCTCACCAGGGGAGGAGGAAAGGGAGCCTCACCCCAGCCAATCACGCGGGCTCCTGCTGACCATGCTCACCGCCTGTGGCCTTGCTGTGGAGATGGCTGCTTTATCAGAAGCTGCTGACGAGTCAAACGATGGACTCCATTTTGGTCCCTATGAGAGATTAGAGCAATGGAATTGTAATAGTAGAACGATGTATCGATCACGTCAACATTAATGGTAATTTATTCAGTAAGAATTGTATGATTCCACGCCCTCCCTGTCATCCAGTCCTCTCTTTTAGTGTTTTGATGGTCCAGTTTTTCTCACACGGAACAATGGACGAAGCAGAGTCTCTCGACTCCCCATCCTCTCTCTTTTCTTGCCTTTCATTGTGAGGCACTCAACCCAATCCCTTTTCCACTCTCTCCTTTCTTTGGTGTGTTTCTCACACTCTTTGCATTGGTCTCTGAATTCATAGTTGGATTTGTGTAGGGAGGCTCAACCCCTTGATAGCAACCCCTTGAGGGCTGTTCTCATCTTTGCATCACAGAGAAGCTAAAAGCTAAATGCTTCCTTCGTAGAAAGAAGGTTTAGGGCTGTACTAAAGTGGAAGAGCAGAAACAAAAGGAAGCGTTGCTGTAAAGCTGCAAAGATTTATTGACTGAGCCCCCGGAAATGTGAGTGGTAGTTATTGTAAGAAGGAAGTGAGGCAAGAGTTTAAGAGGTGATTATGAAAAATATATTGTTATTATTCACCTTAAATGGTGTATGAATACACACACAGTTAGCGTTGACTATATGAGCTGGGACATGTGTGGACTTTATTCCTCTCCTGTCCAAGCCCCCTGAGCTATGTACTGCAGTAACTTGGAACCCAGGACTTGCAAATTGTATAAATAAAATAAATAACATAATTTAGCAAAAAAAGTAACCGAATTCCTGTTTGTTTCCTTTCCTTGAACTTTATAATACATATCAGACCAGAAATTGTTTAAGATGCTCACTAACCTTTTTGTAAATGTATGTTCATTTGTGTGTGTTGGGTTTATAGTACAGTATGGGCTGACAGAAAGCATGTGAAATTAGTGCACTAGAAAAATAGTGCCAGGGATCTCTCTCTCTCTCTCTCTCTCTCTCTCTCTCTTCCTCTCTCTCTCCACACATGCACAGCACGTGCTTGGCTTTAATTGCCTTAATTCCTGGTGCTACCTCTTCTTTCTAGTGGGACTCGACACAGAGCATTACCGTTCCCAGCAGCCGTGCTAAAAGGGCAAATGTTAAATGATGTTTGCTGGAAATCTGTTCTAAGCTCAGCTGTCCCTGTTCTTCTACTGCAGTAATCTTGATGAGCAAAAGGCCACACCAGATCCAGCATCAGTGGATCACTATGTGCTGTACAGTGTTAAAACCTTGCCCTCTTTACTGTCTGAAATAGAACAAGATGTGTGACATGGTGCCCAGTGCTGAGACTGCTGTTCATTGTAACTCAGTCAGTGCTGCCTGATAAGATCAGTGTGACATCTAAACAGGAATGGAAATGTTGTACTACTTCTTCCAGTGATAGGGGTCTTTGTTTGAAGTAATCACTGTTTTGGCTCGTGTGCTTGATGTGCAAAATAGGCCATGTAATGTCTTGTTTGTTTAATCCAATCAATTTCTTTGTGCGTGTGTGTGTAAGACATTAATCATTTCCTTTTCCTAGATACTGTATAATGGGGTTATTAATCCGGTTGGTGCATTACAATGATCACCAGTTTAAATGTGTGTTTGTGTGTTCTTTGCAGGCTGATGCGAAGATGGTTTGTGATGTTGTGAGTCGCATGGAGGACACCGAGCCCTATTCTCCTGAGCTCCTGACCGCCATGATGCGCCTGTGGGCTGATTCGGGCATTCAGGAGTGCTTCAGCCGTGCCCGTGAGTACCAGCTCAACGACTCAGCCCAATAGTGAGTATTTCCCCTTACGATCTTCTAATTAAAGATTAATATGCTTATAATACATCATCTCAGATGAAGATGAGCAATATAAAATGCTTTGAATGTTTTATAGAGTTCAGATTTCTCAGAGCATTTCATACATGCATATCACATTACAAGTCCGTTTCTGTATTTAAACTCCATTCAGGATGCTCTCACACTCTGTGCCTGAGTCACTATTGATTATTGGATCCATGCACAGTGAATAGAGTATTTCACATGGGCTAATTGTGATCTTTGCCATCGCCTGGCATTAAACAGCTCCACAGAGAGAGATCTGCGTTTTAATGTCAAAACAACAGATACAATTACAGGCGGTGCTGAAGAAACATGACTTGGTGTTCATGTGGACTTGTTTGGGGCAACGCAATTGAATGGAATAATACCGAAATATGTGAGTCAGCAGTCATTTTTGATCAGGCGCTGTGGTTTGCTTTAATGGCCTGGGAACCTAGTGCTTATGGAATGCAATATTTAGAAGAAGACAAATTACTTCTTTTAAAGATGCCAGTTGAAAATGTGCCGATAAGCTGGAAATAGGTGGAGAACCGAGCTTGATGCTGACGATTCTTAAAACAAGAACATCTTTTTTTTTCTTCAGTACCTAACATTTATTAAAGTAAAAAAAATAAAAAAATTTTATTTGTTGGTTGGATTTTTTTGTACTAACATTTAGAAATAGGAATATCTAATGTGCATTTTTCCCCCCCTATCACCCTATGTGTACCTTCTAAATCACCTAAATAACCACGGAAGCTCTCACACTGCAGTACCTCTGAAATGATGTTTAATTGATGATCAATGTGCACTTTTAGTTGATCATAAACTACATGGTATTAAACGTTACAAAAATTGTAATTATGTACAAAACAGCAGCTTGTGTGCCCTTGACAGATCTGTAGTGGTGTAGTGGCAATTAGCAGCAAAAAATTCAGAAGATTTTCCTGTGTAAATCAGGAACACTAATATCTCTTAATTCTGCAAATTTCCTACACATTTGCACAAGGAAATGTGTCAGAAGGTTACGGTTAATTTATCCGGTTACGGTTAATTTATCCAATGATTTTTAATCCAAAGTCAAGTTTTTATTCACTTTAGGCAAGGTTGTAAATCAGAAAGATTATATTACTTTATAAAGGTGGAATTTCACAGTCTGGCAATATATAATCACTGAACTTGCAGATTGCAACCAGGTTTTTGATTTGGGCAAGTGACCTGACACTTACCTACTTCCCGTTTGCTTTTTTGATTAGGTTGAAAATAGAACTCTGTGAAATCAATGACAAGAACATAATAGGGCAGTACATTTTTTTAATGCAGCCCATTTTAGAGGTAACAGCTATCCCATATATATTGATTGCTTCCATTACAGTTGGAATTCCTTTTATTCTAGTCATTGAACAGGGACAGTGAGGTAGCAGAGCATTAATGCTGTCGTAACAGAGAGAGGACATATTTAAATAATAAGGTTTTAAGGATCATATCACTGTCAAGACACACCCTAAGCATGCTCAGCTCTCTTAGGATCTGCAGGATCTTTAAAAAAAGTTAGTTTCTAGTTGAGTTTTTTTACTTTTTAATCATTAATCATTAAATCGTCATCACTCCCTGATGATTTCTGAGTTCAGGTTAAAATGCATCAGAAGGTATGCTCTATTCAGTATATAGTATACTGAATATTGTATAGTCTACTATTTTGTAATGGTGTTTAAAAACATACTGTAGTAGAGAATTGTCTTTTTTTTTAATCCTATGGTGCACCACAATAGATAGCCACCCATAATGGTCACATAAGAATTAACTGATGTAGAGCAAATATGGCAACTCATTTTAAAGGAGTGATTCTCCAACAAATTTGAGGTGCATATAAGGTACCCTAGGTCTTGGTTACTATAAGTCTTGCTGCTCTTCACACTGACCGTGTACTGTAGGCGTCACCTGACATGAGAATCATATGTAAGTTGACTGGGGTTGAATTCCGTGATGTATGTAGTACAATTTTACTTGGTTCTTTCCACAGAAATAGCTGTATGTCTAACTGAAACTAGCCATATGGGGAAAGAAAAGACTATTGAAACGCATTTTTGCATGGAATGACGGTTGGAGAATTTGACCTCGAATGCTTCCATTGTACTCGTTTTGGGTGATAAATTTCACGGTTGGTGTACACAGCAGGAAAACTTACAATGACCCAGACCTCTGTAATGTTCTTATATGCACCTCAATTTGGATTTAAGACAGGCTTGAGAAATGCCAAACTGTTTTTTTATTTTATAGTAGCTCACACACCAGCTATAGTTTCTTTAGTGACTTCATTGTTCTTATGTGTAATTATGAGGAACATTATTACTGTCACAGACTAATGAGCAAACCTGAGGTGATCTGTCCAAAGTAGTTTAAATCACTCACCAAATCTGTTCCCCATGATCATGTATTCTTTAGTGCTCCTGAAATGTTTAGTGTAGGAAATAGTGAGTCGGAAACAGCTGTTATGGCACAATCTCAGATCTTTATCATTGCCAACAGCTATATCATTAAGACATTGTTTGTGCTTTTAAATTTGATCATTTGATCCATAATAAAAAGTCATAATGAGTGTACGACTGAAATATGATGAAAAAAGGCATACCTGATTAGTGTAATATTAACAATTCTGCTGCGAGTTTGCATTTAACCTGTGACTGGTGTTGCCAGCTTTCTAAAATTAATTAATTAATTCATCACTCTTAAGTAGATGCTTAACCCAAGTCATGGCCAGGATGAACTCATCGCCTGTCCTGGGAACACTGTGTAGAAAGAAAAAAGCCTGTGCTGGGAACACTGTGTAGGGGGAAAAAAAGCCTGTCCTGGGAACACTGAGTGGTAGAAATGCACCCCATCACAGGGCAGCATGCACACATTGCATTCATTCCTAAAACTGTTTATCATAGCCAATCCATCTATCTGTTTTTTTATAGAGTGGGCAGGAAACCCAGAGGAAACCCATATTCATTCAACTGATTTATGGGCACTAGAACAAGGTTATGCAAAGTTTTGCATATTCAGAGTTTTATGCTTTTCCGCTGCATGTATTTGTAGCTAAGACACCGAACATAAAAATAAAATAAAAGAAATAAGAGCATAAAAGCCTCATGCTGGCCTTTTCAATGAAATAATGTCTAGTCAGGTCATGAAGTATTATATAAAATGCTTATGCTTGCACAATATTAAAATTAATGCTTCATCTATTTGATTTTTAAGTGCTGCAATAGAAGAGACAGCTACAGCTAGATTTTGGCTTACGAAATGTATTCGTGCACAGATCAATTTGCAGTGCAAAACTGCTGATTAGGGGGAATTTCACTGAAATTAATTACATTTTGCTTCAAACATTTTACTCACTGAAAAATGATTACTGAGCCTTTGTGTTAAGCAGTACATCTATAGGTGCTTGAAAAAAGCTACAAACGGAAGATTAGCGTATGGATAATGTGTACATTATAGAGAAATGTGTACAAAAAACTTTTCCCTTTAGCATCTTTCTGCCTTAAGTGCAGAGAGCATAACATATTCCTCCTGATGGTCCAATTAGTCACAGTGGTAAGGTTGCACTTTTGTGCATGTTAGCCTGTGTGGGGTGAGGTGGTTTTTAGGACACGGTCGGCTGAATCTTTATTACATCCACGGGATGGCCAGTGTGATTGTGACAACCATTGTACAACAATGACCTTCGTCTAACCCCAGTCTGTGGGTCTCTGTATAAAGGTGTGCCTCCTCCATGGTGAGGCCCTACGCCGCTGCTCTTACATCAGGAACTTTGAAATGCAGTTTAAGATAATCAGTAGATGACCTGGGCATGCAGCTGGTTTTCCCGCTTCCCACAGGATGTACTAGAGAGTTATAACAAGATGTCTCTGGCTTGATGCCCTATTATCGTTTATCCTCCACAGTAACTTTCCATTGTTATCGGCAGGAGCTCATCTCCAGCTCAGTACTTCACTTTCCATTTGCACCTTGTGGCTCTGCTTTCTCTTTTTGTCCCATGCTTTTCTATTTTTTTTTCCTTTCATGGCTGTGATCTATTATCTGTCCATCACTGGAAAACATTGATATGGGAAATCTGGACTAATGACAATGTCTGATATTTAACGTGTACATTCAGCACTGTGCAAAAGTCTTATGCACCCTATAATTTGTATACAATTTGTTCTACATGTTTATTTTTTGACTATTTCTGCATTATTGAGTCAGTACAAAAACTTGAGAATTTCCTTTTTTTTTCAATCAATTTTCAGATTTCTTTTTTATTACAATACTGTTCAGTCCTAAAATGATTATGTATTAAACACTGAACCTGAAATAGACTAAAACAGTGCCACATCTTGCTTGCTAATTTGTCTTTCATGGTGCAGGCAATTTGCTTAAATGTTAACCCTTTCGATTCTAACAGTTTCTGGTAATAATTATTTTTTTTATAATTTGTCAATGTTTTTGTTTTGCCCTGTTTTATTTCAGCACCTATCCAACTCTCATCTGTTCCTAATCTCTTACTCTCTGATTCAATAATCTGTTGTTTCTCCAATCTCAGGGAGTGTGCTCGCGCGCTCTCTCTCTCTCTCTCTCTCTCTCTCTCTCTCTTCTTTTTTCTCTTCCTCTCTATCTTGCTCTCTCTCTGTGCTGATGGGAAGCAGCAGACAGCAGGCTGGCTGCTAAGAGGTGTTGCCAGGCAGAGCACTCAAGAGGCAATAGAGGGAGGGAGGAGGTAGAACAGAGAGAGACTGAGAGGAAGAGAAGTGTGTGTGTGCGGTTTGTACGAGGGGGAGGGGGAGAGCTGGCAGGCAGCCTGACTAGAGAGCCATACAAGCTTCCCATATTAAAAAGAGAGGGGTCAGATAATAAGCCCTGCACCCAGCCCCTCCTCTAATCCACATCCCTTCTACATCCTTTCAAATCCTACTGTTTATACCTCAGATTCTTCCAGCAGCTTTATAATCTACCCAGGGTTTCTCACAGTCAGATGAAGAACACCAACAAAGCATGATACAGTAATTTTTAATGGGTGTTTATTGCTGAAGAACCTGTTAGTTTGGAAGAGGTCATGCATAGAAGGATATTGGTAAGTGATGCCTTAAGATCCACAAGAACATGACATGTTGGAAAGTTAAATGCAAATATATTATTGGTTATAATGATTAACTTGTACTGTATGTCAGTATAAAGTACATTCCTGTCTTGGATCACCAAAAAAGTCTGTCTCTCAAGAAAATGGTGTTATGTCAACGGGTAAAGCTTCTTAAAGCGTTTTTTCTTTAAACTGTTAAAGGTTC
>JAOVVB010000037.1:23162814-23181622 GCA_028570985.1 Heterobranchus longifilis | reverse complement strand
AATGTACTGTAATGTAATGTAAGAGCGACTCTGTGTTGTGGATGCACATAACATTTGACTTTGATTTTTATTAACTTCTTAATTGCTATTTAGAAATGATTGAAAGCCATGGGTAAAAAATATCAGCATCTATGGCCCAAAGCCAGCCTTCCTCTATTGCTACATCATTAGTTAATCCACAGTCTGCAGTTTTTCCAAAAATGGCATCTTACATTTGAGTTTAATGATCGTTCCTTTTACATTTTTTTAAGAGAACAGTTGTAAAGCTGGTCCACTTAAATTTTTTTTTTTAAAATGACATAGATGTATACAAAACAGTCAGCACTGAAAGACCATGGTGCTAGAAACAGTACTTTGAGGCATGTGTGGGTGTCATTGTAACTGGTCCATTAGTTAACTTTTAATCCAGATAGAAACACTAGCAACAGTACAGCATTTACAGAAGTATCGGGACCAAAAAATTATTATTTTGAAAGACTAAATCACTTGACCTGAACACCACCGAGTGTGTGTTTCACTGAAAATAGTTGAAAAACATCACAAAAGAACAAAAAGTACATCACAAAATACATACATGTGCACATATCTGACAATGATGGTTTTTGCCTGCCTGATTATGATTAAGATTATTATGAAGATATGATGGATGATGGGGGGCCAGCTAGTGATCTAACAGACCGTATTTAATATTAGTGTCTGATTATCTTATTTATGCCTCACCTACACCTCAGTTAAACACACATGGGTTGTATATATATGCTTGTCAAATGCTGTGTGAAAATATGTACATCTGACCCTCACTGTATGCAACTCCCTTTCTGGTCAGCAAAGTCTCACAAAAAAACAGGTCTGAGAATTTGCACTGAAGCCTATAAAACATTTTACATGAAAAACAGCTTAACGTCTATAGTAAAGAGAAAGCTGAATATGACAATGTCTTATAAACAATGGCTGTCCACTTTAATTGGAACACAGGTCATTTATGAGGTTATCCAGTCCTCTAAACCGATCATGTGGCAGCAACACAATGTATGAAATCATGTGGATACAGGTCAAGAGCTATAGTTGTAATGTTCCCATCAACCAACAGAGTGAGGGAAATGTGATTGTTATGGCTTTAACTGTGGCATGGTGGTTGGTGCCAGGGCTGATTTGAGTATTTCAGAAACTGCTGAGCTCTTGGATTTTTCATCCATAAACCTTCTGTCTAATGTTCACAGAGGATGGTGAGGAAAAACAAAAACAGTGCTTTTGTTGAAATGTCTAAGAGAGGTCAGAGGAAAATTGGCAAATTTTCAAGGTCAGAAAGGTTATAGTAACTGAAATACAGATTTGCAGAAACTGGACAGTTGAAGTTTATCAGAGAGAAATCACCTGGCCTTTTTTCACTCCTCAACTGTCTGGAGTCTCTGCCCATGATGGCCTCAGAGTTTTGTTCATGACTGACATGAGTGAAACTGGATGTGGTCTTCTGCTTTTGTAGTCCATCCACTTCAAGGTTTGATGGGTTGATTTTTGGAGATGCTTTTCTGTTCACCATGGTTGTAAGGTTGTAAAGTATGACATCTCATACTAATAACCAAGCCATGCTTAAAGTCTCAGACATCACACCATGGCCTTATTTAGATCTCCTGATTCATGAACGGCAAAAAAAAAAAAAAAATCACCGGATTCAGAAATCCTCCTCTATATGCTTATGCGACCTGAATGTTCCAGAAGCACAGAGAGAGAGAGAGAGATTTACAGACTTTACCATGACTTTAGGTTATAGTGAGCTAATACAAGCTCATTGCTGTTCATGCTTAAGTATATTTGAAAACAGGCACTAGTCTGAAAAAAAATATATAGAATTTAAATGGATGATTTTATTTCTGCTGGAGAAATATTTTACACAGGGTAGCTCTACTTTCACTTAAGTACAGGTTTTGTGTGATTCGATCACCACTGCTCGTTGGATAGCTGCACACAGCCAGGCACTGTATACATGTTTTAATTAAAGTGGCCACTGAATGTATATATAAACCCTATTTCCATTTTTTTCTTTGTTTTTTCACAGAATCAGTGGCACTCTGAAAATAACTTTATTCATGAAAATTCAGTATGAGTTAAAGGGGTAATATCCATGACCAAATAAGGTCAAAAATAGCAGAAGTCAGAACAAAGGATTTTCTATAGAGTGTAAATTTGCCTTTGGATGCCTTATTTGTTAAAAACAACATTACTACATAACATCAACTTCAAGAAGCCTTGTTATTAATAAGGTAACAAGAAGTGAAAAGGATCAGTAACCAGTGATAAGGAAAATGGAACAGTAGAAAGAACAAAGAAAGTAGAAACAGGATAACTAAGTAAAACATACAGTGTAAACCCTGCAATTTTCTTTCATTTGTTTTAAATTCTTTGACTTCTATATTATCAGGTTTTCAAACTACATTTTAAAGAAATGAGCAGAAGTGTTAATGAACTGATGCAGAAAAATGTTGACATGTAGCATAAAGTTATAGATGATTTAGGTGGCTAGGAGGGATTACGTGCAAACATAGAAGCAAATCACAACCTTCAGAAGAACTGACAAAGAGTCACCCTAAATACTGTCCAAAATGTTTGGTTTATTAATTCAATTTAATTTTATTTGTATAGATCTTTTACCAATTTTCATTGTCGCAAAGCAGCTTTACACAATTATAAGAAAATTATGGAAAATTTTATGAAATGGGAAAAATATGTATGAATCTAAATGCTTAGATAGTCCCTGATCAGCAAGCCGAGGGCAGAGGAAGAAACTTTGAGAGGAACCAAACCCAGCAGGGAACCCATCCTCATTTGGGTGATAATGGATAGGAGGGATTGTTTTGCAGTCATACTGTGCGTTTTCTGCTCTTTATAGTAACCTTTTTATGTAAAAAGGAAAAAAAGGAAATTGAACTTAATTGCATTATAGCATTTTCCTACATATGTATAAGACTTTTGCACCGTACTATATGTGATCTGACAGCTGTTCTTCATAGTGTGAAATGCCATGTGATTGTGGGCGTCCAGCTTCTGTCATATGAGCAAACTTCATGCTGCAGTTCTCAGGTACACATAAAAGAGCCTGTGCCCTTATGCAGCTCTATAGGACACAAGCTCACAGATTAAACATTAATGATTTTAGTTTGGCCCAGTCTCATGTACAGTGACCTCGGTGGTTGTTGCAATGCATAGCGGCGCTCATGCCTGTTGCTTAATGGAAGGCACTTGTTTGGGAAATTCCATTTACCAGAACATTTTTCTCTACTCAACGCCTAGGGCATGAAAAAAAAAGCTCCGTCAGCCATTTCACTCTTTTCCTGCTGCTTATTCCCTCTCACATTTCCATCAATCTACTTGTCCGCTTTTTTTCTATGTAGGCAGGCCAAGTCTTCAGGGGCTGAAACTAATGAGCTGCGGTGGGGTTACAGTTGCACAGTGCAGCTGCAACTGTGGCAGCTTGGGCACAGTCCCATGTCATATTTCCATAACGGTGTTATTAAACAGTGATCACTCATTTATTAATGACTGATACAAACACACAGTCATAGAAGCAGCATTAATTGATGTTAAGATGTGCTACACATTTGCAGGGCATTTTTAGGGTGGGGTGCAAGGTGGATAAAGTGTTATTTTAAGTCAACCGTGCTGGTGGAATGTTAGCACAGGCCTGCCAAATTCTTCATCTCCTCAAGTGTGCATGGCTTTTAGACAGCGAACAACACCAACAGATGGTGAAGGAAAAGAATGAATGTGTATGTAGTGTTTGGTGTACATTACTTGGTGTTTAATACCGTTCGTTTTGTTTGGTTTAAGCCACACAGTGACTAATCATTCATGCATAAACACACCTAACTAAAGGCATGAACCGGTGAGAAACGGGTGCAGATAAAGACCGATGATCAGTCTGGTGATTAGGTTACTGGTAATGCTGAATGCTGAGTGGTTGGAACAGATGAGAGGGGAAATGAGGTTGCTGTTAATGTTATTAAATAAACAACAAATTTGAACCAATAATAAGTCATGTAAAATCATTTACATTTTCATGAATGTTTAAAAACAGCATGTTCATTTTCATCAGTTTGTAATTATGATGACCATAACTAGTTATAGAATATAGATTTGACACTTTATTTTAAGCCTGTTTAATATTCTAGGGTCAAAAATTTCAGCCTTTTTTCTGGTTTTGACCAAAACCGAAAAGATCCCTTCTTAGCACACACTATTTGGTGGCATCTTATATGCTTATATGAGTCAAAAGCACATGTGAATGTGGGAAGGGGTGCAAGCTTCCAGCAAGTGTTGGCTAATATCAGAGAGTTCAAAACACCTGCACAAATCATTCCAGGGTTATGTGTGTGACTCATATCCTGTTTTATCAAGGAGAAGAAGCTCTTTGGTGTGTTTTTGAGTGATAACCTGTACTCGTGTACTCCGAGGTTGGCAGGTCTGGTAATATAATATAATTGGCATGAATGTCACTTGTATTCATGTCAGGGTAATATCATGTAGGGATAATAATATTATTATATACAAACCTGGTACAATGCTTCACAGGTACAACACTTTCTTGACAATCTTTCTTCGACTATGTAAGTTGATATTAGCATGCTAGCATGCTTTTTATGCAGTAAAATTAGTCAATTACTTTTTTTTGCAAATACTTCCAGAAGCAGTGCCTCTTTCTTAATTTGTGAAATAATAATTTTTTTTTATTGTTTTCTTATTCATGTTTTCTTGTGGCATTGCAACAAGGATGCATTGGCTGTAAATGAGAGTTTGCAATTTGTATAAGACTATATGTCTAGCCTTTTAGAGTAAGTCAAAATGAGTGTTATAAGCATTGATGTGAGAATGTTTATTTATTTATTTATTTATTCAGGGTTTTTTTTTAGACCTTCCTCCCTGTCTGTCTGTCCACAGTTACCTAGATAGTTTAGATAGGATTGGTGCGGCAGACTACCAGCCCACGGAACAGGACATTCTAAGAACCCGAGTGAAGACAACTGGTATCGTCGAGACCCACTTCACCTTCAAGAACCTGCACTTCAGGTGTGTTTCTCTTTCTGTCTGTTGGATAGTCTAGATCTGTTAAAAATACCATAAAATTCAGTGGTTAAACTATTAAATGCTGACACTGTCCTATTTGCACACTCCTAAACCTCTGGTGAGCAGACTAATTTGTATAATGTCATTTTTCTGTTTTTCCTGAGGGAAAACCAATAATGAAAGCATGTGAGAGTAACAACCTGGAAACTACACACTTGTGTTTAGAAGATCTTGTTACACTTGAACTGATTCAATCCTGGGTTTCCTTATATAGTTCATTATAAACCTCCCAACACAGCACTATAAGTAAAGTACATCACTACAAAGCCAGCTGTCTATGTCTAAGTCTTAATCTTGGGCCTGAGACAAAATTATATTTGGTCTAAAATATTTTGGTATGGTAATTGGATAAATTCATGAACTTCTGAAGCGGTGGCATAAAGGCCCCAAAACACTGTTAAGAGTGCTCATGGGTATTTTTATGTAAATTATAATTTAGTAAATTTAAATGTTCAACACTACATGGCAGAAAAACATCATACTATATGGTCAAAGGTGTCCTTGTTAAGATTGGCACGTTTTTAGTCTTTAAGGGTTTTCTATAGTTTTGCCTTGGCTTTGAGAGAAATCATTACAATGCTGTTGTATGTACTGTAAGCGTGGTTTCCGCAGTTGTTTAATTGGATAGGAAGTCGTCGTTCATAGTAACACAGGATTCATTTCAACTTACACTGTCCGTAGCAATGTATGAAAACAGGCTACATATACGGATTACTTTTCAGAGAACTGGCATGTGTTGGTTCTCTGTAAGACGTGCAAGTGCTTATTCGGCCTATATATAACAGATCACTCTTATGTTAATTGACATTTAGAACTCAGTCTTATAGCAATGTCGTTAAACTTTATTAACTCTTGTTCCCCTTTACTTAAAACAGGCCATTAACCTGAGCACTCAAAATGGATATATCATTGTATACATATAACTGTTTTGGAGGTTTGTATGCGTTTAATATAGAATTACATATCTATATACGAATCAGCCTTAAGATTAAAATCAACTGCCTATTATAGAGTAGGTTTGCCGTGTGCTGCCAAAACAGCTCCGACCCGCTAGGGGATGGACTCCACAAGAGCTCTGAAGGTGTGCTGTAGTATTTGTCACCATAACATTAGCAGCAGATTTTTTAAAGTCTTTTAAAGTTGAAAGGATTGTCCTGCACATCCAGAGATGCTTGATCAGAATTAGATCTGGGAAATTTGGAGGCCAAATCAGCAACTTGAAGTCTTCAAATATTTCTCAAACCATTCCTGAACAATTTTTAAGTGTTTTTGAAAGAGGCCCTCTAGCAATAAGGAATTCCAATAAATGGATGTACTTGGTCTGCAACAATGTTTAGGTAGGTGTTCAAAGTAATATCTACTTGCCAAGATCCAAGGTTTCCCAGCAAAACATTGTCCACAGCATCACATTCCCTCAGTCAGTTTGCTTTCTTCCCGTAGTGAAATCTTTGTACCATCACTTCCTCAGGTAAGCGACGTGCACACAACCGTCAATCAGCATCGTGTAAAAATAAATGATTTTTCACACCAGACTACCTTCTACCATTGCTCAGTGGTTCAGTTCTGATGCTCATGTCAGCACCATACACAGCAATGTGTGTTCTGACACCTTTTTTTATCATAGCCAGCATTAACTTTTTCAGCAACTTTTTCAGTTTGTGTTACTTTTCACAGTTTGGACATTTGATAATATATTGGCACTCTTATGTCTTAAAGAAAGCATGCACAAAAATATTCTCTGTCAGTTTGTTATACTTTTTGCAACTATTGCACATTGTTTGGTTATATTATTTTATACTGTAAGAACATGCCATCATATAAAATTGTAATTGAGACTATAGGTTTGTCCCAACCAGGATATTTTGGTGGTGTTTGCTGTTGAACACATGCCTGCTCTGTAACTCAAAGCCTTAACCACTGTGCCACCACACCAAGCGCTACTAACCCACAATGATTCAACTTATTACACCACCAAATTAATTAAACAATTGTATTGAATCAGTGCAAGCTAGTTTGCTTTATTTGTTGTGAATTTGTGGTTAAGTTTCAGTTACAGTTTGGTAGGTTGTGTGTTCAAATCCTCATTTGTATCCTACATCAGCATGAGTAAATGTACCACATCATGTTTTTTTTTTGTACCATGTAAGATGTTACAGTACTTTTTATTACAGTACTACAGTCTAATATATTTTATTGAATTGTATTTCAATTTGACTCCCTGATTTTACACGTGTGATCATCTCTATGAACTGTAGATTGTATAAACGGTAGAATTTGAGAATTACTAAATATTAATATACCATTTGTATTATATAGATATTTAGAAATATTTTACTAAAATGGTGTGGAAATTATTTTATTTAGGTCAGGTCGTATTTTTGTATTAATCTGCAAAGTTAAGTTTGTTAAAGAGCCAGTTTAACAAATACAGTGATAAATGCTTTCAGTCTGCCTAAAGATATCTTGCTATGTTTAATTCCCTCATGCCTTTATCAATAGCTGAATAGCTGTGCCAAAGGAAACTGAACATACAATAAGCCACAGTATTCACAATATTAGTTTGTAATCAGATACTGACCGTCAAAATGCTTACGAATCTTTTACACCATCACATCATCATCAACCTCATCATCATCAAGACATATGAGCGTGCTGTGTAAACACTGTAGACATTTCACCAGACAAATTTCAAAACATTTATACGATCTAATAATAAAAAGACATTTCTAATGAAATGTATTAAACCGAAACAAAACAAGTCAGTTGAGTGATGAGAGGATGTTGTGAGTGCTGATGAGAGAAGAGACTGATGTGGATTCTTCCTTAATGTTCAGGAGTAATAATGTTTGATTAATACTGGTTGGGGGTCTTTCAGTGCAGTTGGAATAAAATCTTTAAATGCTACCCCTTTACCAAAGAGCAACACATTCTGCGTTAGAAAATCATAGTTTAAGAGATTTATATGTTTATAAGTAAAGGATAGTGAATTATTAATAGTTTATTAGTAATCCCAAAACAGAGAGGCAACACTGCTCGGTTCAGCAGAACTTCACTAAAACTAAAATCTATTTAAATCATCCAATAGTTTCTGATGAAGTGTGGCAGCTTGCAGAGCACATAAAATTTGCCTTATGACCACCCATATTTGGTGCATGCACACACACACACACACACACACACAGACACAAACACACGCACACAGCTTTTCAATGCCATGCTTAAGTACATGGAATTAGATGATGATTCCTTTTTAATTTTGATTTGTGGTGCAGTCGCTGAGATTATCACCCATATAGATACTTGCATAAAGATATTTGATGATCACAGATAACCGATGACATTATTAACCTTTGCTAGAGTGTACCTACGTCTGCCTTGCTCTCCATGCTCTTGTCTGTTTCTTCACACACACAGTTTTTAGTTCTCTCTCTTACTCTCTCTCTCTCTCTCTCTCATCTAGTTAATCAAGCTTTAAATATGGACTAGACCGAAATAAATCTGTTAATTTATGCAAAGGCTGTTGCATGTCACAAAAGGCTCACTGCATCTCTTAAATGTTGAAATTTAGCCCTGCATTTGGTGCAGAGCTCTGCTTATTGTACAGTATGATCTCCACTCAGATACAGGAGTTCATAAGTTTGTAACATTCATTAGTATGATATTGATAAAGTTATAAAAAGCTGTTATTGGAAACAAAATCTGTTAGGATCTAATTACACAAAACTCAATTTGACATCTCAAATAAATATCTGTTAAACAGTGTCTTATTAGAAGTGTAAAACTCATTTCAGAATTGCTTTCTTAATCTGCTGGTTGAAACTTGAGTTAGATACCTAGTTACATACATAATTAGATTAATAACACTCATCATATAATTATGAAACCCTTGATAAATCAGTCACATTTATGTGGCAGACGCGATATCCCTGCAATTGTTTATGATAAGATGACATATTTACAGAATATGCAGTATGTACAGTAGTTGTTGTAAGTGGATGTGAGATTATGTTGTGTCCTATCCTCACAGGCTGTTTGATGTGGGAGGTCAAAGATCAGAAAGGAAGAAGTGGATCCACTGCTTTGAGGATGTGACTGCCATCATCTTCTGCGTGGCTTTAAGTGGTTATGACCAGGTGCTGCATGAAGATGAGACCACGGTGAGAGAGATTCCTTATCCACAGACTCCCCTACCATGCTCCACTAGACACATACAAATACAAATTCTGCTCTTCCTACTTACCTGTTTTACAAAAAAGACTTTAAACATAATAAAAAAAACACTATATACACAATAAACAAACACACACACACGCACCATGAATTTTGCACACAGATATATAAAAAAATATATATATTACTTACCTTGTGATAACATTCTAGAGTTTAAAATTCCTTGCTATCACATGCCATGGTGCCATTCCAATGCATTCAATTGAATACAGAAGTCAGAAATGACCATATGGAAACATGCAGTAAACGTACGACACACATACTGTAAAACTCTGTCACTCCACCTCAATCTCTTGAGCATGTTCAGAAAATTCCTAGCCCATGCCAACCAAGTGCAGATCCTTACAGGTCACCCAGATGTACCCTGGTAAGCCACGATACAACACGCTTTGTAAATTCTGATATCCTGATAGTGCATGCAAAATCTCATTTACATAATTCTTTCTCCCCAGATTTTATGTGATAGTATTTATTTTTTGGAAAACTCTAGCAATATGGCCTTTATGATATTTATTTTCACATGCAAATTATTATTTATAGCGCCTGATAAGAATGTGACAATATGCAAACATTCGCAGATATTTGAATGATTAAAAGTTTATTAAGCACACTTAAATAAATAAGCACATTTGCTATATTATTCCAAATCAGAAACACAACTAAAACTTTCTCTGTTAGTTTCACCCTGCATATAGTGTAATATACAAACCAAAAAGAAACCATAATTACACAAGTGGTGTGTAGGAGAGGATAGCACTGCAGTGCTACAGTGGTACATAAATGATAAATATAAATATACATAACCAGGTTAAATCTTACTTTGTGATTATGAGATATCCAGCATTTATTTTATTATTTTGTTCTTTAGTCCAGATATCTAAAACAAACCGTGTTTGTTCAGCATTTCAGCACGTCCTTTGACCTGGTTTGTGTCTCACAAATCAAAATACATACCAGTGTTCAGGTCACTTCCTGCAGCTGGGTCAAATCAGAGTGTAACCATGTGCTCAATGTGCTTGTAGCACACAAGATTTCAGTACACAGGACCTCTCTCAAGTGATCTCAGAAATGTTATTTTAGTCACGCACTAGGGTTTGAAATTTAATGGATCAAATTCTGTATACATGGAAACACTTAATTATATACTGCCTTGACTGAATCTGTACAGAATCATCTTCAGATTTCAAAACAGACAAAGGAGGAAAAAACAACACCCAGGTTTTAATAACTGAAAAATAAAATGAAAAAAATAAATAAATAAATCTGTCATTATCACTGAGCGTTTTCTCTCCAATGAAGGCGTTAAGTATACATGGAGTTTAAAATTCAGTCAGTTTTCCTGTAGTCTGGAAACTCAATTTATATTTATTGCCATCTATTTGAGAAAGAACACAGATTGATTGTGTCAAAGGTGCACAAGTCTTAAACTCATCCAGGCGCACATTTCACTGACAGAACATCATAATAATTTAATGACTTCTGCTGCTTAAGAAGGAAAAAAAAAACACCTGAATTATGGCCTGATGGATCATAGCATATATCTGTCCATTAGTCCTAATGCAGGCTGTATTAAAGCAGTGGATAGAAGCAAACACCTTGCATGAGATGGAAGCATCCATTATAAATCATGGTTATTTATGCAGAGATGAAAATGGGCGTGGACAAACATCACACATACTTACCTGCTCACATTTTGCTCTTTTTATTTTATTTCACTTTCTGTATGTACGTGGTCCCTGGCTGCCTTCACAATCTTGTTCTTTTTCATTATTTTCTCTTGCTTTAGAACACAAATGTATGCACTCAGATACACAGCTCCTTGTACTAACGCTGTACTCTCTTCTGTATACGAAGTGCACGAGACTGTGTGACTTTTGTGCTGTTTCTCTCTGGAACTGTGCTGTTCCTCACACTTTGGTGACTGGATCTGCTTACGCCGTTTTTCAACCCAACCAAGCGGAGTGTGTGTATAGCTGTGAGTGTGTATGCGTAGGTGTGAATGGGTGGGTCAGGGCTGTTGTGAAATGACGCCTGTCTGGTTGCGCTGATCTTCCTAAGTGTCCTCGTGCCACCTCCTCTGCGTGTGCGTGTCTTCCTCCGACCATCCCAGCTCCTCTTCTGCCGTCTCTCACCGCGGCTCTGCTATCTAACCAATCATCAAACGCTAAAAAGCAAAACTGGCTCTTCAGATGGCCCATCCACAAGAACATAAGTGCAGGTATGAACCTCACCCCCATTCCCCCCACCTCCAACTGCCACTGGCAAAGAGCAATGTAAAGACTGAAAGCAGCACCTTTTTTTTTTTTTTTTACCTTGTGTGCATATCCTGTTTGTGTTGGCGCATTCTGTTCACTGTGGTCCCTGTTAAAATGGAAAAAGGAAACGATTAATGTTTTATCCATAGATGATTGATTACTGCTGCTGCTCTAAATCAAATGTTAGCTGGATATAAGTTATGTCCTCACTCATTTCTCCCATGCCGCTGAAATTTTGGTCAGTTTCCAGTGATCATTCATCTGATAATTGTACAATTCAGGAACATATACTTAACATAGACACACATGCTGGAGAAATAATTACTGTAAATGCTCCCACTCTGTCCTCATTATGCTAACATTATAATGCATCACTTTGCCTGGGGATGGGGCTTTCTCCTTAATTAATTCACATGCAAACTGAAACAGGTCCTTATTTCTCTGATTTTCTTCCTTTTCTTTCTCTGCTTATACTGCTGCAAAGAGTATACAAATAATGCCATTTTCTGATGATTGTTTCTATTAATAATTATCTCATGTGATTTTTTTCGTGAGTGTGTGTGTGTGTATGAATGCATGACTCTGAGCAGACAGTCTGACGCCTTGTTTTTTATTCCACAGAATCGCATGCACGAGTCTTTGAAGCTGTTTGACAGCATCTGCAACAACAAATGGTTTACAAACACCTCCATCATTCTTTTCCTTAACAAGAAGGACATATTTGAGGAGAAAATAAAGAAATCACCCTTAACTATCTGCTTCCCTGAATACACAGGTAAAATTGCCACCCTGACAACATGCTGTTTTCAGTCGAGTGCAAACAAGATTTCTAGAAAAGGAAAAGAACATAGGAGTCAATTGGTTGGTAGAAGTAGAATAAAAAAAAAAAACAACAGAGAGAGTGTGGTGGCAAATAACTATGACTAAACTTTTAGCAATTTTTTGTTCCGATGGATACAGTTAACTTTTAGCTGTAGTCATCATTTTAGCTGTAGCTCCTTTTTCAGCTCAGTTTATGCAGCTGAGTCCAGTGCCCATTCTGCTTATCCATTTTCACCGTACACAAGCTCCTACTCACTTATCTCGCCACAGCATTAGTGTACTACTATATTTCATCAGACAGCCAACAATGTCAGGCCTTCAGTCTATTACATGAACACTGTGGGAACTGAATTTAACAGACTGTAATTTAATTACATCCCTTTGTTTCCCCTGCACTGCTTTTATGCTACAATTTCGTATTTAATTCGTCCAAACTTCTCCTCCTTTGCTGTCCACTATTGTATTTGGAAACCTCCTACGATCCTTCTACCACTTCCGCTCTTCTCCATCACTTCATTCTGTGCTGTTCCACTCTTCCTTTCTGCTTTATGTTGCTCTTCAGGACCAGACATGTTCCTGGAGGCAGTGGCTTACATCCAGTCACTGTACGAAAGCAAGAACAAGTCCTTCAATAAGGAGGTGTACGCCCACACCACCTGCGCCACCGACACCAACAACATCCAGTTCGTCTTTGACGCTGTCACTGATGTCATCATCGCCAACAATTTGCGTTTCTGTGGTCTTTATTGAGCCAAGATCTGTTATATACACCCTTGTATTGCTCTCTTTGTCTAGCTCTCCATTGGTGGACTAAAGAATGAAAGCTGACCAAAGAGCTTCCTCTTCAGGCATGAACAAGAGGAATTAAAATCCCAGCTATTGCTGTAAACACAGGTGGAAGTGAATTCTCACATCACATTCTCACATTAAATTGTGTTTATTAAATGTTTAAACAAGCTGGTACAGGGAAGATATAGCAGTTGAATTAATTTAAATACCCAGCTACCTTTATCCAGTAAATGTAACCCACTCTGTCCCCATAAGAATTTCAATCTTAAAATTATATTCATTATTATTTAAAGGCCAAATTAATGAAGTCAGTTATGGTAAAATCATTTGCTGTCTTGAAGTATTTTCCTTCAACTCTTTTTAAAACACAAAGCATTTTATAGCATTGGTTGCCATAAATGGGCATTATTGCTGTACCATGTGTATATTCCATTCTTATGAGACCATCTCATATTTACAGTGCCATAGATAAGAATTTTATATATTATCAAGACTTGAATTTTAAGAAAACTCATTAACTAAATGCCATTAAAAGTTCCTCACAAGAAATGATGCCTTGAGCAGCTTTACTGCAGAAATAGCACCCTATCTGCTTTTAGAGTTACAATCTCAGAGTATGCAGTCAGATTGTAGACTATACCAGTCTTTAACCTCGTTGCTGATTTGTATGTATTATTCTTATGAAACTAGAAACGCTAAAAGTACAAGGTCTTATTTCGATTGTGGTAATGAAGGTACAATGGGTATGTACTGTATTTAAAGATAATAATAATAAAAAAAACATTTTTACATTACCTTAAATTGTTCATGGTGTATATAGTCAAACTGTAATGTTGATTTGATTTATTCAGTAGATCAGAGATATGTCAGACACTTAAGATTAATTAATTAGGAATGATCAAACCACTTGTGTCATCTTTTTTTAATTAACTGTCTGGTATTGTTGTGCTTTCAGCTTACGCATCCAGAGCAGTCAGTGTGCGTTGCCCGTCTGTGTACAGTTTAATCATAGTGTCAGAATGGCTCAGCTAGTACGCCTCAAGTTGTTAGCTGTTTATTTTGGCCCTGCTCTATAATTTAGCTTTCTGATTACCCCCAATCAATCTCTTTTTTTCATCTCTTCCTGCCCACAAATCTGATATCCTTTCCCATCTCTTATCACATTTCCAAGAGAAATACAGCTTCACTGAGAATCAGCAAGTATTTTTAACATTGCTTAGACTGGCTAGCAGGAACAGCACATGGTCATTTGTAGTAAAAGGAGGGTGTCACTGAGAATCGCAATTTAATTAGAAAGAGAAGTGCTGTTGTAGCTACAGACAGATTGCACTACTCTTTTTGACATTTACTTAATTAGGACTGTTTGAGAAAGTGGAATACTGGATTAAAAGACACTCAGCACATACAGAGACTTCTGTACCTATTATAGGCATGGATGTATGTCAAGCTACTGTAGGTAGCTGTTTCACTAATGGATGGCCCAAGAGCTATATTTGCCATAAATGTTTCGTGTCCTAATTTTCCCTTTACTTCTTTATTGTACAGCACCACTGGGAGTATCATCACTGGGTCACCTTATGGAACTTAACTGTAGCATTTAGTAAATCTTTAGTAGTCATTTGTTCCATATGCTGGAAATTCTGAAACTAAAACAGCAGCACATCAGGGTAGTTGCACTGCAGTGATACTCATAAATTATATTTGGTGCGTAAAGTATTATTATTAATATTAACTGGCAATGCTATGACCTAGAGACAGCACTTTTTCCACTGATGATGGGAAGAGTCTTTAGATGAAGTTTCATGGTAGGATGTTCTACTGGCGATGATGCAAGCTTCTCCTGCTGTTTAAGTGTGTGTATAAACACTGGCTTAGTGACAGATCAGCATTGAAATCTGAATCTAAGCTCTTAGCATCTCAGCTGGAAGGTTATTATGTATTTTTTTGCCAACTGAAATACTGCAACACACCCTCTTATCCATCCAAATGTGAATGCTTTTTCACATTGACACAGACCTTCTCAGCTATCTGTTTTCTTTTTTTTTCTGACTGTTACTCTTCCAAAAATGCTTTATGAGTATGGCCTTAAATCTAGCCTTTCCACCAGAGTAATGGTCCATAAGCTTTGTGCTGCTGGTCAGGTGAATGATCGGCTTGTGCGGCCATAGTGAAAAAGAAATTGTTGTACTGGTCCAGAGACTTATGGGAAATGAAGTTTTTGGGCATGTAAAGAGATTTGTGGGTAATTCAATCAATGCACATTGAGTGACTAACGGCTGATTGTTCCTGTGGTTTTATATGGGCTACAACAGCTGGTACTGTGGCCGGACTGCTGTCAGCATGGGCTCTGATGTATGCTTGGCTAGAAATAATCCATTTGACATCATGTTACCTGCTGGAAAAGGTTTTATAGCCAATAAAAGAATGCTGGTGGAGAATCTTGAAAGGGAACTGCAAAAGAAAGTCAGTAAGTGTCCTGACTTTATGCTTGCATAGGATGTTTAAATATCTTTCATATAACAGTCATTTTTCTTGATTCATTTACTTCAAGTTACATTAACACTACTATTATTGGATTTAAGCCAACATATAAATAGTTCCAAAACAGGACACTTGCATTGCAGTGGGATGGCGATTTTAAATAATGCCGTCCATGATGGAAAGAATGGATTGGAGAAGTGATTTTATTATAGGTATAAGTGCCAAGTGCTATGTGTTGTATTATAGTGCCATCTGTTCACACGTTTATTGCAAAGACCTAAATGCAGACTCTCTGTATTCCCTGATATCTGTTCACAGGATCACAGTGTCTCTGTCAGTTTCATGTCTATCTGCTGTAGTTGTATCATTCACTGCTCCAGATTATTTATTCAACAATGGATGTGTATTTGTGTGTATGTATTTATATGAAATGAATAAAGTGCTACTTGAAATAAACTGTGTGCCATTCTTTGCATTGTCTGTTTTGCTTATATTACAACACACATCCACATCCAGGTCACACCCTTATACTTTCACACTCAAACACTCCCAATTAAAACAATATTTGGTAGAATATGACTGGAAAATATGACTTCAGCGTCCCTTGTTCTACTTGCTACCATTGTGGGCCAAAGCTCACCTACCTTGGCCTTAATCACCTTTCCTTTTTCTATTTTCCTCTCGCTAACCTGTTCTGCATTCTTTCTCTCTTTATTCCGTTCTTTCCCTGCAGAATCGCATGCACGAGTCTCTTATGCTGTTTGACTCCATCTGCAACAACAAATTCTTCATTGACACTTCCATCATTCTCTTCCTCAACAAGAAAGACCTGTTTGCTGAAAAAATCAAGAAATCGCCCTTGAGTATCTGTTTCCCAGAATACACGGGTAAGAAAGCTCACAGATGCACAGATTATTATTGTTTTGTTAGGGTATTTGCTGATCAGTTTGTGTAACACCCACCAAAGCTGACTGGAAAACTTAGCTGAGTAGTCTTTTAATGAAGTTTGTCTGAGATTAGATAATAGATAATATTAAATATATCTTCATTAGAGATTAGAATGTAGCTTGGCTTGCTTTTCTCCTTGGTTTGTTTCTATATAGCAATATTAATCTGCAGGTTATAAAGGTGGAGATGCTTCCAAAACTTTAACCTTGAAAGGACCAGTTGGGCAATTATTGGATTTTAGGCACTATTAAATCACTACATGTACCAGCCGGAGAGGGTAATGGCTAACTCATGCTTGCTCTGAAAGATTTGGAACCAACCAAGTACATATTTTTGAACTGATTCTCAAGCAGTGATCCAGGGCAGCTTAACACTTTTCAGAGGAAAGCCCTATCCACCTTTATCCACAAACCTGAAGACACATATGTCCATGATTGTCTAGTGTCACTGTGATGGATAGGGAATATCAGGCTGGAACATCTTTTCAGATTTCAGGGATTCAGATTTGCAACCGAAGCACCAGTCTTATCTCTCATGCCAAGGAGAAAGGCTTTCATACAAGTTACTAGACTAACAGATACTAAGTACTGTAAGTATGGGTTAATCAGATGCAAGAGGGACATTTAATGAGTGGTTCTACAGAGCATAACAGCACTGGGACATTTAACTTCAAAAAAAAATAAAATAATTTTATTAGTAAAGGAAAATTTAGCAAGGGAATGGGGAAAGTAAGAAATGCTGAGGAGAACATCAAAGTGTGCAAGTGTTAGTCAGAAGCAGCGTCGAGCAGGTAAGATTGCATGAAGCTGGTCGGCTGTGGCAATGGCAGGTTGGGAAGGAGGGCATGTAGCGGTGGCAGCAATTGTTGGCTCGTCAGCAGCGTGTCTAAATTGATTGCCGAAGGGGCCGATCACCTTTTGTTTGCAGGCCAAAGTTGGAAGTGAGACTATGTGGATATCGCAGTCAGATAAGGAATAATCCTTGGCAGTGGCATTTCCGGAATCTAAAGCAAAGAAGCTGATTTGGCTCTCACAATCCTGTGGCCGTGCAAGCTGGCGAGGTGGGCATAAAATGAAGGCTGCAAGCTAACCAGCATCATGTCCATGTTGAAAGCCAGAAAGCTGGGCACAGTTCAGTGGTAGCCGTGGCAGGTCAGAGTTAAAAGCCAAAGAGCCAACGTAGCCATCACAGTCCGATAGCAGGGCGGCAGGCCAGTATTTAAGGTAAAATATCCCATCATCTGCAGCATGTCTGGAATCTGTAGGGAGGAAGCGGACATGGCTGTCACAATTCTGCATCTGCACCGGCTGGCCAGAACTGAAGTCATTGAGAGCAAAGCCCTGGCAAGTTAGCGAGATGGGCATGTAATGGAGGTGACACTCACAAGCTCATCAGCAGCAGCCCAGTAGGCCAGTCATAGTTGATTTGGTAGCGGCAACAGACCAGAGTTGGAAGCAAATGAGCAAACATGACTGTCACAGTCCGGTAGTTGCGGCAGCAAGCCTGAGTCTAGGGCATAGCAGCCAGTCATCTTCGGCAGCATCACATCTCGGATCTTGAAGTGTGGAAGCAGATGCAGCAGTCTGATTTCTGCAGCTGTGGCGGCTGTCCAGAACTGTGGAGGCCTTGAAGTTGAGGTAGCAGCCGATATCTTTACCGTGGCTGAATCTCAGAAACTGGTCCTAACTGAAAGTTGAAGCACAGGCCCAGCGAACACAGTCCATTAGCAGATCACCCTCTGCAAGCTGCTTAGCAGCAAAGAACACTCCTCAACGTTAAGGTTCGAAAGGGCACACACCATGGCACTCACAGCATGTCATTTCCAGCCAACTCTTTACTTATTTCTCCTGACCCCCAAACTGATCCTCTTTCCTCCTTTTATTGAGGAGGGGAGAAAGTTCTTTAACCATAACATAGTGTAAGGTGTGTCATGTTTCATGTGTGCCTCTCATTTCTGCTGAAGGCTGGGCTCCAATGCCAGATAAGCTCATTAGTTTAATTTTTGGTCCTCCATGAATGTGGAGCAAAAAAATTGAGTGTGTGTCCATCATTGGAGAATACATGACATGTTTCACGCCATGTCAAATGCAGAGATGGAAAGTAATGAATTACATTTACTCGCATTACTGTAATTGAGTAGATTTTTTGTGTACTTCTACTTTTTA